>OZ024743.1:358450929-358683429 GCA_964016885.1 Eledone cirrhosa | reverse complement strand
ATACGAAGTGTGTTGTATAAATTTTGACATAACCAAGGAGAATATACCTTAACGGTTCAAGTTTTCCTTGGATAGTGAAGGGATAAGAGAAGAAAAGTCAGATATTTCAAATTATTAAGATGAGTATGCAAATGAGGTTTAGGTAAAAGGGCTGAAAAAAAACCGTTATTTTAGACGCTATGGAAAATTTAAATAATTATGATAAGTTATTGTATGCGTAGGAAAGAAGAGAAAGGAAGATGTAGCATTTACGTTAATTTGGGGGGTTGGGGTGGAATATGATTCCAGAGTTTAAATTTAAATTTAATTACCTATATTATGAGTTATAATATTGTATATATAATCAATTAGATTATATGAAGAATTACAGTTGTGAGTATTTTTATCTTATTACGATAGGTTATATGTATATAAATATCTATATAGATTAATAATTGCGTATGTATTAGTATTATAGAGATAGAGATAATTTACAATTATAAGTTGTTTATATATCAAATATGAGTTACGAAGGATGTTGATTTTGTATTTTACTTAAAAATAGGTGGTTCAAGTTGTGAGAGTAGAACAATTTGTGGATTCAAAAATTTTGTTCAACATTGAAAATGTTTTCAGAATATTGTTAATTTAATGAAGTTATATAGATTATCAAACATATGTTTATGTTTGCACGATTGAGAAAGGAAAGATAACTCCAATCTTGTTTGTTAACCGTTAAATTTGATGAGTGATTTACTCAAAATATATAGAGAAAATTATATATTATTTTGTGTGAGATCCATTATTTTAGTCGAAAGATGTGTGAATATTTGAATAACAAAAAGAGAGAGGAAAAATGTAATGTGCTTTTCGAAGATCTATCGTAAAAAGGATAAATTTTCAGAATGTCATTTAAAGATTATCAATCTACATCTAAAACATATATTTAGAGGGGTGTCCTTAGAAAAATAATGTCAGAATTAAAATAATGTCGGAAATTAAAATATCAAATATATATATTAAAAATATTATAAATATTAGAGATATTAAAAAAATTTAGAAATATTAAAAATATTTAAAAATATTTAAAATATTTAAAAATTTACATTTAAATTTTTAAAAAGGATCATTTTGAAGTTGTATAGGAATATTATAAATTAAAAATAGTTCTGAACGTAGAATTTTGGCGATGTCTGCAAGAAGAAAATAATTCTGTTCTGAGATTAATAGAGTTTTGACAGTTAATTATATAAAAATTTCTTCGATGAACAATTTACAGAATCTTGATAAAGCTGTAAAAGATCACGCCACCTAGCTTTGACTTTGGAGGCAGTCGATAACTGCCCTTAGTTCTGACGTCAGTAGCTGAATACACTCCCTTTTCAACTTTGTGTGTTGATGCGAGCAGACGCATTTCACTGTGGCGAAACAGCGATATCACACCATGCGGTCACGGGATATTTGAACACCGCCACGAAATGATAATTACGAATTACCAATCAAGGAGCAACTGATATGATAACCTGTTTTGTTTATTGCTCTGATTAAAATGGTCATGTACATATAATCTCGAGGTATGTTCTTTTTGCTGAATTGTTTACCTACACCTAACAACAAATAGAAGAGATGTTCTAGCAGCCAAGCTAGGGAAACGAACTCCCCTCTAAATCGTAAAACAACGCAGCCTTTTAAAATGGTGACCATCTCTTCTAAAAAGCCATATTTCGGTATGCAGGTGCTTTCGAAATCGTTCTCCAAAATATTGAATAGTCTATATTGTTGTCTTTTAAATTCCAAATTAGATGTGAAAGTGAAGTAGAAGATTTTTTATCAGATCTCTTAAATGTATGATTATAGTTATTCCAGCGTTCTTTAAATTTTGTTGAAGTGGCACCAACATAGTTAAACATTTTGTCTCTAGTTTTAACTGTGCATTTATAAACTACGTTTTTGTCTAAGCAATTATTTTGTAAAGGGCAGTTTGATTTGATTCTACAGTTACATTTACTGGAGTTATTGTTGTTCAGAACGGTACTATTATTCAGAATATTGTTGTTAGAAATATTATTATTGCTATTTTGGTTAGTTCGGTTAGGGTTTAAATTTAAGTTTATATTATTAATTCTATTTATATTTTGTGCTATGTTCATAGTAGTAGAGTAGGATAGTTTTATAGAGTGTCTGTTAAAAATAGAGTGGTATCTGTGGGCTTTAGAAAAACATTTATCTAGTGCTTTAAAGAATAGCTTTGCTGAAGATGTTTTAACGCTTAATGAGAATGGGGGAGAGTACCAAATAATATTTCTAGTTCTAGTTTTTTTGTTTGGTTTAGTGTTTAAGTTAATACTAGGATGATATGTCATGTTATTGTTATCTATGTATTTAATTCTATTTGAGTATCCTGCTCTATGTAAAGCTTCATTATAATATTCAGCCTTATCATCAAAAATATTTTTATTAGCGGAGATGCGTGAAATCCGTTGTTGGACGCTATTGACAATAGTGTTTTTAATACTTCTAGGGTGATTAGAATTGAAACTTACATAATTTAGATTGTCGTTAATTTTATGGAAAGGATAGTAAAGACCTGTGTTAAGGTTTAAGGTTACATCTAAGAAGTTAACGATTTTGTAGTTATTCTCTATTTCTAACTTAAGATTGTAGTTGTTGAAAAATTGTATTATGGATTTTCTTTTCCTATTAATTTCACTATTGCTATGGTTTTCAGTTAGAAGCAACACATCGTCACGATATAAACCTCCGGTCATCTCTGGCGTTTTCCTATGCAGTACATTATTAATAAATAATCCAACGAGGTCCGTAAGTTGCGCCGAGTCAGATGATCCCATAGTGATATCAAAATTGTTTTTTCTGTCGGCTCTTGTCCAGAGATGATTATTAAATTCAATTAGTGTTTTACGTTTAGAATTATATTCATTTCATCACTAGATAAGTCT
This sequence comes from Eledone cirrhosa, assembly GCA_964016885.1. Lineage (NCBI taxonomy): Eukaryota > Metazoa > Mollusca > Cephalopoda > Octopoda > Eledonidae > Eledone > Eledone cirrhosa. The sequence continues at coordinate 358,680,493 of OZ024743.1, read as the reverse complement.
GTATGTTTAGACGCGTAGATAAGTGCCTTATTAAGTAAACTAGGGGTAATAGAGGAGTAATAATTTACAATATCCATTTGAATGAATTTTTTGTTATGTTTTAATTTTATGTTATTGAACCAATCTATTACTTCATTAGTACCGTTCCATAATAAATTAAAATTTAAACTCTGGAATCATATTCCACTTTTTTCCCACAAATTAACGTAAATGCTAGCTCTTATTCCTTTCTCTTCTTTCCTACGCATACAATAACTTATCATAATTATTTAAATTTTCCATAGCGTCTAAAATAACGGGGTTTTTTTTCAGCCCTTTTACCTAAACCTCATTTGCATACTCATCTTAATAATTTGAAATATCTGACTTTTCTTCTCTTAGCCCTTCACTATCCAAGGAAAACTTGAACCGTTAAGGTATATTCTCCTTGGTTATGTCAAAATTTATAAAACACACTTCGTATTTTATCTGACGATAGCGTACCAAAATGTTGGTACCCTTGAAATATATATAATAGAATAAATATGGTTTTATAAATATAGTTTCCATTTATTTAATACCATTGTATATTATACTCCAGAAAATATGTCGAGTGCTCTGAATCAGTTATAAACATTTATATTTGTTGAATTACCAACAAATTGAATATCCCTTCTGCTTATATATATGTGTGTGTATGTGTGTGTGTGAGAGTCCCAGGTTTAATCAGGGATAACCACAGTAAGTAAGGTTCTCAATATATTAATGGTTTCTACAATACTAGAACTGTTTCATTCAAACTAAATCATCAGGAAAGCCCTGATTTCCTTCGAATGAAACATTTCTAGTCCTGTAGAAGCCATTTCTATATTAAATTTGTTATATATATATGGCTTTGTTATGGTCAGAAACATATACTCTTACAGCTTATACAGACCAACAAAAAACGCATACACACCTTTACATTTACCTTCACAACTCTGTACACACATACACTCCCTTATATACACATACTTTTGCTCACAGCTTTGTAATTACAAGCACACACACACTCTTTTACTTACATATACATACACGTGTCCTCTTAGCTTCGTACAGACTTATAATAACACACACACACGTACAGCTCTATATACAAAAGGTTTTTTTTTTCTCTTTCAGATAGAAACGCTCCATCATACACTTTTCAAAAAAAGTATATCATACACAAAACACCAGCATCATCAGTTTTCCAAGAGATGACAGCATGAATCGACCTGTTATTTTTCTCTAAAAAAAATTTTTTTTCCATTTCAACACTGCCCGTCACCTCAATCTTTTTATTTCTTCTTTAATTTCTCACTCTTTCTTCTGATAAAGGACTAGCATCCAAAACGTTAAGACTCTCTTCCTGCTATTTCAAGCATTAAACTAATATAGTCCTTCCATGTATTATGCCATTTGTTTTGTTATTTTTGTTATTTATGTTTACCTTTTATTGTATGAGTAAGATGTGTTCTCCGGACCTGAATTGCCTCATAACATGGCAGCCCATCTAACCCATGCAAGCAAGAAAAATGGACATTAAATGATAATGATGATGATGATATATAAACCCATTGATCTGTATATACACATGTACACAGTCTCACATATTGCAACAAACAATAAACACAGTATATATTTACCACTCTATGTATATGAGTATGTATGTATAGATCGGCTTAGTTTGTTAATTCTTAATCCATTGATTGATTCAATTGTATATATAACTTAATTAGCAATATTTCTAGCATGTTAGCATAGTTAAATACTATAATAATTAGTATTTGGGATAGAAAGTTGAACTAAATACTTTTTTCAACCAAAAATATTGGATAATAATAATAACAAATAAAAACTAAACAGTCAGCTTTTCACTGTTTTGTTGTGGGGATGGAGGGGGTGGGACCACAATTTCTCTTTCTTCTATGTCATCATTCTTAAATGATGAGGATATATTTATATCAAGAAAAACTTAAATTAAATGATGATGATGTATATATATATATGTGTGTGTGTGTGTGTGAATATACATCATTATTGGCGGATTGGCAGTATCGGTAGAGGGTCGGACGCCATGCTTTCCAGCATAGTTACGTCCCTTTACGATCTGAGTTCAAATCCCGCCGAGGTTGACTTTGCCTTTCATCCTTACGGGGTCGATAAAATAAAGTACCAGTAATGCACTGGATAATTGCTGGCCTTGTGCCTAAAGTAGAAACAATTATTGGCAGTATCGGTAGAGAGTCGGACGCCATGCTTTACGGTCTGAGTTCAAATCCCGCCGAGGTTAACTTTGCCTTTCATCCTTACGGGGTCGATAAAATAAAGTACCAGTAATACACTGGGATTAATTGCTGGCCTTGTGCCAAAAGTAGAAACAATTATTGGTATTCTAAGGGTGATGGATTAGCAGTATCGGTAGAGCGTCAGACACCATGCTTTGCAGTACAGAGTTATGGCCCTTTACATTCTGAGTTCAAATCCTGTCGAGGTTGTTAAAATAAAGCACCAGTAATGCACTGGGGCTAGCTAATTGATGGCCTTGTGACAAAAGTAGAAACAATTATTGGTATTCTATGTCCATTGTGTTCATGCCAACACAGGTTGGACAGGCCGATACAGACTAAGTCAGTACTTAAAGTTATTCACCTCCTAACCAAATTGATGAACCATGACTTGGTCAATACATTCCATTCTTTAGGTATAGTGTCTATGAGTGACTGCTCTTCCTAACACCACACACTTAACAGAGTGTACTGGATGCATTTTATCATTGCAAAAGCACAATAAGACAAGGTTTATTTGATTTCAGTTATACATATGTACCAAAATCTCTCCACACCTTGACCCCTAGGTGACATTTAACGGTCATTAACTGGGTTATTTGCTTTCAGGTGCCAACAGGTCTGAGAGTGGCCGTCTCTAGAGGTCAGCTCTTTGTTCGTTCTCAAGGCTTGGGGACAGAGGAAGCGACATAGATAAATAGCCTGCCTTAGATCAACCAGGCAGCAGTTCGAAGCAGTTCTTGATAAAGTAAACATGTAAACCATTGCTCTCTAGAGACCTCTTGGGGTCTCACAGACTCTTACTTTCTCTTACACTCTCTCTTTCACTCAATCTCTATCTCTTGGTCTCTCGCTCAATCAAACCAGTGAAGTTCATGAAGTTTTCTTGGTAAATACGACATTAATTCTACTTTTACAAACAAACAAATAACATCCATAATTCTTGTGCATATTTCGTATATATTCATTTTCTGCGTGATCAAGGAACTATCATATCATCATCATCTTTATGAACTCTTACTCACTTACCTGCACACGTGCAACCTCTGATTACACTGCATCACATAACAGTGACCACACACGTAACAAATGAATCAACACCACATCATCAGCTACCAACTCGACCATCAAAAAATCGTTATATATATATATATATATATATATAGCGAGGGAAAAGTGGTAAGGAACCAGGTGGACCATAACGCACCAAAGTACTCAATACTTAGGGTAGTAGAGTGGGTAATAGGAGTAAGTAAGACCCCGACGGCTGAGCTCAAGCCGTTTCGATGGCTAATTCAGTACAGAATTAGCCGTCGAAACGGCTTGAGCTCAGCCGTCGGGGTCTTACTTACTCCTATATATATATATATATATATATATATATATATACACGTATGTTTGTAAAAGATAAACAGAAATAACAACACAAACGGTACAGTATATGGAAGGAATATATTAGTTTAACGCTTGAAATAGCAGGAAGAGTGTCTTAACGTTTCGGACGCTAGTCCTTCATCAGAAAAAAGAATGAGAAATTAGAAAGATCGAAGGAACGACAGGGCAGAATCGGACAAAATGTTTTTAGATATAAATAACAGGTCCATCCATCTCTTTGATACTGGTGTTTAGTGTATGATATACTTTTTTAGAAAAGTGGATGATGGAGCGCCTCTACCTGAAATGAAAAAAAAAAACGTTTTGTATATAGAGCTATATGTGTGCGTGTGTGTGTGTGTGTGTTACTATACGCCCATACGAAGCTAAGTGGATATGTGTGTGTATATGTAAGTAAAAGAGTTTGTGTGTGTGCTTGTAAGTATGAAGCTGTGAGCAAAAGTATGTTAATATAAGGGAGTGTGTGTGTATACAGTGCTGTGAAGGGAAAAGTAGAGGTGTGTGTGCGTATTTCGTTGGTCTGTATCAGCTGAAAGAGTATATGTTCCTGACCATAAAAAAGCCACAGGAATCTCGGGGTGAATGTACAAGCGCGTGTTTGATGACAAACAGCAGACAGGGTAAACATGATGGGGTCAAGGAGTAGAGAAGTAAGCACGAACGTATATGTGTAATATTAAAGAAATTGGGGAAGGGAGTTGAGTCCAAGGGGGAAACAGGACCCAAGGCTGAAAATCAGACTATGTTCAGTCCTGGTGCGCGAGGCCTGCGATCCATGATGTAAAAGGACACCCAGGACTGAGACATGTAGGGAAGAGTGACCTGGGGAATGGAAATAACGGGTGACGGGAGTATCCATACTGAGTCGTATGTCCCTCAAATATTCAGCAAAACGGCGTCCCATTTATCCAATGTATAAGGATCCGCAAAAGGAACACCGGAGGGCATAGAAAACAAGGGTAGAGGTGCAGGCGAAGGAGTGGTAGATACGGAATGAACCGTTGGTGCCTGTGAGAGTGCATAAATAAATGCAGAGAAACTCTAGTGGCTGGGACCCATGGAAGAGTTGAATATGAACATCTTGGAAGTCAGATTTGTTGTTAGCACCAGCAAAAAACGAAGAAAAATAATTATTTTCCACCAAACGGGAGGAGGTGTAAATCTGTGAAACTCTGATGCTCTTTCCGTCCCTTTTCCTTTAACATTTTCTACAAAGCTAGTCATTTCCAATTGGTTTGGAGGTCATATTCGTTGATAACACACGAAAAAAAAAATGCTAAAGATAACTCTGAGGAAGGAGGTCGGAGGGACAGCAACCCCATCCCTTCCATTTTCATGGAAAGAAGTCGACTGCGAGATCAGTTGATAACACACGAAAAAAATATATATAATTTTTTTTTTATTTAAAAAAACAGGAAAAATTATTTTCCCACTGACGTAAAGACGATGTTGATGATGATTATATATATATATATATATATATATATATACTGAAGTAAAAGGTAAGTGGAAATATCCAAGAGTAAGAGCACTCAGTCCATAGGACGAGTTTAGTATATAAATAATTACAACAGTGACATAAACAGGCACTCAAGTTTTGTTGGGTTCTGGGCCCCAACTCATTCAGCCTGTCATGAGAAAAATAAAAACAAAGATCTTGTTTTTATCTTTCTCGTGACAGGCTGAATGAAACTCGAGTACCTGTTTATGTCACTGTTGTAATTATATATATATATATATACATATATATATGGATTCATTTACATATTAGTAGTTTCTACAGTAATTGTTGATAATGTAGATTTCGAACTTTTTGGCAAGTGAAAGAGCGTGGAACAGCGTGGAAGAGACATTTTAGTTATTAAAAATACACAAAATCTTTTTACTTTATATTTATTTCCTGCTATCAAAATTTTCGTCGTACTGTCTGCGACCTGGTCGCTGATATAGTTCCACTGTTGATATAGAATAAACCTTTTAAGCAATGTTAATAACAACATGCGTGTGTTTATCCTAATAAATGGTAAAGATTGTTATCAGAAATCTACATAACCAGCTGCATTTCTTAAGGATTAATATTACTGAAATTAAGTTGTGAGTTTCGATTCCTGATTACAATTCCGACGCAACAATAGAAACAAAACTATTATTTCCCCTTATCCATAAATTCTAACTTCAATAATTCAAAATTATAAAAGGAGCTCGAAATAAACCGTAAGAATATCTCGTCACATTCGCCGAATTCATTTCACATGCTCCGCTTATACATAAATATACAAGAAGCCATGAAAGAAACACTAACCCAAACCTTAATTCAATGGATCCGGTGAAACTGAGATGTTTTCGTGTTCTTATTTCGGGCCCTAATGTCAAGAGTTCACGAAAATTAAAAGAACATATTTTTGTTGTTTTGTGCATCAAAGACAAAGAGATAGGGGTTCTTATAAGATGGTTGAATATTTATCTATAAGTTGTAATATATTTCATATTTGAAATAAATTATGATACTTGGAACACTATATAGCGATTAGTTTATTATATATGTGTATGAATAAATGCATATCTGACAAAAGTTTGTTTTTTTTTTCTAACCTTGGAAGCATTTTTTTAGATTTTTTTTTTTTTTTTTTAGAAGCATTGTTATCTTTCGCTCTGGCAGTAGTTCGTTTGTCAACTCTTTTCGCCTGCCTTTTGTTGAATGTGGTCCTAGATGTGTGTACCTGGTTGTGTGTATGTGTGTGTGTTTTTCTTTTTTTTTCTCTCTTTTTATTTGTAATATTATGTTGACGGTTATGCCTAAAAATTTATATTAATATTGGTAAATCCGGAGATTAACATGTCTAAGGTAAACGTATTGCAATAAATTTAAAATTCTAAAGACAAAATGATACGGGGTTGGTAATTTGGGAGGTTGTGACAAAAAAGTAGTTCAATATATATACCTTAGTGGTATGTCGTCTAACCAATCTCTTATATATTTTATCTGATGAAAACGTACTGAAACACCATTGTACCTTTGAAATATGTATAATAAAATATATACTTTGGTTATGATAATATTTCTCAGTTATTAATATTTTGAATAATATTATAGATACTCCAGATAAATAACCGTCGAGTGCTTCTAATCTATTGTAAAATTGAATTCGTTGAATAGTCAACGAACTATATAAACTTTTAGTTATATATAGAAGTAATTGTTTCTACTTTTGGCACAAGGCCAGCAATTACCCAGTACATTACTGGTACTTTATGTTATCGACCCCGTAAGAATGAAAGGCAAAGTTGACCTCGGCGGGATTTGAACTCAGAATGGAAAGGGCCATAACTCTATGCATCAAAGCATGACGTCCGACCCTCTACCAATACTGCCAATCCACCGCCCGAGTTATATATAGAAGTAATATAATCAATTAATTGTTTCTACTTTTGGCACAAGGCCAGCAATTACGCAGTTCATTACTGGTACTTTATTTTATCGACCCCGTAAGGATGAAAGGCAAAGTTAACCTCGGCGGGATTTGAACTCAGAATGGCAAGGGCCGTAACTCTATGCGTCAAAGCATGGCGTCCGACCCTCTACCGATACTGCCAATCCACCGCCCAGTAATGTAATCAATTAATGAAATCAATTAATTGTTGCTAAGGACCTTAATACACAAGAATATATTATCGAAGCGAGAAAAGAGAGAAAAAAACATCAATTCAACACTAAGTGCGTCAATCGGTCACACAAGAGTCATCGAAAATTTTTGAGGCAAGCCAACACGCTTGCAGCATTACTGCTTAGTTGTTTCAGTGCCTTAGACTCGCCATCACCCGCAATAATGCTGCGAGCGTGTTGGTTTGCCTCAAAAATTCCCGATGGCTCTTATGGTGTGTGACCGAATTGATGGTTTAATAAATTAATAAACAAGGGGTTTTTTCCCACAGATTCCAAAACTAATAGACTTGGTAGCTTCATATGCCATTTAATATTGAAAATAAGGATGAATAGAACTTACCGAAAACCGCATACAGGATACCTGTAACGGTATGTTCCCAGTTCGTAAACACGTGTGAGTTATTCATGGTAATAAACTTGAATCATATGCTCTTTCTTTCTTAACTTCTCCCTGCTACAGAGGTTCGTCAAAGTTTTGTGAGTAAATTTAATAGGTTGTTGACATTTCAGCAGTCGTTGATTCCTTATTTTAGTTTTCTCGGCTAAATTCTACAGACTTAACTCTATGAGAAATCAGGAACGATCGTTTATTTGGCAATTCCAAATGATCAAAAAACTTTTTTTTTTCTTGATATCCTATTATCGTTAATATTAACAGAAGTTTTAATTACAGTCCATTATTGGCTAAAAATATCTCTGGGAGGGAACAAACTAATCGGTCTCTCTCGCATATACCAACAGAAGAAAACCTTTATTTTCTTTCCTCCTTTCCCTCTCTGTCTCTCTCCTTCTTTATCTGTCGATGTGTTTGCGGGTATGTGTATTTCTGTCGGCCAGATAATTTTATTTAAGTTATTCAAGATAATTAGTTTCAACAAGTGATAAAATTGGCAGACTTTGGATGCAGCTTTGATACCACATTATGACTGAGATTTAATTTTACTAATCTTTTAGATGTCAGCTGAAAATGAAATACCATTAAATGTTATTGATGAGGACAATGCCAATCGTGGTGACGATGGCGGTAATTGTGATGATGGTGGTAGTCATCATAATGTTACTATTATATTTCTTTTTATCTGTAAAAATTATGTATATATCATTTTAGTAGTATGTTATATGTGAGGTTATAGGCGGATAGAACGTCGGATAAGAATGCTTTATGGTATTCGTTCCGGCTCTTTGCTTTCTGAGTTCAAATCACGCCGAAGTCAACTTCGCCTTTCATCATTTCGAGGTTGATAAAAAAAAAAGTAGCAGTCTAGTACTGGGGTCGATTCTTCCTCTCTCTGGAAGAAATCTGCTGTACTCACGCATGGAGAGGGATGAGCTCCACCAGGTTAAAATGCCCAAGAAACGACCATCAGGAGTTACGGGACCATACATATGTGAGATTATGATTACGTGTATTCTAAGAAGAATAAGACGGTTGGTATAGCTAACGTTAATCCCCTTCCTATCCTACTGCCAAGGAAAGGCTAGCTAAACCAAGTAGTCAGGCTATATAAGTGTTGATAGTATTGGTGATGGTTATGATAGTAATGAAGGAGGTATGATACTTGTAACGAAAGGCATTTTTTTTCTTTTTGTTGCAGGCTTTCTTTTCTTTTATTCATATACTGTACTTTTGACTACACTATCCAATCTTCCCTTTAAAAAAAAAAATGGTAGTGAGTGATTTGACTTGTTGTTTCTAATAGATCAAGCAACTACTTACAGTAGGGGTGAGAACCTCTTGCCTGCATTCAAACTAGAAGCAAAATAATTATTTAATGTAATTTGCATACCAAAGAATTTGTAAAATAAATAGCTTCATTATTTTTATCAGCCAAATCCCGCCGAGGTTAACTTTGCCTTTCATCCTTACGGGGTCGATAAAATAAAGTACCAGTAATGCACTGGGTAATTGCTGGCCTTGTGCCAAAAGTAGAAACAATTATTTTTATCAGCACAGATGCATCTCAACAGGTTCTTAAGCACTTGAAATTCACCCTTGGTACCAAGATGGTTCCTCACCCCTGATATTTTTCAACTTTAAAAATATCAAAAAGTAAGTCAGTTTTGGCAGTTCCACACAATTTAACCCTTTAGTATTTACATTACTTTATATATTTACTATTATATTTTCACAGTAAAGGCTTTACCTCACATAATTATCTCACATGATATCAAATCTATAAGATTTTAATATTATTCATTTTGAGAACAATAACCAGCCACTCATACTGAGTGGCCGGTTACAGCCGGTTTGAACAGAAAGATGTGAGAGAATTCTGGCCAGATATGACCGGTTTAAATACTAAAGGGTTAAAAGAATATCGTTATTTCTAACATAGGAACAAACTCACAAATTTGAGGATCGGAATACAGTCACTTAAATTAAAACTAATAATTAACTGGTACTTATTTTATCAACCCTTGAATTGATAATAGAAAAAGTTGAACCTGACTGAATCTGAACTTGGAATATGAACAATCGATTAAATTGCCCCTTTTTCTTTATTGGTAGTGATAACCTTGTTGCTTTGACCATATACTGGGATTTAAACTTCCTTTCTGTGCCGGTCACCATCAAAACCACTCGTGTTCCCAGTAGCCAGACAGTTGCTGTTTTCTTCTGCAAAATTGGATGGAACGCACCTGTCTGACAATGGATTCCCATGGAGTGGTATGGCTGATACCGCAGGTGTCGTTGGCGGTTCTCTGCAGCAATGCTTTTGCTATCTTGTCGCCTTTTTTAATTATTTGATTACCACAAAAATACAGTTGTGTATATAGGGAGTTTTAGCTGTATTTAAAATGATGATAATAGTATTTGCATCAACAGGGGTCACCAATATAGCAGTTTAATAGTCACCAGTTTAGCAGAACGATAATAGGAATATCAATAAGAATAATAATATTGATATGGGTTGTTGTGGCAGCTGGAAAGGTATGGTTTTGATATATGGCAATGTTAGTTGAATTGAGGTTCGGCTGTAAGTCCCAGGTTCTGTTGCTGTTGTGATAATAACTCTGGAAAGGATCTTTCCATATCACATTTAAAGGCTATGGCTGTGGTAATAGCATCACAAGACTTTACAATGTTTTTACGTAATTTATTTACTAACCGATTACAAAGGTTGAGCTGGCATGCCAAACAAAGGAATAAACAAATTAAGAGTTTAGAAGGTACGGTCAACTGGCCGAGGTGCTGGCCAGGCCATAGTTATGTTGTTGTCGTTACATATTGGCTAGTGGTCGAATGGCAAAAGAAAAATGGTGTTTACCTTTCCATGATTAAAGCTGCAAAAGACAGTATATTGAAAGGAAGCAGGAAAATCTCTGTTTAGGCGGAAGTTGGTAATATATATTTGTGCGCGGCTCACTTAGCCAAACCACGCATGAATAGTCCACAAATGAACCAAAGGAAAGTAGTTTTCTACAGAGTAATGTAAATGCTAAAGGGTTAATGGGAAAAAATTACACTATGTCGACTCAGGTTGAACTGGAATTAATATTGTTGTAGATTTGAGAGCTAAGGAAACAGATGATTGATGAATATTTAATGAGTTAAGAATCGAAGGTTATTATAGATTGAATCTTCATCAGTAATTCAACATGGCACAAATCCAGGTTCAAGAAATCAATAACAATATTGAAAGATGATGACATATACTTGGAAAATTCATAAGTTAATCTAAAGTTAAGGTTTATAAAATGATGTGTAGTAGAATTTCTGCTGTTATACATTGATCCCTGAGACTACCTCGAATGCGGTTCGAGGTTTTCTCAAGATTGTGTTAAATTGATGTAGCCAGTAGTATCAGCTTTTAGTCATTCTAATAATAAAAAAAATCAGTATAGAAATTATAAAGGGATATGTAAATAGACCAATAAAATAACAGAATTTTATAAACTATCTTTCATAGAATAATTTTGTAAACATAGTTTTATTGAACCAAATTTTTATCAAAACTACTTTTCATGGCATAATTTTGTAAATTTATTGTTTTACAGAGTAATTTTAAATACAGAGTATTTTTTTAATATGAAATAATTTTTAATATAAACTAAATTACAATTATAATAAAAAAATTTCTTTAAAAAAAACAGTAACAGAACTTTTAAAATTTCTGTTTGTGTTAGTTTCATAAGTTGGGTGCTAAAACAGATAATTAATTGTTTGATAATTAACAGCATCGTAATAATCTTTTTGTAGTCATTTGTTCACTGCGCCATAATGTCTTTTTCTTGGTGGACCATCAAACAATCACGAATTATACAAACACATGCATGTGCATACGCATTATATATGGAAAAGAGAAAGTCAATTATATCGACCAGTACTTGGATAGTATTTTATTTATTAACCCCATAATAATGATTTCTACTATAGGCACCAGGCCAATAATTTTGGGAGGGGGAAAGTTGATTAGATCGACCCCAGTACATGACTGGTACTTTATTTTATTGACCCCATAAGGATGAAAGGCAAAGTTAACCTTGGTAGGATTTGAACTCAGATCATAAAGAGCCGTAACTCTATGCTGCAAAGCATGGCGTCCGACCCTCTACTGATACTGCCAATCCACTGCCCTTATTGACCCCGTAATAATGAAAAGCATAGTTGACTTCGGTGGCATTATATGTGTGACCTGCTTTTCTTACATCTGTGCTTGCTCCCATTTGGTGGGAAAATCCTTTGCTTTCCAACATGGACTAGCTCCAAAAGGGGGTGGATGAAGGTCTACTACAGTGAAAGAAGCTGGGTTTGTTAGTTCTTAAACAGAATAAATTGAAGTACAGAGTTTGGGACAAATTACTTTCCTCTTGGATAATTCCAGCCAACACTTTCTGTGAGTACCAACCTCATAAGAGACTATGTTGATGCTTTGCCTGTGGCCAACATCTGTGACCTACTCAGTCTAGGTGCGCTCCTCATTTCCATCGCACTGAGAGTCAGAACCAATGTCTGTGCAAGGTTTAAATGACTTTGTGACAATCCCCTTGACTCCATGGGTCTTCAGAGATAATATCAGCTAAATGCAGGTTGCTATACTCATCACACTAAATTGAACATTATAATTATGTAGACATTAGCCAGCGTCAATATTATCTCAATTTTGGAGTCAGGTAGACTGTCCAGGGTTGATGATATTACCTTTTGCTCTTGGGTTAGAGGTACATGTCTCATATGGAACACCAGAATTGACAACTGTTTTGCTCCTTCCCACATCTGGAATGATGAAGCAAAGGTGAAGGCCACATCAATTGTAGCCAAAAGGAATAAAATTCTGAAATACCATGAATTATTAGCAAGCTATTTTTTTTTCAGAAGATTGCATTCAAGACATTGGAAAGCTGGGTTTCCAACAATATAGTTCTTCTCATTTTTGGCAGCTCACCATATCGATATATTAGGTGATGCTCACACATGTGTGCTTGGCTGTTCTAACATCTTAGCCTCACTATTGCCCACAGCGATGCTGCAAGAGAGTTGGCTTGCTTCAAAATATATTAGAGGGAAACTTCAGCACTCCCTGTTCTTGTATGTAATTGAGTATGCATGTCTTCTCCCACTTCTTTTTTTTTTTTTTCTCTGATTAGCTTCTATTGATTTGTTTTCTTTCTTTTTTTTTCTTCTTTTTGTAAATCATATTTATTATCTCCCTTTGTGCACCCTCTTTTGCTAATTCATCTGTTTTCCTGTTTACCCTAATATCTTTATGGCCTGGTATCCATTGTTTCTTGTTTATTATTTACTGTTAAATAATTATCTATTTAAAAAGAAAAGAAAATATATGTGTCTGTCTACCTGTATATATATATATGATGCCCTATCATAACTAAATATGATAGATAATAAGAATTATTTGCTTCTGAAGCAGTATTCAGTATTTTCCTACTTTTTCTTATCACAGATAAGTCATGACTTCATAAAACATTAGATTATCCAACAAAATGTTTAGCCATAGCAAACCATAATCTGTTAATGAGATTAACAAGCTCTACTCCAGCGGATGATATTATGGTATTCACTCTATCGCATAACATTTGATTTGTATAAATTTCCATTTTATGACCATGACTGAATATTAGTTACTCAGGAAAGTTTTGAGATATTAAGACATGTCTATAACAAATATGCACACACATATATAATTCATATATACATTTGCATACATATACTGACATATGCATACCTCTCACTTCATATATATGTATGTGTGTATATATATATATATATAGGAAAATGTTCAAGACCCTGACGGCAGAGCTCAAGCCGTTTCGACGGCTATTTCTGGACAGAAATAGCATCCAGAAATGGCCGTCGAAACGGCTTGAGCTCTACCGTCAGGGTCTTGAACATTTTCCTATTACCCACTCTACTACCCTAAGTATTGAGTACTCTGATGCATTATGGTCCACCTGGTTCCTTACCACACATGGCTTAGTGGTTAGAGCATTGGCCTTGCAATCGAAAGATTGTGAGTTCAATTCTCAGACCGGGTGATGTGTTGTTTCCTTGAGCAAGACACTTTATTTCACATTGCTCCAGTTTACTCAGCTGTAGAAATGAGATGATAGGGACTGGGGTCCTTATCATTCCACTGCAAAGTGGTCGTGGAGGTGCCACGGCAAAAAAGCACCCAGCACTCACTGTAAATGAAGTTGGTGTTAGGAAGGGCATCCAGCTGTAGAAATCAAGCCAGAATCAGTTCCCGTCCCACCCTTGCAAACAGGGAAAAGCGGACGTAAAATGAAAATGATGATGAATGATGATATATATATATATATATTTCGTTTCTGAATTTGTTTAGCAAGATTCTTTATCTGAAAACATGTGTTGAAACCGATATTGTTATACTTTGGGAGGGTCATGTTGCCAATAAGAAATACACGCACCAGTTGCTTTCACTTCAATTTATTATAAATTAAATTATAAATTTAGGAATTTATAAATTTCCGGTTGGTTGGTTGGTTGGTTGGTTCCACAACCAGACGATTGTTCATATATTGTCAAAGTTCTTTCGACACACATTCTGTGACCTCTTCAGTGAGTGGGGATTCTTTTCTTTTCTTTGTTTTTGTGCCTCTCCTTTGTTCTGGCCTATGGCATCTTGTTTTTGTGTGTGTTGTGTGCTTAGTTTGCGCATGTGTTACATCCGGGTGTCTGTGTGTGTTTATATTTGTTTATTTACATGTTACTGGTTGGTTGTTTATTCTATGTGTATGTGTGTTTTCATTTTGTCCTTAATTGTAAGTTGTGATGTTGCTGTTCCATTCATATTTTCTATTTAATTTTGGTTGGAGTTCATTTATGTTTATTGCATCTTTTCTGTGTGTAGATTCTATTTTTATTTCTATGTTCTCTAATTTACCCTTATGTTCTATTTTAGCATGTTGGTAGAGTACAGATGATTCTTTACTATCTTGAAGCTCTCGCCAGTGTTCATTTATCCCTTCTCCTATACTACGAGCTGTCTCACCTATGTACACTATATTCTTATCTCTACATTGTCCTTCAGTACATCTTATGCTATATACTACATTTCTAGTTTTACAGTTAATATGGGGGCTTAATTTACAGATTATACATTTCTTATCTATACAGGGAGGTCTTTGAAAAGGGTATGTATTGCTAATAAGTGTTTTTATGGAGGTACCTGGTCTTTCTACTATCTTAATATTGAGTTTATGTTTATCTAGGGCCCTTCTGAATTTGTAAGCTAATTCACCTCTAGGGGTTGTATTGATGAACATTACACTCTGGTATTTATTGCTATCATACCATGAGTTTATTCTATTAACCTTATTCCTAGTTCTTTCTATTCTATTCCAAAATTTGCTCCTATACAAGGGGCAGGTCCCATTTGTATCATTATTTACCATTTATTTATATATATATATATATATATATATATATTTATTAAAATAACAGATTAAAGTTTAAGCAAAGAATCGCTGCTTTCACCCTTAACGGGATCTTCTGAAACTAAAAAAGTCAATCTGTGATTTATCCTTATCGAGGCCTCTTTGGATTTTAGTCTTCAAATTTATTATTATTACTATATATATATATATATATATATGCAAAAGGCAAACAGAAATAACAAAGCAAATGACACAGTACAATGAAGAAATATATTATTAGTTTTATGCTTGATATAGTAGGAAAAGAGTCTTAATGTTTCAGACACTAGTCCTTCATCAGCAATTAAAGAAGAAATAGAAAGCTTGAGAAGATGGGAAGAAATAGAGAAAAATAACAGGTCCATTTGTGTTGCCATCTCTTGGAAAACTGTTGACGCTGGCGTTTTGTGTATGATATACTTTTTTTGAAAAGGTGGTGACCGAGCGCGGCTATCTGAAAGGGAAAAAACATTGTTTTGTATATAGAGCTGTACGTGTGTGTGTGTTTTTTTGTTATACATCCATATGAAGTGAAGAGGATATGTATCTGTATATGTAAGTAAAAGAGTGTGTGTATGTGTTTGTAAGTATGAAGCTGTGAGTAATGTGTGTGTATATAAGGGTGTGTGTGTGTGTATGTACAGAGCTGTGAAGGTAAATATAGAGGTGTGTGTCTGTATGTCCCTCAAATGTTCAGCAAAATGGTCCACCAAATGGTGTCCTGTTTTTCCAATGTATAAGGACTTGCAAAGCGAACACCAGAGGGCATAGACTAAGTGGCTGGATGTGCAGGTGAAGGGGGGGGGGGGATATGGATTGAACCATTGGTGCCTGTGAGGGTGATGAGATTAGAATGAAGGGACAGGTGTTACAGTGGAGACAAGAATATGGATGAGAGCTGGGAGAGGAAGGGGCAGAACTATGGTGTTCGCAGAGATTATGGGCATGCTTAAAACGGTGATAGGTGGGTTTAAAGCAAGAACTAGAATAGCCTATCAAATGTTACAAAATTTGCTCTTTGCAGATGACTGTGCATGACCTATACACTTCCTATGAGACATGCAGTTCATTGTTGATAAGTTTGCTTCAGCAGCTTGAAATTTCAGGCATAAAGACGTCTGAACTCATGTCTCAACCAAGGCCAGGAAATAGTCTCAAAACTCTACCAAGGATTTATGTTCAATGCAAAACTCTAAAAACAGTCAGTAGTTTTACATACCTTGGATCAAGTGTAACTAGTGATGCAAAGTTAGATAAGGAAACTGAAATATACATAGGAAAGACAAGTCCAGCTTTTAAACTTTTTGGTAAACTATGGAGCACATATGATGTGTCAATTAAAACAAAAGTCGATATCTATAAAGCTGTTGTTCTTACAACTCTCTGTTATAGGGCAAAAGCCTGGACTTCCTATTGCAAATACATAAATCAAATGTGTAGTTTCCATATGGGGTGTCTAAGGTGGATATGTGCTGGAAAATGGGATGATAGAGTGAAAAATGGTGAATTGCTACCACAATACAATATTTCTGGAATAGAAATGTTCTTGATCAAATTTCAGATGAGATGATGTGGCCATGTTTTGAGAAGAAATGATGAAAGAATCCTAATGTCTTATTTGGTCAAATTAAAGGCACTCATAGAAAGGTAGGCCAACCACTACTTTGCTGTAAAGACAATCTTAGGGACAATTAGAAACATCTGAATATGAATATTAATAGCTGGGAAAATGTAGCCAATAATAGGAGTGAGTGGAGAAAGCAATGCCATATGAAGCTTGTTAACTTTGAAGAAGAACGTATTCGTCAAGACCAGTTGTATGTAAATCAAAAACACAATTATCAACATAACCCCCATTCCTACAAACTATCAATGTCTTCATTGCAACTTTTCAGTTAGGTCAAATGCTGGGCTAAAGAGTCATCTTAGAACTCACATTGTTTCTGAAAACTTGGAAAATTTGACATGCAATGTCTGTAACCATCCTGTAAAATTGCTACAGGCCTGAAATTACACATGTGTGCTCACCAAATGGAATAACATTGGGGGATTTACTTAGCTGAAATCCATTAACCGGTTCTTGCTTGGGATTTGCTTTTGCTTTATGTAATATTGCTCTTTCTGGTTTGGCTATTTTGTGGTAGAAGACTGCATTGGTATAGACATGCAATGCACATGGATGATTATCAATGGGTGAAAAAGTGCCAGGAAATGCCAGTGGAAGGAAGCCACAATAGAGGTAGACCAAGAAAGACTTGGGCAGAGGTAGTGAGAGCTGACTTCAGATTTCTGAGACTCACAGAGGAGATGATAAAGAAATGTGGTGAGTGGAGGGATGCTGTGCTGAGAAGGACCTGTCCAACCCATGCAAGTGTGGAAAAACAGACATAAAAACGATGACGATGATGGTGGTTCTATAGCAGTGCAACATTGTAATGGAAGGAGCAGAATTGAAAATATCTCTATCAGATGATAGGTTGTATATTTTCTTACACATTCCATTTCATAATATTTTATATAATGGCTGAGGGATGGTGGAATCTTTATGTATGTATATAGTGCTTTTTTGCCGTGGCACCTCCACGACCACTTTACAGTGGAATGATAGGGACCCCAGTCCCTATCATCTCATTTCTACAGCTGAGTAAACTGGAGCAATGTGAAATAAAGTGTCTTGATGTGTTATTTCCTTGAGCAAGACACTTTATTTCACATTACTCCAGTTTACTCAGCTGTAGAAATGAGATGATAAGGACTGGGGTCCCTATCATTCCACTGTAAAGTGGTCATGGAGGTGCCACGGCAAAAAAGCACCCAGCCCAGTGGACGTAAAATGATGCTGATGATGATAGTGTCCTCATTTTGTTTTAAGCAAGGGTAGTTCTTGTCTGTAGTCATATCTGGAGGTAGTATCTAGAAATTAAAAGGTGTTGATGGTGATTTTCAGGTTTTGCTCCATAAATATATTCATTAAATATTTTATCCATGCAGTGACCATTCTTGTTGTGAGTGACAACTAAACAAAATGGGTTTGTGTGCATAGGTATGGCAGATGTTTGTCATGAAAACAGGAAAACATCAAAAACAATAACATATTTGAATTACAGGTAGTTTTATGCTTCAACAATATATATGCTTACATTGAATCATAATATATATGACAGAAAACAGGTGAAATACAGAAACTAAGTGTTAGTGTTAATGGCAATAATGTAGTGTATACAAGAATTCAACAAGATCATACTAGAAAATGTCAATTCACTTTAGGATCAGAATCCAGAAGGAAATGTATGCATGTGCAGGCATCATTGGGATGCTGTTTGTTGAAGGAAGAGGGCTCTTGTTTTTGAGAAGACATATACCCATGGTGTCTTGGTGTCAGTCAAAACTCTGTGTCATCTTCTTGTTTTGATATGGTGGTGATTTGATATGGAATCAAGCTTGGCTGGTCACCAAATACATACATCAATTCATCACTTGTCGTTCTCAATATACTAAAACATCTGGATTTTTAACATCACAGCTTTATTGGCTTGCCAAAGCTGATGTCAAATATTTTATTCTGCTTCACTGGTCAGAGTACAAGCATATCCGGGTTTTGATCATTGTGATTTTACTGGCTGGCCTAAAACTGACATCAGATGTTTTTTCTCAGTGAAACGTGATTATGCATTAAGAATTAAAGATTTCAATCAAGGCAGAAACCTGTTGCAACCTCGTTAACTCCATTAATATAAGATTTTAAAATCATATTAACCCCCTTCTAAAATTTCCTTAATGACCATTTGGTACATTTCAAACAGTTACAGATAAGTAAAAAGAAATATGTACAGTCTAGACATTGCAATACAACAAACATCTGTCAGACAATATTGCCAGAACAAACAAGAAGACAAAGCTCGATGTCTACAGCATTATAAACATGTAGAACAAAACACAAGTTACTAAACTAAACATAGAAGACTGCTTAGAATCATAACCACCTTATGTCACTCTTAGAGACCACAAAATAAATTTCCCATCTCACCCCAAATGTAAATTAATAAACTCCTAGGCTAAGTTCACAAACAAATAATCAACTCCATTGATGACAAAATTAGAAATGCTCAATGTAATTGCAGTACTGGGTTAATCAAATAGTTTTAAAAGGTAGAGAATAAAGCCTATTGCAGATTTATCCAGTTTATGATAGTAGAATACTCTCCATCTGTATTCAATAATTTCCTTAACACTTTGGAATTTGAGAAAGAATGCATCATCATCAACAATATCGATTGTCAGTATTATTATGAAAGCCACAAAGTCAATTATATTTTAAAACAACTTCCACTGGGTCAAAATGGAGTGCAACACTGATGTCTCAGTAGGAATTTAGGGTGTAACAGGGGTCTCCAAACTATGCAGTCTCTTCATTCTAAATAATATTAACAAACATAAGAAAAACTGCACATTATTATGCAAAAATGATGGTTTATCTGTCTCTCATAACTTGAATGACCACATCATGGCTAAATTTTAAAACTACCTAATAGGTACTGAATAAAAAACACTGGAAAAAAGTATAAAACTATAGATTTTAAGGCCATTATTGTATTACTAAATACGTTTCAAGATACAGTGAAATAACTTTTCTGTGCTTTTTTTTTTCTTCATGTCCCAGTTCACTATCATTGGGTGTGTTCCCTGTGTGAAAAATTTTGAGGTTCCAGTTCCCCATTATGAAATGTGTTTTTCTCAAGGCTTATGTTTTCTATGAGTCTCTTTCCTTTAAACTCACTAGTTCACCATTATCAAGTATCTTCTGCGTGTCTCTTTTTATAAACACTTGTCACTATAAGTTTTATCCCTCCATGGTATTTACAGTTAGATGTAGTATGGGAAGAATCCTTTTCACAGATTTATCAAAGATAGGATACAAATTTTCCATGTCTGTGATGGTAGTGCAGTATTCAGTCTACTAAACAAACTAACTCTCTAAAGGAAACACCTCATTGCAGTGAAGATATTTCATAGTTGTGAACTTGGAATTGAAGAAAACAGCTTACAGAGAAGGCAAATTCTAATGAGGAACAGGAGCTTAAAGAAAGGAAATACAGAGAAGACCCATGCTGATGGTGAATAAGGGCTTGAAAAAAGGAGGCACAGGAAAGATTTTAGACTTTGAATGTTTGTATTGTGTGTGTGTGTGAGTGTGTGTGTGCATGCATACACACACATATATCTATATTTGTTTGTATGTTTGGTCCCATAACTCCTAAGTGAGTCATAGGGACAGTGTATTGAAATACATGTGAAGTTTCTGTATAGGTTCCATGTATCAAATTTCACTCACAAAGCTATGGTAGAAGACATTTGCTCAAGGTGCTATGTTGTGAGATCAAACCCAAGACTATATGGTTGTCAATCAAGCTTCTTAACCACGCAGCCATACCTGCGCCTATGGCAGTATGCCTGTTATATATAATGACAACAAAGTAGATAAACAAAATAAGTTAAGCCACTGAGTGGGATGGAACTGAAAATATTTGCAAATTCATCACTAATTAAGTCATCACATGTTTGACATGCAAATTATATATTTCTAAAAAGCTATGTAATTGTGCATTGCCCAAGAGATTTATTTATAACGTCAGGTGGGATCTACTATAATAGCTTCTGCAAAGATCAGTAGAGATTATCACTTGCTTATATCCACCTAATTAGATTAGTTTCGATTGCAGCAATGCAATCAAATGTATCCCATTCCATTCCTGCTAAAGAAAAGAAGAGATTTTTTTCCATAATTATTCATATTTTTTATATTTTTTTAAGCATTAGTTAGGATGATGAATTTTTTTTGTCTGAACTCCATCTTACAACAATCTATTGAAAATATCTATACATGCATTCACCCATACACATACACAAACATATATATATATATATATATATAACGAAGGAAATGTGGTAAGGAACCAGGTGGACCATAACGCACCAAAGTACTCAATACTTGAGGTAGTAGAGTGGGTAATAGGAACCAGTAAGACCCCGACAGCTGAGCTCAAGCCGTTTCGACGGCTAATTCTGGACCACAATCCCTACCCACAAACAAAGAGTGAAAAATAAAATAGAGACGATGTTTGGTAACAGTAGAACCAGAACTCTTCAATATAAGCTGATCACCCTCAAACAAGAATTGAGAGCTGTTAGCGAAAAACGCCGATACCCGAAGAAGGTAGATGAGAGAAAAGTGCTTAATAAAAGATTCAGACGAAACCAAACATCAGTCTATAGAGATATGAAGGGCAAAATAATAAGTGTCACTGAAGCCCCATCCCAGAAAGACATAGATTCCTTTTGGAGCAAAATATGGGGTGAAAAGAAGAATTTCAACCAAGATGCAGTGTGGCTAAGAGAAATCCGAAAGAACTATTGCTCCTACACTACAACAAAAATATACAAAATAAGTGAGGGTACCCTTGAGACTGATAGGAAAACTCCAAGATAAGAAAACACTAGGAAGAGACATGATTGTTGGTTACTGGTACAAAAAACTGATATTCTATCGGAAGTATCTTACTGACCTCTACCAACAAACTTCTTAAGGGAGATACACTTATACCAGAATGGTTGACATTAACACAAACATTACTGGTCCCCAAGAACAAAGACACCCACTTGGCAAAAAACTACCGACCCATTGCATGCCAGAACCTGATGTATAAGATGTATACAGCCTGCCTGAACCTATTCCTCCAAGAGCACTGTGAAAATAATAACATCATCACAGATGAACAAGCAGCTGGAAAGAAAGGGGTTTGGGGGTGTGCTGAACAACTCCTAATCAACAAAACTGCAATGTCGGAAGTGCAACAATTTAGGAGGACTATGACTACAGGAAAGCTTTCGATTCTGTTCCCCACTCTTGGATGATAGAGGCCCTCCAACTTTCTAAAGTCCCAGACATTATTGTCAGAGCCATAGAGACTGTACAACAGCTTTGTGTTATTGGAATCTGATGCAGCTTGTATCTCATCAGCCTTCTTACTCCACCACTTATCCTTCATCTGAGAAAGATTCCGCCTAACACGTGATTTCACATCCTTGAGTACCTTATGCAACATATTCTTCTCCTGTGGTTTTGTTGTCAAGTAGCATGACAGAGCATGCCTCTTATCAGCCAACAAGTCTTCTATATGTTCATCATTCTCATTAAACCAGTCTTGATGTTTTCTCTGCACCAATCCAGAACACGCCTGCCTACATCATAAACCGACTTTTTAATGGTCGACCAATCCTCACCAAGATCTGCAACATGCATCTCTTCTCGCAATGTCCTCTTCACGTCTTTATCCCTAAGATGAGCAGCATTCAATCTTCTGGGCAGGGTAACACCAGGAGCCCGGATTTTATGTTTAGTGATTAGTTTCACTTTTGCGCGTACCAGGCGGTGGTCCATAAAGCACTCAGCTCCATGAAGAACATGAACACACTGCACATCCATTCTGACAAGGACGTAGTCCAAAAGATGCCATTCCTTAGATGCAGGATGCATCCATGTGGTCTTAAATGTGTTCTTTTGCTGGAACAGGGTGTTGGTAACACACAGATTCAGCTCCTCACACATCTGTAGCAGGAGCATAGCATTGTTGTTACACTTTCCCACTCCATGCCTTCCGATTACATTCCATGTGTTAAAATCCCTACCCACTCTAGCATTAAAGTCACCAAGCACGATGACCTTGTCTGCCTGAGGGATAGTTCTTAAAACACCTTTCAAGGCATGGTAAAAAGACACTTTTTCTTCATCGACAGAATTCATAGTTGGGGCATACACACTCACCAGGGTCGCATATCTTCCTTTGTCCAGCGGAATTCTCATGGACATAAGACGCTCACTGGGAATTCTTCTAATTTATCCACAAGAGCAGTCTTAACAGCAAATGCTACCCCAGCCTCTCTTCTGGTCCCTTCATCTCTTCCTTTCCAGAAAAATGTATATTCTCCACAAAATTCTGTAATGACCATCTCCAGCTAACCTCATCTCAGATAAAGCTACGATGTCAAGATTGTAACATCAAAGCTCCTTTGCAACAAGAGCGGTCCTTCGTTCAGGATGTTCCAAGGAATCCCTGTCAAGCAGCGTCTGTATGTTCCAGCAGCCAATATTAAATGCCTATTACAGTGGCATGATGATGAACGGGCCCAGGCTGTGATATCCTGGGGCCCCTTCCCTTATTGCCAATTATCTCTTTTATATTGTTTTGGAACATCATTGAATTTGGAAAAAAAATAAATAAATAAAAAATAATAATAATAATAATAATAATAATAACGCAGAACGAAGAGGGTGAAACACCATATTGACAAAGAGGTGGCTAGCTCACTGTGTAGGATCTGTGGAGAGAGAGAGAGGAGACTGTAGCTCACATTGTATCCGAGTGTAAACACCGAGCCCAGACTCACTATAAAGGCTGGAGACATGATGTGGTAGGAAGGGTGATCCACTGGCATCTATGCAAAGTAAACAATTTTCCACATTCTGAGAAGTGGTATGAGCATAAGCCAGAGTCGGTGATAGAAAACGATCAGGTGAAGGTGCTATGGGATTTTAGGATACAGACAGACAAGAAATTAGAACACAATAGGTCTGACCTGGTGGTTTTGGACAAGGAAAAAAGATTGTGCCTGATTGTAGATGTAGCCTGCCCATTTGACACGAGAGTGCAAGAAAAGGAGAGGGAGAAAATTAACCAATACCAGGATTTAAAGTGGGAGTTAAAAAGGATTTGGAACTGCCATGAAATCAAGGTCGTCCCGATTATCATAGGTGCACTAGTTACTATCTCAAAGAGTTTCCAAGGATGGTTAGAGAAGATTAGTCCAGCCCCGCTTTTTGGAACACTTCAAAAGGCATGCTTGCTGGGAACAGCAAGAACCCTCCGATATGTCCTGAATATCTGAGGCTGCAGGTAGCGGCTTGATATTCATTTCAACAAACTTTCCAGTTAAATAACATCAATGACTGAGACTCAAAGAACAATAATAATAACAATAATTAATAACACTATTAATAATTATTAATGCAATCATGCAATGCCTGTGTGTGAAGAATATTTTTAAAGTGAGGAAAGACTGCATTGAGCCAATCCCACTCCCTGAGCGACAGTAGCTTTGACCCAAAAAGAAGAAAAGATCAACATCATCGGTAACTACTGAGCCGCAGGTTTTATGTCGGAGTTAACCCAGTTTCCTGAGATGCCTTTTCCTAGAAGAATGTCCTGACAAAGGCTAGGGGTCCTTCACTCCCAGGGGTTTAACTGTATGATCAGGTATCCAGCCCAATTATTTCTATGTCCCTGCGCATGAAAAAAAAAAAAAACTCGCTTATTGACACTCATGCGTAAGACACACACACACACCCCTCACACACACACACTCACTCACACACGCACGCACCAACACTCATGCATACAAAGAAACACACACACGCCACTCACTTACACACACACACACACATATATATATAAACTTTTCTGGGTGGGAAATGACAATGGGCTGGGTGGAGTAGGAATCATGTTAGCAGAAAAATGGGTAGATAAGGTAATAGACATAAATAGAGTGAACGACAGAATAATTAAAATAAGACTTGTCCTAAATAGAACTACTGTGACAATAATATCCGTGTATGCACCCCAACCGGACTGCCTGGCATTATAAAAGACAGATTCTATGAGTCGTTAATGCTCACTACCTCCCAAATAACCAACAGGGACTACATAATTATTGCTGGCGACCTAAATGGTCATGTTGGACAACATTGTGATGGCTATGACGGATTCCATGGAGGCTATGGGTTTGGTACTAGAAATGAAGAAGGCTCCAGAATCCTGGAATATCTGTAATACAAACTTCAAAAAACGAGACAATCACTTGATCACCTATAGATCAGGGGAACACGCCAGTCAGATAGATTATATCCTTACCAGAAGACATGACAGAGTGTCTGTTGTAAACACTAAATCCCTCCCCCATGAAGAATGCACCTCTCAACATAGCCTCATAGTTAGTGACCTCATAGTCAGGACGAGACGTACTTGACAACAGAGGAGGACTACCCTAAGGAGAAGAATATGGCAGTTAAAGGACCCCACAGCCAGTAACAAATTTAAAAGCATATTATTTGATGTTTTTGACAGTAAGGAAGAGCAATTAGGAGAACAGTGGGAATTCCTGAAAATTAACCTGCTGAAGGTGACAGATGAAATCTGTGGCTGGAGCAGACCTATAGGCAGGAGGAGAGTAATGTGGTGGTGGAATAGTAAGGTGGAGGAGTCAATCAAGGCCAAAAAGCAGGCTTGAAAAGTATGGTGGGATGGGGGAAGTAGAGAAAACTATCAAGTGGCCAGAAGGGAAGCTAGGAGACAAGTGTACTTTGCAAGAAGTGAAGCAGAGGAAAGAAAGTTCAAGCATGTTCTACAACGCAAGGACCAAAAATGTGAGGTGTTCAGGACTGCTAGGAAATGTGTCAAGGAAAACTGTGATATTGTCGGGGAGAAGTGTGTCCGTAATGATGATGGTGTACTTGCCATCACTGACACTGATAAGAAGGTAGCTTGGAAGTGTCACTACGAGAGGCTACTAAATGATGAGAATAAATGGGAAAAAGAGGGACCAGCAGTGCAAGTTGAAGGTAGTATAATAAGTAAGGCAATCAAACATATGAAGACAGGCAAGGCAACTGGGCCTTCGGAAATAGTTGCTGAAATGCTGAAAGCATCTGGAATGGTGGGACACACTATGGTCACCCGTATAGTAAACCAAGTCATACAGAACAGGGTCATACCAAATGACTGGCGTAGCAGCATCATCATTAACTGCTACAAGGGTAAAGAGAAGCCCTAGATAGGGGAAACTATAGAGGCATTAAATTAATTGACCAGGTCATGAAGGTCACAGAAAAAGTTATAACGCAACTAATCAGAGAACAAATTGATCTAGACAAAATACAGTTTGGGTTTGTGTCAAGTAAAAGTACCACAGACGCCCTTTTCCTTGTACGACAACTACAGGAGAAGTACCTAGCTAAAAGTAAACCCCTATACTTAGCTTTTGTTGACTTGGGGAAAGCATTTGACAGAGTCCCCCGCGCCATTATCTGGTGGGCCCTTAGAAAACTAGGGGTTGATGAATGGCTTGTGAGAGCTATACAAGTCCATGTATAAAGAAACAGTCAGCAAGGTTAGAATTAACAACGAATATAGTAGAGAATTTAGCATAAAAGTTGGTGTTCATCAGGGCTCTGTCCTTAGCCCCTTCCTATTTATTATTGCCCTTCAGACTATAACAGAGGAGTTCAAGACCGGTTGCCTATGGGAACTTCTCTATGCAGATGATCTAACGCTCATAGCTGAATCGATGGCTGAACTAGAGAAGAAATTCCAAACATGGAAGCATGGCCTAGAATCAAAAGGCCTTAAAGTTAACTGTCTAAGACTAAAGTTCTACTATGTTGGAAGGAAAATAGGGCACAGGTCCTCTCTAGGAAATGGCCATGCTCAGTGTGTAGGAAAGGAGTAGGTAGAAATTCCATTTTATGTCCCAAATGCAAAGTATGGGTGCATAAAAGATGTAGTGGCATCACAGGTAAGCTATCTAAGAACGTAGATTTTATATGTGGCGGGTACTCAGGTGCAATAAGTAGCAAGTGCCCACAGGATACTAGCTCCTTCTATTGCCCAGATGGCTCTATAGAAATAGTGGACACCTTCCATTACCTGGGTGACAAAATCAGCAGCGGTGGAGGGTGCTCAGAAAGTACAGTAGCCAGAGTCAGAACGGGATGGAAAAAGTTCAGAGAGCTTGTACCACTATTGGCCACTAAAGGTTTCTCTCTAAAAATGAAAAGCAGACTGTATGATGCCTGCATACGGACAGCTATGTTACATGGCAGTGAGACATGGGCATTGTGTGCAGAGGATCTGCGCAGACTGGAGAGGAACGAAGCATGCATGCTCCGCTGGATGTGTAATAGTAATATACGTGACCAGCAAAGCATAAATGAACTAAGTGAGAAATTAGGTGTTAAGTGTTACAAGTTGTCAGTAGATTAATAAAAGCTATGGTAGGAATGGAACTAATGATACTTGGTAATCAAAGTCTTGAGAATCATAACTGACTCCAAAGTTCATCGTTGGATGTGTAATAGTAATATACACGAACGGCTAAACATAAATGAACTAAGTGAAAAATTAGGAATAAGAGGGATCATATGCTGTTTACTTGAGAGAAGACTACGTTGGTATGGTCACGTGATGCGCATGAAAGGCGACAGCTGTATAAAAAGTGTAGGGGGATCAAAATTGACGGAAGTTATGGAGTAGGCAGACTCAGAAAAACCTGGGACGGATTTGATAACTTCCGACCTTACACACTTACACCTCTCTAAGACAATGTCACTGGACCGAGATCTTTGGCGCTACACAGTAATACAGAAAAACCGCCTTGCCTAAGTACAAAGCGAAACCTACAGTCAGTAGGCACCTCTTAATCAAATATACACCCCCATCCCACTACCCCAACTCCCCCACCCCCACCCCCATCAACACCACCCCTTTCTCTGTAATCTTATGTTGGTACCACAACATCCAGTCCTAAATAAATGATGTCGTGTAGGTGTCACGACAAAAAAACACACAGTCCACGCTGTAATGTGGCCATGTAGGTAACACGGTAAAAACCTCCCAGTCCATACTGTAAACGTGGTTGGTGTTAGGAAGGGCATCCATCCGTAGAAAACCTGCCAAACAGTCCTATACGAGTGAGACGACCAATCTTGCCTCAAGTAGGACAATTCCCGTCTAAACCCATGCTAGCGTGGAAGATAGATGTTAAACGGTGATGATGATGATTACTGTCATTACTGATACAAGATTATGTCAAATGTCAACAACAACAACAACTCCACCACCATCGCCACCACCATCCACCATCACTGCCGATCGGGCCTTAAGAAACAACTATAATAATAATAATTTTTCTGCTTTTGGCACGGAGCCAGCGATTGTCCCAGCACATTACTGGTGCTCTGATTTATCGACTCCGTGGGGATGAAAGGCAAGGTTGACCTCGGTGGGATTTGAGCTCGGAGTGTGGAGGGCCATAGCTCAATGCTGTAAAGCAATTATAATAATACTGAACAGTAACACGAACGGCTTCAATTATACAAACTCTTTCGAAAGTCAACATACATACATACATACATACATACATACATACAAACATTCACATATAATCTTACACAGATGTGCATACACACATACATATTCATTCATGCAAGTATGCACTCATACATGCACATACATTTTGTAGAAGCTTTTGAGCTAATTAGGAAACTTCTACTGCTCAACATACTAAAAATAACAGCCAATTTTGCCTCAAATCCTACCCTATCTTCTTTAAAAGAAGAGACACACTGACTAATGTATTTCTTATTATAATGTCTGGAAAAAGGAGACAGGATGGTCACAGTTAGATTGCTCTTTATCACTTTATCATAGATCTGCTGAATCAAGCTGACTTGGGGTTAAATGGTAATAACAACACCATCACAGACACACAGACATATAAATGTGGTTTTATACCAATAGAGGGCCTATTCTATTTCAGCTAACTCACTAACTCACTAAAGGCAACTTGGTGAGTCCGGGTGTTTGCCAAAACAGAACAGACTATCAGTTGGGATAAAACTGCATTTCTATATCTTCTCTGTACGTCAACATGTATTGAGTACTCCCTTGATTAGTAGCCTTCCCTATTTACTAACCAAAAATGTCCTATATATGAATGATGATTATTGGGTGAAAATGTGCAAGAAACTCCAAGTAGAAGTTAGCATAAGAGGAGGTCCAAAGGAGACATGAACAGAAGTAGCAAGAAGTGATCTTAAAATGCTAAACGTCACAGAAGAAATGAAGAATCATGGTTATGAGGAGGAAGCTGTGTTGCAGAGGACTCATCAACTCATGCATCAGGACCTAAGATACTTGAAATCCTTGACTTGTTTGGTGGCACTTACACTCGCCTACTTCGAAGCATTCAGGACATAAGCTGGCGACATCTGCCTTTGAAAGAAATATATGCCGGCCTCCCACACATATCTGTCATTGTACATAAAAGGAGAGTAAGATTTGCTGGCCACTGCCATCGTGTCACCTATGAGGCTGTGTCCCCATTAATGCTTTGGAAACCACAAGCAGTCACTAATAACAGGGGGTGCAAGCTATCCTATCCCGATGTCATCTCCAGAGATTCTGGTATTGAAATCCAGAATTTGGCAACGGCAATGAGCGATAGACTCACGGGGAGATTAATTGTTGAGTCGATTTCGGCTGAGGCTGCTGAATGATGATGATGATGATGATTAGTCAAGTAATTAATCCATTCATTGATTGGTTTAGTAAACAGATTGGTTTTTAATTGTCAAAGTACTTTCATCACATATTCTGTGACCTTCTCAATTACTATTTCAGCCAATTAAGTCTCCTCTCCATTTCGATTCTGCTCTAGTTACTCTATCTGTCTTTCTGTCAAAAAGAGCACTATACACATGTGTGTGTGTGTGTGTGTGTTGAACAATGAAAATAAAACAAAAGTCGTTTCAGAGAGTTGATTAATCATGATAAATTGATACATTGACTAATAGTCACCGCCTTTTTCTAGTCTCGATATCCATGATCCATCTCACCGTCATCCTCAGAAATAATGAAATGGTTATAAAACAATGAACTAATTAAGAATCTATCTTTGACTTTTGTTTAATTTTTATTGTTCAATACACACACACATATATATAAATGACTCTTCTGTAGCTTGAGTAGAATCTTCACTGAAACCTTATACGATGAGAACCTACTACAAAAACTATAGCTCTCACCACCTAATCTCATTGAAACCATCTCTTGAAGGCTGCATTGGGTTCTAACAACGTTATCAGCTCCCCCATAAACAGGTGGATACCAGTATATATATATATATTCTTGAAATCAAAGATGACTTATGAATCTATACTTCTAAAGAAAAGTGATGTTTCTCTTTGTCGAATAAATAAATGCACAATCAAGTCTAACAATCATTTTATTTAATGCAATAATTTAGTAAATTTCCTACAACGTCAATATTTTGAGGAGCGGATCTTTCCACGTCTGTTCATGTCCGTGGTCCAAAAAGAGTCAGTGAACCTGTGGCTGTGTCCGGGTGTATTTTTGCCTCCCTTCCCTGAAGGGTTGTTAAGGGGAGGCAACTACTAGCTACCAAGCGACCATCTCAGCCACTACACTTCTTTCAATCATATATACTGCATACCATGCTATCCTTACCAAGCTGGTAAGGGTAACGGGTGGTTGCTTCCAAGACCATCTTCTTAATCCCCAAAATAATGCCTCAGGAATCCTCAAACTCATAGCCCATCAAATCTCCCTATGCCCCAGACCATTTCCCCACCTGTGTGCTAGAGAAACTTGTCAACTTGCTCTTTCATTGCCATATTTCTAATAAAAGATGCTGCATATAATAATTTTGAAAATAATCAAGAATTTTGAAGGGGTTTGGTTATATAACTAGCTTACTCATAATTAAGATGATGTTTTGGACATAACTTAACAAAGTTTCTTACAAAAAATTATGAGGGAAAGGTTGGAAGTCATATCACAACAGACGAGTGTAAGATCATTTGGCTGGAATTTGCAGACAATATAGTATTATTTAACTCATCAGAAAGGGATCTCTGCCCTTGATAGGTTTGATGCTGAGTATTGCACAGCTTGAATGAAAATCAGTGCTGCAAAGACTGAGGCACTCATCTTCTAAGGAAGCCAGCTCAGTGTACTCTAAATGTGAGTGGAGTTCCACTGAAGCAGGTGGAAAAGGTCAAGTATCTTTGAGCCATGTTCAGAATTGCAGGAGTTGTACAATAATACAACAGCTTCAGCATTCGGTAATCAGAAGATGGGAGGTAGGTGTAAAAGCTAAACTCGCTATCTTCAATTCAGTATTCATGCCAACCCTTACATATGGTTAGGAATCTTGAGTAATAACTGAAAGAATACAATTGCGAATACAAGCAACCAAAATGGGGCTCCTCTGAAGGGTTTTTGGAAGAATAATGTTACTCAATAGAGTGATTAGCTAGGAGCCTCATACATTCATGCGAATGTGTGGTTTTTGGTGACTTTGCTAGATGTGTCAGTCGTTGTCAGGCAGATGGGATGTGAGATGTACTATTTCTTTATTTTCATTTTGCTCAATATTACCAATGAGAAATCTGAGTTGCTGAATACTGTGGTAACTGGAGATGAGACAGGTACAACTTGGAAACCAAAGCTCAGTCATTATAATGGAAGCATTCAACATCACCAAGGCTCAAAAACTATCAACAAAATCAAGGTGATAATGACTGGAGTTTTTTTAACTACCAAGGTATTGTGCATCATGAATATGCATCAGAAGGACAATACAAAGGAATATTATCAAAAAGTCCTTCAATGTGTTTGTGATGTTGTAAGGTGCAAGAGACAAGAGCTGTAGGCCTTGCAAAACTGGAAGCTGTATTGTGATAATACTGGAGTATTATCACAATACAGCTTCCAGTTTTGCAAGGCCTACAACTCTTGTCTCTTGCACCTTATGACATCACAAACACATTGAAGGACTTTTTGATAATATTCCTTTGTATTGTCCTTCTGATGGATATTCATGATGCACATTTGGTACAACTTATACTTTTTCGACTGAGTTTGTATATTGATTGCATATATCTGAAGTACAGTATTTCGTCATGCTTCATTCGGTGGATTGGCAGTATCGGTAGAGGGTCGGACGCCATGCTTTCCAGCATAGTTACGTCCCTTTACGATCTGAGTTCAAATCCCGCCGAGGTTGACTTTGCCTTTCATCCTTAAGGGTCGATAAAATAAAGTACCAGTAATGTACTGGATAATTGCTGGCCTTGTGCCTAAAGTAGAAACAATTATAGATTATCTTATTCGTAATGGGTGGTAAATTGCAACAAGTTGTTAAAAGAGGATAGTAAACATTTAAAGATTAATAGTATTTGCCACCGAGATGATTACATGCTTACATTCTGATGCAATTTTCATAAGATTGTGCAATATTCTTTTTTTTTTATGATACATAATATTTCATATTGTTGTACACTGTAAAGTGTTAGTGTTTATATTATGATTAGATGAGCCCAGTCCACTCTCTAAAGTCATAGTGAAGGTGTCACAAAAATCGCACCGAGCACACCCTGTAAGGTGGTTGGAATTGGGAAGGGCATGTGGCCAGCCCCCATCAATGCCTCCCCAAGCTGACCAAGGATACTGAGCAGCCTAGTGTTGTAATGAAATAGTGCTAGTACCGCAATAGAACACACCCAACCCATTCTGTAAAGTAGTAGTGCTGGTGCCACAATGAAAAGCACCCAGTCCACTCTGTAAGGTGGAAATGCCAGTCATGATAAAATGTTCCCAGTTCATGCTGAAAAGTGGTTGCTATTAGAAAGGGCATCCAGCCATAAGAACCAAATCAAAAATGGAGTATATGAGCAGGACATAGTCACATGACCAGTCTAGCCTCTGTACATCACAACCCATCTAACCCATGCAAGCACGATATTTATTAAAACGACGATGAATGTTCTAGTTGTTTGATACACAGAAACAGCCTGCTTATGAAATTAACATGCAAGTGGCTGAGCATTCCACAGACACATGTATCAGAGAGATTTGGCATGATACAGTGTGTGACAAAGCTGGCCCTTTGAATTACAGGTACAGTCAATCTGATAGTTGGTTGCATCAGACGAAAACTACACACACACACAAACACACACACACACACAAATACATACTCACAAATACATACACACACATCTAAAGAGAGAGAGACACAGGGGGAGAGGCAGAAAGGGAGAGATAGGCCATTATACAGAGAGAGATACAATTAAAGTATTAGATATTCAGAGAGAGAGTGACGTCCCACGAAAATTTAGAAACAGCTTAAACTATAGATACCATGATCTATCGGAAGGTTTAACAATATTACGTTAGCTTTTATAAAGTCGTTTTAGTCTTTGATTTTACAGAACAAAGAAAAATTGATACTATTTGAAATTAATCTACTCTCCACCTTTTATCCATATGCTACTTACAGACCGTACTAACGAAGCAATACTTCAGAAGCAATGTTATGCAGTATATTTCTGTGTTTCAGATGATGTCCTTTGGAGATGAAAAAGATCATACTGACTATGGTTATTTTGGTGACTTTGCTAGATGTGTCAGTCGTTGTCAGGCAGATGGGATGTGAGATGTACTATTTCTTTATTTTTATTTTGCTCAATATTACCAATGAGAAATCTGAGTTTCTGAATACTGTGGTAACTGGAGATGAGACAGGTACAACTTGGAAACCAAAGCTCAGTCATTATAATGGAAGCATTCAACATCACCAAGGCTCAAAAACTATCAACAAAATCAAGGTGATAATGACTGGGGGTTTTTTAACTACCAAGGTATTGTGCATCATGAATATGCATCAGAAGGACAATACAAAGGAAT
This sequence comes from Eledone cirrhosa, assembly GCA_964016885.1. Classification (NCBI taxonomy): domain Eukaryota; kingdom Metazoa; phylum Mollusca; class Cephalopoda; order Octopoda; family Eledonidae; genus Eledone; species Eledone cirrhosa. Next base: position 358,646,651 of record OZ024743.1, on the reverse strand, counting down.
ATTATCAAAAAGTCCTTCAATGTGTTTGTGGAGTATTATCACAATACAGCTTCCAGTTTTGCAAGGCCTACAGCTCTTGTCTCTTGCACCTTATGACATCACAAACACATTGAAGGACTTTTTGATAATATTCCTTTGTATTGTCCTTCTGATGCATATTCATGATACACATTTGGTACAGCTTATACTTTTTCGACTGAGTTTGTATATTGATTGCATATATCTGAAGTACAGTATTTCGTCATGCTTCATTATAGATTATCTTATTCGTAATGGGTGGTAAATTGCAACAAGTTGTTAAAAGAGGATAGTAAACATTTAAAGATTAATAGTATTTGCCACCGAGATGATTACATGCTTACATTCTGATGCAATTTTCATAAGATTGTGCAATATTCTTTTTTTTTTATGATACATAATATTTCATATTGTTGTACACTGTAAAGTGTTAGTGTTTATATTATGATTAGATGAGCCCAGTCCACTCTCTAAAGTCATAGTGAAGGTGTCACAAAAATCGCACCAAGCACACCCTGTAAGGTGGTTGGAATTGGGAAGGGCATGTGGCCAGCCCCCATCAATGCCTCCCCAAGCTGACCAAGGATACTGAGCAGCCTAGTGTTGTAATGAAATAGTGCTAGTATCGCAATAGAACGCACCCAACCCATTCTGTAAAGTAGTAGTGCTGGTGCCACAATGAAAAGCACCCAGTCCACTCTGTAAGGTGGAAATGCCAGTCATGATAAAATGTTCCCAGTTCATGCTGAAAAGTGGTTGCTATTAGAAAGGGCATCCAGCCATAAGAACCAAATCAAAAATGGAGTATATGAGCAGGGCATAGTCACATGACCAGTCTAGCCTCTGTACATCACAACCCATCTAACCCATGCAAGCACGATATTTATTAAAACGACGATGAATGTTCTAGTTGTTTGATACACAGAAACAGCCTGCTTATGAAATTAACATGCAAGTGGCTGAGCATTCCACAGACACATGTATCAGAGAGATTTGGCATGATACAGTGTGTGACAAAGCTGGCCCTTTGAATTACAGGTACAGTCAATCTGATAGACTTCCAAACAGTTTCTGTCTACCCAATTTCATTCACGAGATGCTATTCAATGGGATCTAACCGAGCATCTAATGATTGTGAAGCAAACTTCTTAACCAATCAGCCATAAAAGTGGTTAGATCAAAGTTAGATCTTATCAAGTAGATGAAAATAAAAAGATGAGTTAACCTTCTCATATATTTCATAGTTAAGATTATGGAAAATAACTCATAAATAATTTAGTCACCACTCAAGTTCTTCCCTTAAATCTATCATCATCATCATCATCATCACCGTTTTACGTCCGTTCTTCCACGCTAGCATGGGTTAGACGGGTTGTCCTGTTGTGGGCAGTGTCTGGTCGGCTGACCATGCCTTGCTCATACAGGAACTGATCTGGCTTGATTTCTACAGCTGGATGCCCTTCCTAACACCAACCTCATTTACAGTGAGTGCTGGGTGCTTTTTCGTGGCGCCTACACGTCCACTTTACAGTGTGGGCTGGGTGCTTTTTTGCCGTGGCACCTCCACGACCACCTTGCGGTGGGGGGGGGGGGGGGGGGCATATTGTTTATATGCTTCAGCATGTACCCATGGGAGGTCGGGTACCCTGTATTACTGCGTGACGCCAGAAGTCACGGTCGTGTGTCATTGACTTTGAGAGGTGTAGTTGGGTAAGGTCGGCTTTTATCACCTCATCCCAAGTCATCTTGGGTCTCCCCACTCCGCGGTTTCCATCAACTTCTAGTGCTCTGCACCTTTTTATGCAGCTGTCATCCTTCATACGCATCACATGTCCATACCAGCGTAACCGCCTCTCCTGCACGCAGCATTTGATTCCTCTTATGCTCAGTCTCTCTCTCAATTCATTTATGCTTTGTCGTTCACGTATATTACTGTTACACATCCATCGGAGCATGCAGGCTTCGTTTCTCTCTAATCTACGTAAGTCTTCCACCTTCAGCGCCCAGGTCTCACTACCATGCAACATCGCTGTTCGGATACACGCATCATACAGTCTGCCTTTCATTCTGAGGGAGAAGCCTTTTGCAGCTAGCAGTGGTAGTAGTTCCCTAAACTTCTTCCATCCCGTTCTTACCCTAGTTATTGTACTTTCTGAGCACCCACCTCCGTTGCTAATTCGGTCACCTAGGTAGCAGAAGCTGTCTACTGTTTCTACAGGGCCCTCCCAGAGATTGGTGGTACTTGTTTCCTGTGGCTGTTTGCTTGCTGTTTCAGCACAGCTGCTGCATGTGAATCCTACATTCTTAATTAAGCTTCCTGAGATCCCGCTACATCTCTTGTGTACCCATTGTTTGCATTTGGGGCAAAGAATGGAGTTCCTACCTACACCTTTCCTACATACTGAGCAAGGCCATTTCCCTGAGGGGATCTGGGTTCTGTTTTCTCGTCTACTTATAAGGACCTTAGTCTTTGTCATGTTGACTTTGAGGCCCTTTCTCTCTAGTCCCTGCTTCCAGGTTTGGAATTTATTCTCTAGTTCTACCATAGATTCAGCTATGAGTGCGAGGTCATCAGCATACAGGAGTTCCCATGGGCATCCGGTCTTAAACTCCTCCGTTATTGCCTGCAGGACTATGATAAACAGGAGAGGGCTAAGAACAGAGCCCTGGTGGACCCCAACCTGTACGCTAAATTCCTCGCTATACTCATTGCCAATCCTAACTTTGCTGACTGCTCCCCTATACATGGCTTGTACCGCTTTCACAAGCCATTCATCTACTCCTAGTTTTCTAAGAGCCCACCAGATTACTGCACGTGGAACTCTGTCAAAGGCTTTCTCAAGGTCGACAAATGCCAAGTAGAGTGGCTTACTTTTAGCTAGGTACTTTTCCTGTAATTGCCTCACAAGGAAGAGCGCATCAGTGGTGCCTTTCCCTGGTACAAACCCAAATTGCATCTCGTCTATATTCACCCGGTCCCTAATCAGCTGTGCTATAACTCTTTCTGTTACTTTCATGACCTGGTCCATCAACTTTATACCTCTATAGTTTCCTCTATCTAGTGCATCGCCTTTACCTTTGTAGCAGTTGACAATGATGCTACTGCACCAATCTTTTGGTATGGCCCCCTCTAGTATTACCTGGTTAACGATACGTGTGGTTATAGTGTGACCTACAGACCCAGATGCCTTCAGCATCTCGGCAGCTATACCCGATGGACCGGTTGCCTTCCCTATCTTCATATCTCTGATTGCCTTACTTACTACGCTGCCGCTGACTTGTACTGCTGGTCCCTCTATAGGGTCTACGTGGGGTAGGGTCTCTTCTTCCCATGCATTCTCCTCATTTAGTAATCTATCATAATGACTCTTCCATGCATCTTTCTTCTCAGCACTTGTGAGGGCAAGCTCACCTTTATCATTCCGGATACACTTCTCTCCAATGACATCACAACTATCTCTGACACACTGCCTCGCAATCTTGAATACCTCCTGTTTCTGGTCCTCACGTTGTAAAACATGCTTGAATTTTCTATCCTCTGCTTCCCTCCTAGCTAAGTATACTTGTCGCCTAGCTTCCCTCTTGGTCTCTATGTAATGTACCCTGCTCCCCCCGTTCTTCCATTCTTTCCATGCCTGTCTCTTGGCCTTGACTGCTTCATCTACCTTATTGTTCCACCACCAAGTCACTCTCCTCCTGCTTGAGGTCTTACTCCAGCCACAAACCTCATCCGTCGCCTCTAGTAAGTTATTTTTTAGGAACTCCCAGTTCTCTTCTACGTTAAATGTCTCTATCTGTTCTTCTTTACTGTCGTAGGCGTTGAGTAAAATATCTTTAAATCTGTTACTGGTTGAGGGGACTTTCAGCTTCCAGATCTTTCTTCTCCAGGTTGGCCTCTGTTTCAGGGCTCGTCTAGTTCTGACCGTGAGGTCGCTGACAACTAAGCTATGTTGGGATGTACATTCCTCACTAGGGAAGGCTTTTGTGTTTACGACCGTCCATCTGTCACGTCCTCTGATGAGGATAAAATCTAACTGACTAGAGTGCTCCCCTGATCTATAGGTGATCAGGTGGTTGTCGGGTTTTTTAAAGTTTGTGTTACATATCGACATGTCATTGGCGTCGCAGAATTCTAGAAGTCTGAATCCTTCCTCATTCCTTGTGCCAACTCCATGGCCTCGATGTACTCTATTGAAGCCGTCGCAGTGTTTACCTACGTGTCCGTTAAAATCTCCTGCAATGATTAGGAAGTCCTTGTCGTCTGTTAGAGCAGTAGTGTGTATTAGGGACTCGTAAAACCTATCCTTAAGTTCGTCTGGCAGCCCCGATTGGGGTGCGTAAGCTGATATTATTGTGGTAATTGTCTTATTCAGGACTAGTCTGAGTTTAATGATTCTTGCATTTACCCTGTACACTGAGATTACTTTATCTACCCACTTGTCAGCTAATAGTATACCTACACCACCCATCCCATCGTCATTTCCCACCCAGAAAAATTTGTAGCACTGGCTTTTTCCTACAAGGACTCTAGCAGACCCTCCTCTCCATCTAGTCTCTTGCACACAGCATACATCAACTTCCTTTCGCTCTAGCATTTCTACGATTTCTCCTGCTCTTCCTTTCATTGAGCCTACATTGATGGTACCAACTCGGAGTTTTGGGCATTTGTCGACACTCGTAGGGGAGGGTCTCTGGGTTGGCGCTTCACGTGGGTGCTTGGTAGCTCGCAGATTCATATTTCATCTATTGATTCAGAGTTGCTCGTGTATTCCCAGCTCATCCATCCATAACGGTGGGAAAATTGAGGGCTAGAAGGACAGTGGTGGTGGGGTAATGGCAGGGTGTGTTGGGATGCGCCAGAGGAGGAGAGAGTTAGTTAGGCAGGTAGTTATATAATATAAAAGAAAGATGTTTATTGGTTGGTTGCATCAGACGAAAACTACACACACACAGAAACACATACACACACACAAATACATACTCACAAATACATACACACACATCTAAAGAGAGAGAGACACAGGGGGAGAGGCAGAAAGGGAGAGATAGGCCATTATACAGAGAGAGATACAATTAAAGTATTAGATATTCAGAGAGAGAGTGACGTCCCACGAAAATTTAGAAACAGCTTAAACTATAGATCCCATGATCTATCGGAAGGTTTAACAATATTACGTTAGCTTTTATAAAGTCGTTTTAGTCTTTGATTTTACAGAACAAAGAAAAATTGATACTATTTGAAATTAATCTACTCTCCACCTTTTATCCATATACTACTTACAGACCGTACTAACGAAGCAATACTTCAGAAGCAATGTTATGCAGTATATTGCTGTGTTTCAGATGATGTCCTTTGGAGATGAAAAAGATCATACTGACTAGGGTTATTTCACAACATTTAAAATCCAAGGCCAATGCTACCATTTAATCGGCAGTTTACTCTTCCGGCCTAATAAGGAAGTTTTATGGGGTTTTTTTTTATGTTTCTCTCTCACACACACACATTATGGTCTCACCTCATACCAGACAACACATCCAATACAGTCATTTTTTTCTGTTCTCCCGGGTGAAGCCGGGTACCTCAGCTACCTCAGCTACCTCAGCTACCTCAGCTACCTCAAATAACTGATTAGTCATATCGTTGTACTTTTTTTAAATACTTCTTACCTACTATTTATCTTTTGTCAACCTAATTTATTCACCCCTATGCTTACCTTAAAACATTTATATTATCTATTAGTGCTACACCTCTACTTGTTTCAACTATTTCTTATTGGCCCCTTAACATTTGTTGGCTTAGTTTAGAAGCCTACAGACCTACATTTATTTCCTAATTTGTACTATCTTACATTTACAACCTTTGCCTGGTATCTTGTCATATATAACTCTTATTAATGACCTTTAGCTAGAATAGGGCCCTCTTCTTTCTTTTCATATCTTCATGTGTCAAACTGTTGTGCTAAACACTTTTGTTTATGTAGGGCAGTGGTTCTCAACCTTTTTTTACTCATGGACCTCTTTTCCCTTATTTTTTGGGGGGTGGACCCCCTCATAGCTATTCGACAAAAGAATATTTTTTGCCTGTGGACCCCCAGAGTCCATGTGGATCCCGGTTGAGAACCACTTACTTATTCTTTTATGCCCTACATTTTAGGGTATAAAAGAATAAGTAAGGGTTGGCATCAGGAGGGCAGGAATGGGTGTAAAATACTACCTCAAAAAAATGTATCTAATCCACACTAACATGGAAAAAGAATAAAATCTGATAAGGAAATGTTGTTTAATGTCAAATGCTTGCAAAATATCTTTATTCCCACCTAAGCTTGAAATAATTATTTAATGGCTTCATAAACTCATCCTCGTATTTTAATTAAATTGACTTTTTTTCCATTTTCCATATTAGAGCCACTTCTGCAATTTACTAATGGCTATTTATGCTGGTTTGCATCATTTTTTTTTTATTTATGTTATTTAATTTTATTTAATTCCTGCAATTCATTATTGGTGTAATTTATAGTTAGAACATTGTCCCAGCTTTTAAACTTCCACCTAGTTTTACTACTTCCAAATAGTTTCCATTTGATTTTTATCTAATTATTAGTATTGGTGCTCTGAAATAGTTATGTATATATGAATGTACATATAGTATATTTGATAATTTACTGTATCTTTATTTTAAAACATTTTGAAGACCATTCGCTATGAGTTTTAAAGTAGTGACTACGTCACTTACTTGGTCTCGGCAAAAGCAAAGGGAAGCAATCGACAGCCGTTTCTTGTTCATTAGCAGTTGTCAATATTACATATCCCTTCACTTCTGCCAAGAGTTACAGAAGCTGGATTCTTATAAAATTCTAGTGATGTTTAAGAGCTGATTAAACAGAGCGGTTAACGGTCCAGCAAAAATTAGGAATTAGTATCAGTGCTCTGAAATAGCGATGTATGTATGAATGTACGCATAGCATATTTGATAATATACTGTATGTTTATTTTAAAACATTTTGAAGACCATTCGCTACTATTATTTTACTTTCATGGTTCTGTAATTTTGTTTACCTTGTAGCACTCAACTAATGTTGTTTATTTCCTTTAACCCTTTAGCATTTAAACCAGCTGTATCCAGCCATAATTCTCTCACCTTTTTCTGTTAGAACTGTAACTGGCCACTCATATTGATGTTAAGGTATTGTTCTCAAAATAAATAATATCAAAATCTCATAGACTCAATATTATGAGGTAATTATGTGAGGTTAAAAACTTTACCATGAAAACATAATAGAAAATATAGAGTAATGTAAATGCTAAAGGGTTAAAATAACTTCTTAAAAATTCCCTATAGAACTTAGCATTTCCTAGCACTCCTACTTTCATTCTGTGGACACTAAATCAAATTTCTATGATAAAAACAAATAATTCTAACAGATCTTTATTGAAACCAAAATGATTTCAATTTTATTATGATATTAAATAACATTAACTAAATACATTAAACATACCCTTCATATATTTTACTAATTTTTTTTACAAACATCTTGTTTTTATTCTTATAAAATGTATCCTTGTATCACATCATAAGTATTGACACATCTGTTATTAAATTCCTACCTTTCATAACAGTACTTTGTTAACACACTAATTATTTTTTCTTAATTCTTATTAATCTGCCATATATCTTATATTAGCTGAGGTACCCGGCTTCACCCAGGAGAACAGTTAAGAGAAGACGGATAAAAGAAAAAACGACTGTATTGGATGTGTTGTCTGGTATGCGGTGAGACCATAATGTGTGTGTGTGAGAGAGAGACATAAAAAAAAAACAATCATAAAACTTCCTTATTAGGCCGGAAGAGTAAACTGCTGATTAAATGGTAGCATTGGCCTTGGATTTTAAATGTTGTGAAATAACCATAGTCAGTATGATCTTTTTCATCAGAAACACAGCAATATACCGCATAACATTGCTTCGTTAGTACGGTCTGTAAATAGTATATAGATAAAAGATGGAGGGTAGATTAATTTCAAATAGTATCTATTTTCTTTGTTCTGTAAAATCAAAGACTGTAAAACGATTTTATAAAAACTAACACAAAATTTGTTAAACCTTCAACTGATACTTTTTGGGACGTCACTCTCTCTCTCTCTCTCTCTCTCTCTCTCTCTCTCTAAATATCTAACACTTTAATTGTATCTCTCTCTGTATAACGGCCTATCTCTCTCTTTCTGCCTCTCCTGTGTCTCTTTAGGTGTGTGTGTGTGTGTGTGTGTGTAGTTTCATGTGATTCAACCAACCAATAAACAACTTTCTTTTATATTATATATAGATTTTCTAGATTTCATATCACTTCTTTAATAACTAAACCAATCTATTCCTAAAAAAATTCAATTTCAGCTGTCACAAGTATTTCCTTCTTTATTCATTTGACACTCCAGATCAACAGGGTTCTATTAGATCAAAAATAGGCTTATACGTCCATCTAAAAATACATAAATCAATTCAATAAGGTCAAATTCTCAACACTGGGTAATGCCAATGATGATTTTAATCTAATTATATAATAGTGTGAAGGAACATAGCCTATTATTTAGGATGTTGGGTCACAGTCATGAGGATATGAGTTCGATTTCCTGTCCAGGTGATGTGTTATGTCCTTATACCCTCAGTTGCTTAATGCTCATGAAACCAGTATAACCTTTGAGTTTTATCCAACCTGTGCAAATATGTAAAATGACATCTATAACTAAATTCATTTTATACTCTATTACCATTTTTTAACCAACAGAAACTAATTAAATAAAACCATACCACATGCATTTTTTTTATTTTTTCATTAATCTATTGCTTTTATTCTTATAAAGGGCCATAACTCTATGCTGCAAAGCATGGTGTCAGATGCTCTACCAATACTGCCAATCCACTGCCCTTGATGGTAGAGCTGATGATAATAATTGTTTCTACTTTTGGCACAAGGTCAGCAATTATCCCAGTGCATTACTGGTACTTTATTTTATCGATGAAAGGCAAAGCTAAACTCGGCAAGACTTGAACGTAAAGGGGCGTAACTCTATGTCGTGAAGCATGTTGTCCGATGCTCTACCGATACTGCCAATACACCACCCTACTGCTGATGATAATAATTGTTTCTACTTTAGGCACAAGGCCAGCAATTACCCCAGTGCATTACTGGTACTTTATTTTATCGACCCCGTAAGGATGAAAGGCAAAGTCAACCTCGGCGGGATTTGAACTCAGATCGTAAAGGGACATAACTATGCTGGAAAGCATGGCGTCCAACCCTCTACCGATACTGCCAATCCACCGCCGATGATAATAATTGTTTCTACTTTAGGCACAAGGCCAGCAATTACCCAGTACATTACTGGTACTTTATTTTATCGACCTCGTAAGGATGAAAGGTAAAGTTAACCTCGACGGGATTTCAACTCAGACGATGATAATAATGATGATAAATCATAAAAAGAATGATGATGGTGAAGGTCTTGATGATGACAACTTTGATGATTAGGATGAGAATAGAAACAATGAGGTAAATAAATATGATGCTGAAGAAAATGATGCTGAAGATGATGGTGTGGATAATGATGATGGTAATAGTGATAATGACACTAATGGTAATGTTGGAGACGATGATGATGGCGAAAATGATGCTTGTGATGATGTTAGAGATCTTGATGACAATGACAACAGCAACAGTGCCGGTGGTGCTAGTGGTGGTGATGATGAAGATGGTGGTGAGGATGATGATAATGAGACATAAGAGTGGGAGAAGGAGGAGGACATTGCTGGCTTAGCTTCATTTAATAATTAATTACAGTTTGGTATGAATCTATTTTGGAATGGAAAGGACGTCTGTCTATTTCAACAATGGGTGTGTAAGTTGTTCGATGAATGGTTTGACCTGCTCGTCAAATTACCGTGTAAGTATACAGACTCATAAACCCTAAACGCAATTCTCAGGGAGATTCAATGTGACACACTGTGTAACATGGCTAGCCGTTTGAATTACATGTACAGTCTATCTGCAGGCTTCCAAACAGTTTACATCTACCCAATTTTACTCAAAATGTTTGAGTTGACCAAATGCTGTGGTAAATTACTCTTGTCCAAGATGCCACACAGTAAGATTGAACTTGGGACCTTATGATTTGAAGCAAACTTCCTAACCACTTGGTTATCAAGGCAATAGCAAATCACATCTGTAAAAATTGTATGCTCCAGACAGCTACCAGAAATTACATTTGACAAGAGAATACCAGTGCATGACTCAATTGAACATTCAACAAGGAAAATCCAGAGCTGAAGTGATCATCAACAATAATTCAACATATATCTTTTCACGTGTGATGTAAACAGATTTACAATACTCTCACCTAGTTTGGTTTCAATGTAAATACCACAGGTAATAGGCTTGATAATACTACAAAATAAGCCCTCCAGCTTGTCTTGATTAATTAACACGACTTCTATAAAGCAAGATAAGCTGAATGGAATCTATAAATATACCCTTAAACTATAAATATTGACAGGATATCTCTTGCTAATTAGAATCTAAATAATGAAAATTACTGATTTATGATTTAATCAAAGCTAACAATATGTGTGTGTGGGGGGGGGGGGGTGCATGTGTATGTGTGTGTGTTAATTTGTGTGCTAAACAGCCAAAGTATCTGATCAACTTATATTTGTATATGAAGAGAATAGAAGTAACTGAGACTATGTAAAAGTGCATATAAGTTCAAACATTAATCGATAAAACCCCAGGAAAGTCAATCAGAGCCACCACAAAGACCCTTAAGGTTTCAGAATGCGCCATCAGAAGTATTGTCTTATGTAATGTGGAAAAGCCAGTTTATGTCAGATGTGACAAAAGAAAATCATTTTGTCCCTGCAAAGCACTTACTGAATAAGATAAAACATCAAGAAGCTGGAATACTTTGGTTCTTTTCTGATGAGTTTTATGACAGGGGAAAGAGAAGGTGATTAAGTGATGGCTCCTTATTGTGGATTTTTTATTAATTCTGATGTATCCAATCATTTGCTCATATAATTAATTAACTAATAATTAATTATATATCTTATGAGATGGAAGAAATGAGGGCTCGTTAATTAAAATGTAATGTAATTATCAGTCTTTGGACATGTTTTTAATGTTATATACATAAATATATATATATATATATATATATATATATATATATATATATATATATATATATATATATATATAGACACTTCCGTGATAAAATAAAGTACCAGTAATGCACTGGGTAATTGCTGGCCTTGTGCCTAAAGTAGAAACAATTATAATCATTTCTAATAACCACATATCTCCATTCTAACTTTCATTTTTAAACCATTCGTTAAATATATATTCAAAAGTATTTGAAGAAAATTAACAACGCTTGTTTTGCATGCTTTAAACATTGAGCAATTGCCTTGGTCTGTGGCTGGCAATTACAACCTATAAGTCTGCCTCTACTCTTCTTTGAGATTTGATGTATATTTCCACTTTTGATATATAAATATATCATCATCATCACCGTTTTACATCCATTTTTCCATGTTAGCATGGGTAAGATGAGTTGTCCTGTTGTGGGTAATGCCAAGTCAGGTGACCATGTCATGCTCATACAGAATTGATTTTGGCTTGATTTCTACAGCTAGAAGCCCTTCCTAACACCAACTTCATTTACAGTGAGTACTGGGTGCTTTTTATCATGGCACCTACACAACCACTTCACAGTGTGGACTGGGTGCTTTTTGTCGTGACACCTACATGACCACTTTACAGGGGTGGGGGGGGGGGGGTCATACTGTCTATATGCTTCAGCTTCGGCCATTATATATATGTATATATACTTAATGAGGGTCATTGTGCCAATAAAAACACATCCACCTCTTGAGTTTCACACCATCTTGTTTTGTGTAAAACAGAACAAAGAGGAAACACAAATTAATAAAAGTTTACCAGTACTGTAAACTCACATTCAAAAGGAATCAAAGAGGTAAAAATGTTTCTTGGATTTTTTATTAATTCTGATGTATCCAATCATTTGCTCATATAATTAATTAACTAATAATTAATTATATATCTTATGAGATGGAAGAAATGAGGGCTCGTTAATTAAAATGTAATGTAATTATCAGTCTTTAGACATGTTTTTAATGTTATATACATATATATATATATAGACACTTCCGTATGAACGAGACACAGTCTCCCAACCATTCCCGCATCAAATGGAACAAAACCGTCTAATCCATGCTAGTGTGGAAGATGGACATTAAACAATGATGATGATGATGATGATATATATATATATATATATGATGTGTTGTTTCCTTGAGCAAGAGACTTTATTTCACATTATGATAGGGACTGAGGTCCCTATCATTCCACTGCAAAGTGGTAGTGGAGGTGCCACGGCAAAAAAGCACCCAGCACTCACTGTAAATGAGGTTGGTGTTAGGAAGGGCATCCATCTGTAGAAATCAAGCCAGTATCAGTTCCCGTCCCACCCTTGCAAGCAGGGAAAAGAAGTGGACGTAAAAATGATGATGATGATGATATATATATATATATATATATATATATATACATATATCAGTAATTTGATACTCTCCTCAAAAGAGTTTCTCTCACCTATCCAACAGCCACCAAGAAGCTGACCTTTGTAGCCTTATAGATAAGATTCCATCCTGAATGGGCTGTTTGAGATTTTGACATATCAAATGCCCATCTGCTTATTTTTGAGTCCTGGAGACAAAAGAAGGATTACTCATAAATAGCTCGCTCCCCCAGAATTAATTCCAGCAGTTCCATCAACAGGAGTTTGGTAAATACATTTTTAATAATACTATTGCATGCAAACACACATACACATCATCCTGATACATAACATCACACAATTCATGGAGAATGCAGGCCTTGTTGTTTCTTTTCAATCTTTGTAGGTCCTCTGCACACAGCACCCAGGTAACACTACCATGAAGCATTGATGTTTATATACATGCATCATATAATCCGCCCTTCATTTTGTGAGAAAAACCATTTGTAGCTAGCAGCGATAGTAACTTCCTGAACTTTCTCCATCTCATTCTCACTCTGGCTACTGTACTTTGATCACCCAGGTAACAGAAGCTGTCAACTGTTTCTCTGGAACCCTCTAAGAACTTGTTTCCTGTGAGCACTTACTGTTTACTGCTCCTGTGCATCGGTCATATATAAAACCTACATTCTTTGCTTCCCTGCCTGAGATCCCACTACATCTCTTGTGCTCCCATAGTTTGCATTTGGGATAAGGGATGGAATTTCTATCCACCTGCTTCCTATAGACTCAACAGGGCTGTTTCCCTGAAGGGATCAGGGCCTTGTTTTCCATATCTTTGCCAAGTTGACTTTAAGACCTTTTCATTCCAAATTATGCTTCCAGGTCAGGATTTTTTTCTCTAGTTCTTCCATAGATTCAGTTATGAGAGTTAGATCATCAGCATAAAGGTGTTCCCAAGACAACCTCTTTTATACTCTTCTATTATAGTCAGGTGAATGATAATAAACAGGAGTGGTCTAAGAACGGAGCCCTGGTGAACCCCCACTTGGACACTAAACTCCTCATTATAGTAATTATTAATTTTGACCATGCTGATTGCACCTCTGTACATAGCTTGTACTGCTCTCAAAAGCCACTCATATACCCCTTGTTTCCTAAGTTCCCACCTAATTATGGAACAGGGGATCCTGTCAAATGCTTCCTCCAGGTCAACAGTAGAGGTGTTTACTTTTAGCTCAATACTTCTTCTACAGCTGCCTCACAAAGAAGAAAGTATCAGTGGTTCTCATCATCACCATCCTTGTCATTTTAATGTCTTCTTTCTCTGCTAACGAGGGTTGGACAGGTCTATATAGACCAAGTCCATACTGAAGCGGAGCCACTGATTTCTCAAGCAAGCCAGGGATCTGTCTCACTTATGTACATTGCATGTTCAGGAGAGGTTATCATGTCTTTGACATGCCTGAGGGTCCTCTCAACCCTTTGTCTGGCAAGTCTTCTGTGGCTGGATGCTCTTCCTATCACCAACCCCTTTACAGCGTGTACTTAGCCAAAACTAAAGTGCTAGTGAGTAGGAGAGAAGACAGGACCCAGATTCCCTCGGGGAAGTGGCCATGCTCAATATGTAAAGGAGTAGGCATAAACTCCATACAATGTACACAATGTAAATCTTAAGTACACAAAAGATGTAGAGGGATAATGAGTAGACTAACAGGAAGTGAGAACTTTGCTTGTAGGAAATGCACAGGAGAAATCAAGAGGAAGAGTGCTAATGATATAAACCTTTTCCAGTCACAAGATGTGGTTGATAACTTGTGCTATCTAGGTGACCTAATTAGCAGCAGGGGAGGGTGCACCAAGAGTATAATAGCTAAAATAAGGATAGGATGGAAGAAGTTTAGAGAACTACTCTCACTGCTGACAATAAAAGATTTTTCTCTATGTACAAAAAGAAGGCTGTATGACGCCTGTGTGCAATGTGCAATGCTTGGTAGTAAAACATGGGCTATGACCGCAGATGACATGCATAGACTGGAGAAAAATGAAGCAACCATGTTTCTTTGGATTTGCAAAGTAAATGTGAGTGAAAGGCAGAGCTTGGATGAGCTGAGAGAGAAACTGGGCTTAAGGGAAATCCGAGATGGTGTGCAAGAGAGAAGATTGTGTTGGTATGGACATGTGATGTGCATGGACAATGACTGATGGGTGAAGAAATCCCAGTGGAAGAAAGCCACAATAGAGAGCAACCAAGAAAGACCTGGGTAGATGTTGTGAGAGTGGATCTGAAATTGCTAAGACTAACAGAGGAGATAGCAAAGGAACACAAGTGAAGAGATGATGTGCTGAGAAGGACCAATAATAACTGGAACACAATAGACCTGACCTGGTGGTTTTGGACAAGGAAAAAAGATCGTGCCTGATTGTGGATGTGGCCTGCCCATTCGACACGAGAGTGCAAAAGAAGGAGAGGGAGAAAATTAACTGATACCAGGACTTAAAGTGGGAGGTAAAAAGGATTTGGAACTGCCATGAAGTCAAAGTGGTCCCAATTGTCATAGGCGCACTAGGTACTATCTCAAAAAGTTTCCAGGGATGGTTAAAGAAAATTGGCCCCGCCACGCTTTTTGGAACGCTTCAAAAGGCATGCTTGCTGGGAACAGCAAGAACCCTCCGATACGGCCTGAATATATGAGGCTGCAGGTAGTGGCTTGATATTCATTTCAACAAACTTTCCAGTTAACTAACATCAATGACTGAGACTCAAAGAACAATAATAATAATAGTAATGATAATAAATGTGAAGACTAAAATCCCGTTAAGGGTGGAAGCAGCGATTCTTTGCTTAAACTTTAATCTGTTATTTTAATAAATATATATATATGTAGATAAATCTACCAAAATATACGGTAGTGTCCAATCTGTATGAAGAACTCAATGTAATCCAAATATCATGAAAAGAGAAGATGTATTCAAAATTTTTTCGATGAAAAACACAGGAAAACAGAGTCAAGATAAATTAATAAAAATAGTGAATAAAAACAAAGAAACAGTTCCTTCTATTAAAAAATTCATCATTTTACGATCGTTTCTAGGATATATATGTGTGTGTTGGTATGTATATCATATAGATCTATGTAAAATGTTTACAAACTATCAGAGGGAATATACATACCTACACATATATATGCTGTCTTCAGAAATAATTGATTATTTCTGAAGACAGCATATATATGTGTAGGTATGTATATTCCCTCTGATAGTTTGTAAAAATTTTACATAGATCTATATGATATACATACCAACACACACATATATATCCTAGAAACGATCGTAAAATGATGAATTTTTTAATATAAGGAACTGTTTCTTTGTTTTTATTCATTATTTTT
Source organism: Eledone cirrhosa (assembly GCA_964016885.1). Lineage (NCBI taxonomy): Eukaryota > Metazoa > Mollusca > Cephalopoda > Octopoda > Eledonidae > Eledone > Eledone cirrhosa. The sequence continues at coordinate 358,630,674 of OZ024743.1, read as the reverse complement.
ATTAATTTATTTATATATATATATATTATTCAAAATATTAACAAATGAAAGATATTCACATAATCAAAATATATGCTTTATTATATATATTTCAAAGGTACTGTGTTGATTTTTCAGTACATCTTCATCAGATAAAATATATGATTTGATATATGACATGAAAAATTCCTAGAACTCCTAGATAAATATTTCCCTAGAACACATAGATACTATAAGATCTTTAACAGAAACTGTGTTAAAATTAGCTATTCCTGCGGTCCCCCCATTAAGTCCTATATCCTCAACAAAACATCACCTAGAGAAAATCAAACTTGCTCCTGTAGAATCAAAAGTGAATGCCCATTACAAGGTAAATGCAACACCAAAGCCATTGTATATGCGGCTAATGTGACAACCATCAGCAACAACCATCCAGTCACCAGTGAACGATATGTGGGTATGACGCAAGACAGATTCAAAACGCGTTATTACTCACATGTCGCATCCTTTCGACATCCAGAAAAAAGATTTACAACAGCTCTGGCTAGCAGAATCTGGGATTTGAAAGACCAAGGCATCCAATATAAACTAGATTGGTCAATTTTGAACCAATCTAAAAAATATGCTAGAGGATCAAGAAAATGCACGCTCTGCATAAATGAAAAATTTTGGATATTGCAAAATCTTAAATCACCGAAGACCTGCCTGAACACAAAGACGGAAATTTTTACCAGTTGCCCACACATGAAATCACACCTGCTTTCCAGCTCATATAAACTTAACACACTTTCAGATACTTATCCTCCATAAACTCTTATTATTCTCTTTTTAATTACCCTTTCTGACTTACTTTCATTCTTTTCCTTGTCAATAATTTCATTTATTTTCACTTTTATTTATTTTTACTTCACCCCCCACCCCCCCCCTTTATTCTCCGATCCACTTCCTATTTTCTATTTTTTACTTCCCCTTCTTTTACTTCCCTTTTCCCTCCATTAACTGATTATACTTGTCTTTTGTGTTTTTCAACCCAGATATATTTTTCATTTTTATTTTTATTTTATTTTTGCGCAGCCTATCTTACAATTTTATATTTGCACTTATTTATCCACATTTCAATATGGCTGAACGCCTTAATGTGTGTATACTTTTTATATATGTACATGAGTGACTACGTATGTGCGCGCGCGTACCTGTATGTATATGTATATATATATATATATATATATATATATATATATATGCGTGTATGTATGTATGTGTGTACAGGTGTTTGTGTGTGTGTGTATGTATATATTATGCGTATGTGTAAGTGTCTTTATATCCGTGTTTTTGACATTTCGGTTTTATGTTTTTGTTCCTTTTTTCTTCTCCCCCTCCCTTCCCCCCTTTGTTACTTACTCAGTTTCATACGTGGGCATGCAAGCAGGTTTATATGCGCGAGTATAAGTATGTGTGTGTGTGTGTGTGTATGTACATATCGAACGTATGGAAGTGTAAGTGCGCGTGTGTATATAAGCATAATTATTTTTACATTTCTTTTGTGAGACACGCGTGTCTGTGTATGTATGTACCCCCTCTTTTTTTGTTTTCTCTTTTTTTGTTTTCTTTAATTTTTTCTTTCTAATTTATCGTTACTATATTTTTATAAATATATCAAGACTGATACTTTTCTTTTAATTATTACACTATCTTTACCTCCTTTCTTTCCGCATCTAAGTGTACGAGTGTCCAGGCGTTTTTATGCGCGCGAATTTATATTCTTATATTTACGATGTAACCATTTCTGTCTGTACAATACAGACATATAGATACATTTGCCCTAAATTTTTATAATTACGCACACTTTCTAACTATACATTTACATGTGCATATATACATATATGCATATCTGTGAGCGTATATACATACACATACACACACCTAACTATTTTTCTTGATAGATTTTTATATATTTCAATTTCTATTTCATTTATCTATATATTTTTTTGATTTTCTTGATGTGTTTTTCTAAGTATTTGCCCATGTTTTATATTGCCTCGTCTGACGAACGAATGAAGTCGTTTATTTCGTATTCGCCTCATTCAGGAAACCTCTGGTAATGAGGTAATTGTATTGATTTTATACATTATATATATATATATATATATATATATATATATATACACACACACATATTAAACTTATGCAAAAAAACACTATTTAGGAGAGTATAAGTCAGACAGACTAAAATAAGAGAGTCTGATTCATATAAACGTCTCCCTACCATAGTTTCAAAAACAGAAGAAGCCATAGCAGGCATTTCAAATCATTGGGATAACCAATACTGTAAGAATTCGTTTTTCTGTCAGGGGAGTATCTTTATACTCCCCTAAATAGTATAATATAGAGATGGTAATATTTATCAAGGTATGGAGTAGTATAGAAAGCGTATTGTATTATGTAAGTATGGAAAGAGAAAGAGAAAGAAAAGATATAACGGAAGCATATAAATCAAAATAAGGTGGTTGAAAATCAGTCAAATTTGTTGAGTATTTCCATTTAGCAAGCAGTTGGGTTTTGAGATGGAGGCATCCTCTAAAAATTTTGCTCTTTCAGTTCAAATAAATATTGTTTGGAGATAAACCTTGTAATATCTTAAATTTCTCACTCAGAGGCGACATTTCTAGGTACCATTGGTGTAAGGACTGGATCTTTCAACTATCTTTCAAGTGATCTTATGTGGGACTCCTTTTTCCTTTAATTGCCAGACTTTTTTCACCAGAGCTATACTGGTTCTCATATTGGGATTCCTGAAGGAGAGATGTGAATAAAAACATTGTTTAAAACAATCTTGCACCATACTGATGTATCTTTCGCTAACTTCAGAATTTTCTGTGTTGTGTGTAATCTCTACCTCATACACAATGGATTTGATATTACATTTCTGTGAAGAGGGAAGCTCTCTTTAATCCTACAAGAGGAGCATTGATTAACATCAGGTATATTCTTTGCAGTAATTTTTTATTTCATAGATGGTCCACATGAATAGGCTATTTTGACAGAATTACAATTGAATATTTTACTACATCTGTTGTGGTGGGAAATATCTATCTATTCAATCTAAAAATTTCTTACCTACATTGGTCTTTACTTTAGGGAAAAGGTGGGTGTGAAGCAGATAATTCTTCTTTTTCTGTTAGTATTTTTAGTATAGTTGGGTTGGGAATGATTGGGTGTGTTCTTAATTTTGTCCTTAAAATCACTATTTACGAGGGTTTGGTTGTAGTAAGGTGCAGCCTTATCGAAAATCTCCCTGATTGCTGATAGGTTTAAGATCCTATGACTAATGTTAGAAACTAAGATTTTAAAAACAGCAGGGAATGGCATGAGGCTTTATTAATATATTTCAATTTTTCGTTAAGTTTATGGTACGGTATGGTTTATACAAAACTGTGGTAAGTTTACATCAAGGAAATTTGCATTAGTAACATATATATATATATATATAATGACTCTTCCTACCATATCAATCATTAAAGTAATATATATCATCATTGTATTGTACCGTTCTCCTGTATTGTTTTTACTCATTGATTTTTTGCACTAATATGTGTGAGAGAGAGGAGCATGCAAAATGAATAAAGTGAAATATACAAGATACTTTCATTTTCTCCAAATGAGATCTATTTTCAAAATGAAACTGAAAAAAGGCCATGTATGCTACCCTCCCTTTTGATACCAAACTGCTCCTGATTTTACAATACAAAACTCTTTGTGATAAAGTGTTTATATTTATCTAAAAACATTCCACCATAGTTTTGTGTAAGGACTTTTGTTATGTTCCAAACACTAGCTTAGCAATGAGAAAATTGATTATATTACTACATCCCTTGAAATTCTTGTTTTCAAAATTATCCCTCAATCAACTAAGGGAGAAACATTTTTAGGTCCCTCCAAATAACCACTTACACTGGCCCAACCTACCAATTTATTTACAACCTGTCTTCACCTCAGTTAACATCAGGAAGGCAATTGTATCTTTTCCGGCAGGTTCTGACACAGGAATTGGTGGTCTACAACCTCAGAACCTAAGGATGATATCTCCCTATCAGTCAGTGATGCCAGGCTTGAGCTTTTGGAGATCCTACCCCAGTTTGTTGACATGTTCTCATCTGAGAGTGTCCTTCCTTATATTCGCTCCTGTTCTTTGAGGCTGAAGTGTTTGATCTCACAAAGCCTAATGATGACCTCTGCCCTATTGCATTTGGGTGTACTCTACGACAGCTCTCAGCGAAAGTGTGTCTGTCCTCGATTACAGACAACCTGTCCACCAGATTTTCCCCTATTCAGCTAGGAGTGTGTACCAAGCTAGGTTGCGAGGTTATCACTCACATCACTAGAGCTTTTACTAACTTGCCTTCTAAAACCCCAAAGGTTATCCTCAAACTAAATCTCAGGAATACCTTCAATTCTATCAATTGGAATGTCATTCTCCATTCAGCAAAGGAGAGGGCGCCACAGCTCTACCCCTTTGCTTAACAAGCTTATTGGGAGCCCTCCTACCTCTCCTTTGGTGACCATTCTATCCTATCTGCTTCAGGAGTCCAACAGGGTGAACCGCTTGAACCTGCTCTTTTCACCACCAAGATGGGAGCTGATTTGGATTTGAATGCCTGGTATCTGGAAGATGCTTGTTTGGGGGGTACTCCAAATAAGGTCTTTGCAAACACAAGGACAATGATTGAGGAACTAAGTTGTAGGGGCCCTTCACATCAACATTTCCAAATGCAAGTTCTAGCTTTTCAAGCACCTAGCTTCACATCAGCCGACTGTAAACCTATTTACAGATTCCTTCCCCTGTATCGTGATTCCCTTGGAGCCCCAATTACTGACCAAACCTTCAAGTCCATTTTTCGATCCAAGTTGGCTAACCTCAAGTAGCTTTTAAGGTTTTTTTTGTACTTAAGAATTACTTGTTGGTTCTTAAGTTGTAGTATTTCCTCAGAGTTAGTACCTCTTATAGATCTCATCATCTCTTCAACGCTTTGAGGACTTAATCTTCAGTGAACTCAAATGCTTGGGCAATGTCACACTCTCTTCAGAGTCCTGCGACCAGGCTACTTTGCCTAAACAGTTTGAAAGTCTCAGTCTGCGTAAATGCTTGTCTCTGTCTCTACCTTACTTTCTTTCCTCCATCCATACTTGCTCCCCTTTCGTAGGCAATATCCTCTCTTTTCCAACATGAACTAGTTCCAACAGGGAGATGGAGGAAGCTTTACTACAGTGGAATGAGCTGGGTTTGTCAGCTCCTGATACTGATGGGGATAGATGGAAGCAGAGAGCATGGGGCAATCTGCAATCCAGTGACCCCTTCAACTCTCACTTTGATCAATCTGATCAATTTTCAAGGTGTTGCCTACATTCTGCAAGTGAAAGGTTCTCAGGGTTGATGCCCTGCCTGTGGCCAACATTGGTAGTCTTCTTAGTCTGGACGAGCTCTGCATCTCCATTGCATCCAGAGTAGAAGTCAATGTCTGTGGGGCCCTGGGATGTTGCTGTGGTAGGTTCCTCGACTACAGAGGCATCAATGGTCTGTCTTGACGCCTAAATCCTAGTTGCTTCACCTGCCACACCGAGCTAAACCTGATCATTAAGCAGGCCCTAGCTCAAGTAAATATTCCCCATCCTGGAGCCGACTAGATTATCCAGAATTGATGGGAAGAGACCAGATGGTCTTACTCTTTGTCCCTGGATAAGAGGCAGATGTCTCATCAGTGACTCTTTTGCCCCCTCTTACATCCTGTGGTGTTCGAAACGTTTGGTGGAGCTGGGCTGTTAACAGCAAAGTTATTGTCATCATTAGTGGTTCGCCTTACTGATGTTGAATAGATAGTTTGTTTTTTTTCTCTCGATTTGATTATATATTTTTGTGTATTATACTTATAAAGTTCCTAGAAATAATTAATTGTATATATTATTTGTTTATATTTTCGTTCTATAAGAGTTATAAACAATTTGTAATGTTATTTATACAACTGTGAATAAAAATTTTATAATGATTTCAAACCATAGGCAGTATCTTTCATTTAAAAATATGGAAACAAAAGGATATAAATGATGCCTTTTCTATATCTCTGGAAAATTAGAGTGTTTGTCTTGTTACCTTAATTACCTCCCCTGGATCTATGCCAATCTGACAGTCGGCGGAGTTAGCAAGACTAAACGCATTTGACTACATTTCTTACTGATTGGCAGTATCGGTAGAGGGTCGGACGCCATGCTTTGACGCATAGAGTTACGTCCCTTGCCATTCTGAGTTCAAATCCCGCCGAGGTTAACTTTGCCTTTCATCCTCACGGGGTCGATGAAATAAAGTACCAGTAATGCACTGGGTAATTGCTGGCCTTGTGCCAAAAGTAGAAACAATTATTAATGGATTGGCAGTATCGGTGGAGGGTCGGACGCCATGCTTTCCAGCATAGTTACGTCCCTTTACGATCTGAGTTCAAATCCCGCCGAGGTTGACTTTGCCTTTCATCCTTACGGGGTCGATAAAATAAAGTACCAGTAATGCACTGGGTAATTGCTGGCCTTGTGCCTAAAGTAGAAACAATTATTTGACGCATAGAGTTACGGCCCTTGCCACTATTTTTTACTGGGAACAATTTGTCAGTATTTTCTTTTCCTTTTACCAATATATATATATACATATATACATACATACATACATATATACATACATATATATATATATATATATATATATATATACATATATATATACATACATATATATATATATATATATACACATATGTATATATATATATATTGTTGGCCTTGTATCCAAATCAAAAATCATTATATATATATGGATTGGCAGTATCGGTAGGTCTGCCGCCATGCTTTGCAGCAAAGAGTTACGGTCCTTTATGGTCTGGGTTTAAATCCCGCCGAGGTTAACTTTGCCTTTCATCCTTACTATGTCGATAAAATAAAGTACCAGTAATGCACTGGATAATTGCTGGCCTTGTGCCAAAAGTAGAAACAATTATATATATATATGGTTAAAAACACACGAAAAAAGGAAACATTTCTTATCGAACCCTAGCGGGTGCTTTTCTAAAGGATTACCACACACATGCGCGCGCGCGCGTGCGTGTGTGTGTGTGTGTGTGAGCTCATGCCGTTTCAACAGCTAGTTCCAGACTCTTTCTAATAGTCACACACACTCTACTGTCCCAACTATCGAATAATAGCCCAACTAGTTTAAGACTGATATATATATATATATATATATGTAGAAAAGAGTCAGGACTCCGGCGACTGAGCTCCGGCCGTTTCGACAGCTAGATCCGAACAAAAGCAACCAGTATGGTCTACCTGGTATCTTACCACATCCTCTTTGTTATATATATATATATATATATATATATATATATATATATATATATATATATATATATAAAGGGTGGTGGATTGGCGTCGGACATGCTTTGCAGCATATAGTTACTGCCCTTTACGCTCTGGGTTCAAATGCCACCGAGGTTAGCTTTGCTTTTCATCCTTAAGAAGTCGATAAAATAAGGAATAGGCTATGTAGCTGGTCCCGGCAAAATAGACAAACATTCTTTTTAAGCTTATTCCCTCGGTAAACTCCAAAGGGACGCAACTCTAGCCGGGGGTCCAGGAAGCATATTTTACCACTAAATAATAATTGTTTCTACTTTACGCACAAGGCCAGCAATAACCCAGTGCATTACTGGTACTTTATTTTATCGACCCCGTAAGGATGAAAGGCAAAGTCAACCTCGGCGGGATTTGAACTCAGATCGTAAAGGGACGTAACTTTGCTGGAATGTTTTAGAACCCAGGTAGTGACTACTATTTTTAACCGAGGTGGTGACTTTATGCTAAAATTCTTAATTTCGAAAATATGACTGCTAAAATTCCTAAGCCATGGAACTCAGTAGATATGTGTGTATGTAAATAAAGAGTAACGTGCGTTACGAATGGATGAAACACAATAAGACGATGACTAAATGATTTTAACTTAGTTTTTAACAATAGATGATGGAAAAGATTTCAAATTGCCTTAACTCGGATCCCAACTCATGGTATCTAAATAGCCTGGGAGTCTATTTTACCGGGACCGGCTACATAGCCTATTCCATAAAATATAGCACCAGTAAGGCACTTTGGTCGATTTAGTCGACACCTACCACCAAAAAAATGGTAAATTTATAGAAAAACACCCCTCAATCGTTCAGTGGTAAACTGTTCTGCATATACCGGTGTAAGTTGTTTGATTGTCAGTACAATTGATATGCTACATAACGGAGTATGATTTTGTACGTTACATTGGCAACAAAATAGAACTCTCCACAGCTCGCCAATCATATCTTCTATCCCTTCTCTTTTCTTATAGATTAAAGAGTTCCATTTCCTGTTTCACTAGAAGCTGAGAGGAATGTAATTTCTTCACTGAAGTTTTTTAATTTCATATTTCACTGGGAATTCAATAAATCTGTTATTTCTCAGGATCTGCAATCCTCTCCACTCTAACACTGTTTATCGTTTATTTAATTCTATTTTCCCAGTCCCTCGGTACATACAGTTTCATATATATAAATCGACTAAATGTTTGTTGTTATTGTCATCCCCGGTGTTGGTCATTACAGAAAATGTTTAAGTAAAAGAGAAAAAGAAGAAACGGTTGTATTGGGGTAAGATACCTTTTACTGTTGCTGCATTTTGCTGTTAAAACTATGTTTCATTGTATATTTGGTTATCATTGACAATAGATTTCCTTTGAAGAAAATGGAAAAATATCTGGTCCCATTCCCTATATTCATTGCATTTATTATGTTAGGTATAAGGTTTCATCGTCTGTTTGTGTCCGTATCACTCTCTCTCTCTCTATATATATATATATATAATGAAAGGATCATGTGAAATAACTCTGGTAAAACGGGCGAGGTATTCTTATTTTCTTCAAAGGAGATCTGTTTATTGTCAACGATACCCATATATTTAATATATTGGTGTTTTGTTGACAATAACCTCGTTGGTTACTGTTTTTCCAATTGTAGTGGAGTGCTTTGACTATGAGTGTTCCGGTTGTTAGTTTAACTAAACAGCTTACTCAGGAAATTAACGTATATGTGGATATGTGACTGAGCATTCCACAGACACTTGTACACTTGACGTAATTCCCAGGGAGATTCCGTCTGGAGTGTGTGACAAAGCTGGCTGGCTCTTTGAATTAGAGGAACTATCCAGCCAACAAGCTTCTAAACTGTTTCCCTCTACTTAATTTCACTCACAAGGCATGGGTCGACCTGGTGCTATGGTAAATGTCACTTACCCAACATGCCAGGCAGTGGGATCAAACCCGGAAACAATGGTTGCTATGCAAACTTTTTAATCATTCGACCATGCTGTGTCTACAGTAAGGCAATTACTGGTTCAGTGAATGGAGACAGTGGCAAGGGAGCAAATATAAACGATGAACTTTTAAATGCATCTAGAAAGCAAGACACAAAATATGCTCTCCTTCACTTCTCAAAATATTAAATGCATGCTCAATCATAATCATCAGAAACATTTCCTCGGTATAGTAATTTCATTTTAATCATGTTTCATTCAACCTCCTGAATGCTATGAGGTAGAATGAAATTGATATTAAATTAACCCTGGAGAAGCTTGAAGGTGATATCAGATTCTGATAATTAACTGCAATGTATCCTGGATATTGAATCTATTTTATTGAAGGATATTTAAAATTTGCATATTGCTTTTATATATATATATATATATCTCTTCTGATGAAGGACAAGCGTCCGAAACGTTAAGACTTTTTTCTTACTATATCAAGCGTAAAACGAACTAATAATATATTTTTCATTGTACTGTGTCGCTTGCTTTGTTATTTCTGTTTACCTTTTGCATATATATATATATATAATGATAAGATTGCAAGCTGTACTTCAAGATAATAAATTTAAAATTCCTAATTTGTAGCTACAAAGAAAGATCATCATCATCATCATCATCATCATTTTACGTCCGCTTTTCCCTGCTTGCAAGGGTGGGACGGGTCTTATTCAGCACAGCATCTCTCCACTCGTCACGGTCCCTTGTCATCTCCACCGTGAGCTTCAATGATCTGAGGTCTGTTCTCACCACCTCCGCCCATGTTTTTCGTGGTCTACCTCTACCACGTCTTCCTTCAACTGGCAATTCCTGGCACTTCTTCACCCATTGGTCATCCTCCATGCGCATCACATGTCCATACCACCTCAGTCTCCTCTCCCGTACACTACATTCTATCCCTCTCAACACATTTATGCTGGGTCGTTCACGCACATTTACACTGCACATCCAACGGAGCATGCTTGCCTCATTTCTCTCCAGCCGTCGCATATCCTCTGCAGTTGCTGCCCATGTCTCACTACCATGCAGCATCGCGCTCCTCACTCAGGCATCATACAACCGGCCTTTCGTACGCAGGGAGAAACCCTTCGTCAACAGAGGAAGCAGCTCCCTAAACTTCTTCCAACCCGTCCTTATTCTAGATACTATGGCCTCGGAACACCCTCCTCCCATGCTAATCTGATCTCCTAGGTACCGGAAACTATCCACCACTTCTATAGCGCCCTCTCGCATTTGAAAAATGTGTCTATCAGTGCGATTTCTACTGTCTAATTTCCCTGTACATCTACTGCATACATATTTCTCCCTACCTGTTAGTTTGCCTGCTATCCCGCTACATCTCTTGTGTACCCAGGACCTGCATTGTGTGCATTTTATAGAATTTGTGCCAGTTCCTTTTCTGCATATCGAACATGGCCATTTCCCTGACGGAATCAGGGTTTTGTCCTCTTTTCTACTCATCAACACTTTTGTCTTAGCTAGGTTCACTCTCAGTCCTCTTGCTTCCAACTGCTGTTTCCATAGCCGGAATTTATTCTCTAGCTCCTCTACTGATTCTGCTATAAGAGCCAGATCGTCAGCATAGAGAAGTTCCCATGGACAGCCAGTCTTAAACTCCTCTGTTATGGCTTGGAGGACTATAATGAACAAGAGCGGGCTGAGGATCGAACCCTGATGTACTCCTACTTGTATCTGGAATTCCTCACTAAACTCCATTCCTACCCTGACTTTACTGAGAGTACCTCTGTACAAAGTTTGCACTGTCCTCACAAGCCATTCCTCAACACCTAGCTTCCTTAGGGACCACCAGATGACAGATCGGGGTACCCTATCAAAGGCCTTCTCTAGGTCAACAAAGGCTAAGTATAGTGGCTTATTCTTCTCTAAGAACTTCTCTTGCATTTGTCTCACCAAGAAGAGGGCATCTGTTGTACTCTTCCCAGGCACAAAACCAAACTGCATCTCATCTAGTTTGACCCTTTCTCTAATTAGTTGTGCTAAAATCCTTTCTGCCACTTTCATAACCTGATCTATCAGTTTTATACCCCTATAATTGCTCCTCTCCAAAGCATCCCCTTTACCTTTGTAGCAATTTATGAGAATACTGCTGCACCAGTCTTTGGGTATGACACCACCATATATAGCCTGATTGATGATGCGTGCAACCAGTTTAGTGCCTACGTCCCCTGATGCCTTCAGCATCTCAGCAACTATAAAGATATAGTAAAATAAACAAAAACTTACATGAAGATGGTATGATAAAATTATCATCTTCATGTAAGTTTTTTTACTTACTATATCTTTCTTTGTACCTATGAATTAGGAAATTTAAATTTAAATCTAAAATATATGTTCTTACAATTTTATCATTCTATATACATGTACAAAATACCAGCAGTTTCTCAATATTCTTTTATGTATCATTTAAACTTGTAAAATGCTAGGCTCTGAACTAATGTTCATTGAGCTATTTATTGAGAAACATGGTAGGCTCTGAACTAATGTTCATTGAGCTATTTATTGAGAAACAATCAGTATATATTTTTTATGTTTCGATTAAACTTAGATTTGTTACACTATTGGAGAAACTGTTCAACTATGTATAATTAGAGTTACATTTCAAAGATATTGCTTACTTCATATTAATATTGGTTTTGTTATATTTCAGGAAATATTTCTACCATGAAAATATATCCCCATGTATTGAAATGAAGATGTGCATATTGAAACTGTGTTAATTGGAATGCTGACATTGAAGGCTTTAACAGATCTTACAAGCAATATGGGGAAAATTTCATTAAGAAATTTGTAATTTTGCTAAATTCTGACACAAGCTATCGTAGCTTTGTGAATAATATTGTTGGTTTGTGGAAAGTTACATAAGCCTGATGGAGGTCAAAAAGGTTAATACTGTAAAGAGACCATACCGTTGTGAAATTTGTGATAGACAGTTTTCACGTAATTCACAACTTGAGATGCATAAAGTGGTTCATACTGGAGAAAAACCATACAGCTGTGACATTTGTGGCAAATTATTTTCAAGGAAAAGTAATGAAAATAGGCATAAGGTGGTACATACTGGAAAGAGACCATATATCTGTGATATTTGTGGTAAATCATTCCACTTAGATAGTATCTTAAAGAGACACAAAATAGTTCATATGGAAGAGAAACCATACCATTGTGATATTTGTGGTAAATCATTCCTTAGAAAAGAAAGTGTTACTGATCATAAAGTAATACACTCTGGAGAGAAACCATTTGAATGTGACATTTGTGGAAAAGCATACTGTGTGAAGAAGAGATTACAACGTCATATAATAGTGCATACTGGAGAAAAATCACACCAATGTGACATTTGTGGTAAAATATTTATGTATAATAGTGACTTGAAGATACATAACATGCTTCATATTGTAGAAGAACCATTTAAGTGTGAAACCTGTAACAAAACTTTCACAAATAATAGTGACTTGAAGAAACATAAATTTACACATAAAAGAGAGAAAGCTTTTAAATGTAAAATATGTGGTAAAGCGTTCTCAAGAAAATATCGCTTAACTATGCATGATAGTGTTCATTCAGAAGAGACATCATATCAGTGTAAAGTTTGTAGTAAAACATTTGTAAACTATTCCCTTTTTAAAGAACATAAAGCTGTCCACGTTGCAGAAAAACCATACAAGTGTGATGTTTGTGCCAAGGCATTCTCACATAATCGTAGTTTAAAGAGACATAAATTACTACATACAAGAGAAGCACCACAATAGTTTTAAATCAGGGTATAAAACATCATAATATATTTGTTACATAAACATATTCCAGTTCATAAAAATGTGAAACCTGTATATTAACTCAATGTCCTGTACCACATGAAACCACATTAGCAAGACATTTTTGAGAAATACAAAACAGCATTATGACTACATCACATTGAAAATGTAAGTCATGACACTAATATTACAAATTTTCAACAATGTGGCCATTAGTAAAGATACTACAAACATTTGAATTAACACCCAATTTTAGATATTTTCTGCTAAATCATCACAGGATGTTAAGAGATAGCATCTTGAAGTGACATGAAATTGAGAGGTTTTATATTGTGGTGTAAATGTGATTTAACAAAGAATAATAAAGTTCACAATAGAGTCTTCATGCTGTTGTGAAATCTGTGGTAAAACCTTCATATGTAATAATTACTTAACATAGCATTACCTTGTTCACATGAGACAAAAATGTAAACATTTTTAATTTGGCATAAAAGATTCTTGTATATAATAATATTACTGATTGTCAGATCAGACCAAGTAAACAACATTTTCACTTGTCTTTCCATTGCTAATAGTATCTGCTTGTCGCAACTCCTGGTAGAAACATCACCTTTTTCCAGTGTTAGGAACCAGGATTTAATCTCAGAGTGTACATAGCCAGAACTGTTTCAGCAAAGCATCTGATCAAACTCTTAAACAATTCTACCAATCCAGCATCCCTGGACTAGTACTCTATTTACCTCAAAAGGATGAAAGGCAAAATTTGAACACAGCGCAGAGAGCTAGCACAAATTTTGTGACATATAATCCGACAATCTAATGACTCTACTAATTCACAGCCTATTTTTGTATAGCAGTGATTTAATGAAGTTTATATAATTGTGGATGTAGCATGGCTGAATGTTTAAGAAGTTTGCTTTACAATCATTAGGGACCTGGTTCAATCCCCATTGCATGGCATCTTGAGCAAGTGTCATTTACCATAGCCTCAGGTTGACCCGTACCTTATGAGTGAAACTGAATAAAAGGAAACTGGACTGTGCCTGTAATTCAAAGGACCGGCCTTGTCATACTAAATCCCTCTGAGAATTATGTTAATAGGTACCCATTTGATGAATAATTACACATTATTTTCCTGGGAAGGCTGTTCCGTTAATCGAACAACTGGAATACTCGTTCCATACAATTCATACAGGAGAGAAAGCATAACATTGTCATATTTGTAGTAAATAGTTCAGTTCTAGTATATTAGTGCTGAAAAAAAAACCAGCATAATATAGTTTATACAGGAGAGGACATTTTCATGTGAAATTTAGGAGCTTCCTATTAAATAGGAATTTACAGGAATATGTAAACAAGATGCTGCCCACCAGCCCATCTGAGAGATCATTGACTGTTTAAGTACTGATATGGTCTGTGACCAATCTGTCTAACCTTTGCTTGCATGGAAAATGGACATTAAATAATGATGGTGCTACCTAGTTAATACATGAAACCAAATATGTGAATAAGGATGACACCACTGTATTACCTGGTTGACTATGGAGGAGACTAGCTTGAACCCTACTTCAGATATTTTTAGCATCTCAGCCTGTTTTTTATATCCTAATAGTCAATAGTCATGGAGATAATGAGAGATATACATACATAGAAGAGAGTGATGGTATGTAACAGGTTTATTTGCATGTTTACTGCTCTCTCTTGTGGCAGCTTTATAAGTTCAAATAACAATCACTATTTGTGACAGTAATTTTGGAGGAAAAACATGGATTAAGCTTTATCCCAGTAATTCTTTTAACCACTTCATATAGCCAATAGAAACATTGAAGCAATATATGTTATCAGTGAAAAGAGATAGTGGGAATATATTTGTTTTCTGTAAAAATGGAATCACTGATGTTCAGAATATCAATTTCTGAAGACTGTATTGAAATAAATGCCAAATATAAAAAGTTTAAGAGTGGTTCATGCCTTCTGTATTTTAAATTGGGTTTGAGAGAATTCTTCAATTTGGCTTAACATGTGACAATCTCTCTAGTGCTAGTACCATAATAAAATGCACCCAGTACACATAAAATGTTTGTAGTGTAGTCATGAAAAAACACACCTAGCACATACTGTAGAGTGGTTGGCATTAGGAAGGGCATCCAACTGTAAAAACCATGCTAAATATAGAATGGAAGGAGCAAGATTGGTCATTCTGATCCATCTATTTACTTTGTGACAATTATCCAACCCATACCAGTGTGGAAGAGGGAGGTAAATGATAATTTATTCATTTCAGTAAATCAATCAAAGCTAAGTTTTATTTATACATTCCTCATTATTGATGGTTCCAATTTTAAATATATCAGTTTCATCCACTCCCACCATGTTAATTTGCATAATTCATTGCAAACCCTTCAGGTTTTTTGGGGAGGAAAGATGTAGCATGGATTTCACCTCAAAATAACTTTATTAACTAACGAATATTAATACCTAGTTAGGCAGCGGGACAGGCAGATAGTGTCTAATACCAAGGCATACCCTGGGGAAGAATGTACCCCACAGCATTGGTTAGTCGTTAGTGATATCTCAGTAAGCAAGAGATGGAATGAGACATACAGGAAGGTGTGGAAAAGAAAGGTCTGGAAGCTAAAAGACCTTTCACTAAAATACAAATTTAGGAAAGCCCTTCAAGATGTATATGACGAAAAAGAAGACGTATGACATAGATAATAACTGGAATTTCTTACGTGACAACTTGCTGCAGGCTACTGATGAAACTTGTGGCTGGAGCAGAGCTCCAACCAGACGGAGAGTGACCTGGTGGTGGAACAGCACAGTAGATAAGGCCATTAGAGACAAAAGAGTAGCATGGAAGGGTGGGAGTATGGAAGGATATACAGCCGCTAAGAGAGAAGCTATACGTGAGGTGTACTTAGCACGCAGGGAGGCTGAGAGTAGGAGGTTTGCCAATGTTCTGCGACGGGAAGATCAGAGGCGTGCGGTGTTCCACATTGCAAGGCAGTGTGTCAATGCAAATCAGGATGTTGTTGGAGATAAATGTGTCCGGGATGATGCCGGTGTACTTAGTGTCATGAATGATCAGAAAAAGGAGGCCTGGAAATGTCATTATGAGAGACTGATGAATGTGGAGAACGAATGGGAGAGAGAGAAATTACCCTTAGTAGATCCAACAGAGGGACCAGCTTTTAAGATTGACGAATATAGGGTCCAAGAGGCGATTAGGGAAATGAAAAATGGTAAGGCTGCTGGACCATCGGGAATAGTTGCTGAGATGCTGAAGGCACAGGAGACGTAGGCACTAAACTGGTTGCATGCATCATCAATCAGGCTATATATGGTGGTGTCATACCCAAAGACTGGTGCAGCAGTATTCTCATAAATTGCTACAAAGGTAAAGGGGATGCTCTGGAGAGGAGCAACTATAGGGGTATAAAACTGATGGATCAGGTTATGAAAGGAGCAGAAAGGATATTAGCACAACTAATTAGAGAAAGTGTCAAACTAGATGAGATGCAATTTGGTTTTGTGCCTGGGAAGAGTACAACAGATGCCCTCTTCTTGGTGAGACAATTGCAAGAGAGGTTCTTAGAGAAAAATAAGCCATTATACTTAGCCTTTGTTGACCTAGAGAAGGCCTTTGATAGGGTACCCCGATCTGTCATCTGGTGGTCCCTAAGGAAACTAGGTGTTGAGGAATGGCTTGTGAGGACAGTGCAAACTTTGTACAGAGGTACTCTCAGTAAAGTCAGAGTAGGAATGGAGTTTAGTGAGGAATTCCAGATACAAGTAGGAGTACATCAAGGTTCAGTCCTCAGCCTGCTCTTGTTCATTATAGTCCTCCAAGCCATAACAGAGGAGTTTAAGACTGGCTGTCCATGGGAACTTCTCTATGCTGACAATCTGGTTCTTATAGCAAAATCAGTAGAGGAGCTAGACAATAAATTCTGGCTATGGAAACAGCAGTTGGAAGCAAGAGGACTGAGAGTGAACCTAACTAAGACAAAAGTGTTGATAAGTAGAAAAGAGGACAAAACTCTGATTCCGTCAGGGAAATGGCCATGTTCGATATGCAGAAAAGGAACTGGCATAAATTCTATAAAATGCACACAATGCAGATCCTGGATACACAATTAGACAGTAGAACTCGCATTGATAGACACATTTTTCAAATGCAGGAGGGTGCTATAGAAGTGGTGGATAGCTTCCGGTACCTAGATCAGATTAGCATGGGAGGAGGGTGTTCCGAGGCCATAGTATCTAGAATAAGGACGGGTTGGAAGAAGTTTAGGGAGCTGCTTCTTCTGCTGATGAAGAAGGGTTTCTCCCTGCATACGAAAGGCCAGTTGTATGATGCCTGTGTGAGGAGCGCGATGCTGCATGGTAGTGAGACATGGGCAGCAACTGCAGAGGATATGCGACGGCTGGAGAGAAATGAGGCAAGCATGCTCTGTTGGATGTGCAGTGTAAATGTGCGTGAACGACCCAGCATGAATGTATTGAGAGAGAAACTGTGTCTGAGAGGGATAGAATGTAGTGTACGGGAGAGGAGACTGAGGTGGTATGGATATGTGATGCGCATGGAGGATGACCGATGGGTGAAGAAGTGCCAGGAAATGCCAGTTGATGGAAGACGTGGTAGAGGTAGACCACGAAAAACATGGGCGGAGGTGGTGAGAACAGACCTCAGATCGTTGAAGCTCACGGTGGAGATGACGAGGGACCGTGACGAGTGGAGAGATGCTGTGCTGAATAAGACCCGTCCCACTCTTGCGAGCAGGGAAGAGTGGACGTAAAATGATGATGATGATGATGATGATCAGAATGGATTCAAATTTAGGACAGTTGAGATCTTTGAGATGTATTTCACCTTAAAGCTGCTCAGCTAATAGTGTACGGATCACACTTTAATATGAATAGAATGGACCTGTCATTTTTGACGAAAGGTTTTTTTAGTTGTTTGATCAACTGGACAGCTTACTATTAACATTTTGTAAGTGCCTAGGCATTCCACATGTACCTATATCTCAGGAAGATTCAGTATGCAACAAGGTCAGCTCTTTAAATTACAGGTATAATCCATCTGGCAAGCTTACAATTTCTGTCTACCTAATTTTATTCACAAGGCATAAGTTGACACTGATGCTATGGTAAATGACACTCCCCCAGGATACCATACAGTGGCATTGAACTCAGGACCTAATGATTGCAGAACAAACATCTTAACCATTCAGCCATGCAGTGTCCACATTTTATTACACCATTCTTTTGCATTAAGTTTTCTTGCAGAGTACAAAACTGTTGTTATAAATATTGTATATTGTACATACTGTATATTGTTGATATTTTATATTGTAAACATGTTATTGATGTTAATGTTAGTGTATATTTGTATGTTTGCTTGTGGATAGGTATAAGCACAATAGTTGATGGAAAGCAAAAAAGAAAACATTTGGAGAGAATATGGAAATCTCACAGGGCCTCTGGCTCACTCTAGTATCTTCTCATCTTTTGGAACAGTCAAAATGGTTACCATTTTCAAACACTAAATTAAACCAAGGACAAGGCAAGAAACTGGCCAAGTAATCAGTTGCAAAGAATTGTATGCCTATCATTTCAATCATTCTGTGATTCAAAGAAGTAGTCAGTCAGCTCTTGGTGGACATGTATGCTAAAATAAAGGCAGAAAGGTTGGGTTTCCTGCAAAGAAAACAATACAAGTTGGGGGCACTTCTGATGGTAACCCAAGAAATAGTGACTGGGAAATTTGGTCAGATTTTTTCATTACATTTAACTTGAAATGGACAGAATTCTCAGATGAATATTTTCAACATCATAAACTGAAGGATCAATATAATCCATGCAAAACAAAAGAAACTCTTCTGACTTCTAAGTGTTGAAAGAATCTGCAATTAGATTAATGCATGGATTGCCACTACTGACTAGCAGAAGAGAGGACTTCCTCAATCTTACAGCCTTATCTAGTGCAACAAGATTAGACCAGATGATGTTGACAAAAGTTGCCTGAAAAGAGTGACCATCCAGAGCTTTTTGAAATTAAGATTCAACTTGTTCATAGTCCATATGGAATAATCAATTCATCCTCTTCTTTTTGCATATAAAATAAATAATGTACCATAGATATCCTAGAGCCTTCTTTTGTATGCCCAAGCACAGAAACAAGACAACCCTTACAATTTGAAGAGAGGAGCTGACTTTAGATAATCAGTGATTAGTCCAACATAATAAATTGTTGTTCAAGTCTCTAAAAGCCCTCAATATTGTGTACTGCAGGTCTATCTAAGCAATTTTCTGTATTACTAAGTATATTAACAAGAGCAGTGAGGTGGCTACCTTAGCTATTGAAAAGGAGCTCATTAATGATGAAATGGATGAGGTCAATACATTTCCAGCAATGAGATTATCTAGTGGATCTTTGGATATATCCACCAATGCTATTCAACAATAGTCAACTCATTTGAGGATCTCAGATGCTTTGCAAAGAGGAGCTGCACAACATTCCATGAAGCGTATGGATTACATGGATTCCTACATGACAATGGCTACTGGAGCAGACTCTAGAAGTAGTTGCTCACATGGCAAGTCAAATAAGACAGTTGTTCCCTATTATGCTCATAGCATGTGAAATTGACAAATTCCATCTACTCTGGCTGGAATTTAAAATCAATGTCAGAAGACTATCTGAACCACGCCAAAATACAGAATCACCATGTGTATATTGAATTTTGCCCTGACATCTACAATCAAACTCTTTGGCTATCCTGTTGAGTTAAGGCAATGAATAGTGCATCAATTGTGGGATGCCAGAGCCAGATGAAGATATGGAGGCAGCAATATTTTTGAGGAAACAAAGATATTCAAGACTTGAACAGCTTTTGTGCCACATCAAAAATTAATCATCTAGTATGAAGTAACTATGGACCACAAACCAACCTTGGATGAGACAATGCAGGATCTGAAAGAAAAAAACATGTACTGGGAGGAGTTACCAGAATTCTTGCTGGTGATTTTAGGCAAACTCTGCATGTATAGACTTGAGTTGATCAAATTAATGATTTGTTTAAAAAAAACTTACATTCAATGACTGAGCTTTACTACCAATATGTAAGTGAATTTGACTGGTGACGGTGCTGTTAATGAGTTAGCTATTTAGCTACACAAAGTGAGAAATAGACTTCTTGAAAGGAATTCCAATAACCAAACATATTGAAACAAACCAAGAATTGATTTGCCAAAGTTTTTCCTAGCATTCATATCAGTTTAATGTGATTCCAAGTGACTCTGCAAACAAGCAATCCTAGCACCAAAACATGTTGCTGTTAGAGAAATCAATAGTAGGCTACTGACTGTTGGTCACTTATCTCATATTTCAAGCATATCTTTCATTTTTTTAATGCATTCTTTCTGTTATTCTTTTGCTGGTTTCTGACATTAGACATGGCCATGCTGGGGCATGACTTTGAAGTCAATGATATCAACACTAGTTTTTTTTTTTTTTTCAAGCCTGGTACTTTTTGTCAAACTGCTAAATCGTTGGCAATAAATATTGACAAACACAAACGTACACGACAGATTTCTGCAGCTCCTACTCACCAAATGTAATTCACAATGCATTGGTCAACCTGTGGCTATAGTAATATGCACTAGACCAAGATTCCATGCAGTGGCTTTGAGCCCCAAATTACAAGGTTGCAAAAGGAACTCCTTAACCACACAGCTATTCCTGTCTATATATGGTCACTTACCTGCAATTTGAAGCAGTTCCTTCGTTTTTCTGATTGTAGGGTCACCGACAACTGTTTGATGTACATGATGTATGGCATTATCTAGAACTACATTATCCTATGTGCCCTGTTTTAAAAAGACTTTAGGTTGTGATCCCAGTATGATTTAGTTGCTTTTTCTAGGAAATCGAGTGCCTATTTAGAGGCTTTCTCATTGGTAGTTAAATTATGAAGTTGTTGACTTGACGAGTGGACCATAGCAAATTATGTAAATCACTTAAGAATCACTTTTTGAATTCAGTTGGATTCCATTCTTGGCAGTGTTCTATGTTGATACCCTAACAACAAACATTTCCCTACTAAGGCAGTGGTTAGCTATGACAAGCTTCTCTATTTTTTCATATCGTTTGCATTTCCCCTCACCTGGCTTTCATTTCTTTTTCCATCATCTATATTGATTTTCCTTCCACATTCATTTCTATCACTCCCAACCATCTCATTCCATTTCTCTTCACATCACCCTCTGTAATTCATTATATATTTCTGAATGATTCTCCACTAATTCATTCTGCTTCTTTCTAGCCTTATCTGCTGCTCTGCTCATCCACAGAGCCATGTTGATACCCTATCTACAGTTAAGACCATGTGAAAGTAACAAAGGCCTTCTTGTTTTAATGCAACAATATGAAATAGGCACTGCAAGTGAGGAATCAATTGACCAATAAATATGAGCTGACGTTTAACCCCTCTGATATCAAACAGTCTGAAACCAACACTGGTTCTACAATATAAAGCTTTCTTTTTTTAGTGTTTGTATTTATCTAAAAACCTTCCATCATAATTCTAAGTAAGAACCTTTATTAAGTTGTGTTCCAAACTTCAGTTTAATAATGAGACAGTTTTAATTATTTTTTAAATGATTTGAAAATTGTAGGTAGTGTCTTTCATTAGAAATATGGTAACAAAAGGGTTAATTCTGGTTTCATGGCATAAAGTAAATGAAATATAGAATTTTCATGGTGGATAAGATGTCAATCACATACAGGAAGTATTGTCAGAGCCTGGCTGAGTAGCAAATTTGTTACAGTGATCCTTCAGCAAAGGTTAATGACTGCACTCATACACTTGTGAAATGCCAGTGATGACAGGTTGATCACCAGCTCTTGTCTTCATATTTCAGTGTGAGCAAGAGAGCCAAATAGATAAAGCTGCTCTCTTTCCCTTTTCAGACTATTGAGTCCAGCTATAAATCACAGGTAAGATGATAACTAAAGTGAATAAAGGAGATCAAGCTGCTAAAGATAGCAGTCAAATCACACCCTACCTGCAAAAAAAAAAACACCAATATTGGGGAAGGGCGAATGGGATAATGTATTTTTAGATGGCCTAAAAAGACAGCTGGAATACTTTTGATCAATGTTAGCCTAGAGCTAAAAAAAAATATATTTTTACATATAAATATTTGTAATATAAGATCTAACTGAAAATATGCTGAAGAAATAATTTGCTGTTTTATTTGAAAATATATTCAAGTTTTGTTGAAGGAATTATGAAAAATATATGAAATATTGATATTTTAACATCATTGCTTTCACCTGTAAGAGACAATATGGTAATGTAGAATTTTTAGCAGTTAATGAAACATTAATACAATGCTTAAGTAGAGGTGTTATAGGTTGATGAAATATTAATGCAATGTTTAAGTACATCAGCAGATGTAGTGTTAATTACCATACCCAAATGATATGAGTTTCTTTATCCCACTAATTGTGTAGTTACTTGACCTGCGTGTGTACCTGGGATTGTAAGTAAAATACAAAATACATCACAAGTTAGTATTTTTTGTAACACATCATTTGTTTTCCACTTCATACAAATAAATAGTTGAGTTTGCCAGTTTTTATTTTTGTTTCTTGTAAATTTATTTACAGTATAGAGAAAAATATTTATCAAAAATTAATCATAATTTACACCCGTTACTTATTCTCAAAAATACTCAACAGATAATCATTTAAAGATTAGCTTGTTTGGTGCAATTATATTCCAAGAGTTCCAACTGATATTTTGGTGATAACAGAAATCCTATTTTGAGAACCACGTTAGATAAATCCAGCTTATATAAATTACACACAAACATCTCTTTAAATGATGGACCGCCATTGGTTTCAAGGATGAGCATGCAGTTTTCAATCAAGCGAACATCCAACTCGTGAAGTAAGAGGTAAGTGGTTGAATATTCCACAGATGTGTGTACAGTTAGTGTAATTCCAAAGCTGAATCAGCATATATGGACCTTTGAATTACAAGTTCAGCCCATCCAACAGGCTTCCACACAATTTCATTAACAATGTTTAGGTCAACTCGAGACTATGGCAAAGACATTTGTCCAAAATGCCATACAGTAGGATCGAACCCAAGACCAGATTTCATGACTGTGAAGCAAACTTCTTACCCACTCAGCTATACCTACATCCACTCTAAAGATCCAGATTATATAAATGACCAACACAAATTCCTCTCATCTAAAATACAATTTCAATTATTCAAATTTAAGAGCCAATATTGAGGAATGAGAACATTTATGTTTCACTTACAAGAGCAATGTAATTTTTTAAAATAAATACATAAAACCAAGAATGGATATAAAACAATGCAGTGATATTTTTTACGTTCTAAAATTCTTTATCTTTCCCTGTTGTTTCTAATAACCTTTCAATATAAAGGTATATAAGAAATGATAATTTTGAGAAAATGTCCCAAACATTCCAGTGTTACATTTCTTTTCACTCCAAATAAATTGTGCATTGATAGATGTGGCAGCCTCTATAGTGATATAGTCATCATTTTGTTACATGAACACGATAATGAGATAAAAGATTCCTCTTTCTAGAAAACCCTTTCCCACAAATTTCACATTGGAATGCTTTTTCAGCAGAGTGAATATGACTATGACCGGATAAACTACTACTACTAGAAAATGATTTACCACAGATTTCACAATGGTATGGTTTTTCACCAGTGTGGATACGCCTATGATCTGTTAATGCACTATTTCGAGGAAATGCTTTCCCACAAAACTCACAGCTATACGGTCTTATTCCAGAGTGAACACGTTTATGATCAGATAAGCCACTGCTACAAGAAAATCCTTTGCCACATGTTGGACATTTGTATGGTTTTTCTCCAGTATGTGTATGTTTATGTATTTTTAACTGACTATTCCAAGCAAATGTTTGTCCACAAATATCACAGTGGTAAGGTTTTTCTCCTGTGTGGACTCGTTTATGAACTGACAATTTGGTGTTTCGCAAAAACGCTTTCCCACAGATTTCACACTCATATGGCTTCTCTCCAGTGTGAACACGTATGTGATAAATTAATTCATTATTACGAGAGAACTTTCTATCACAAATTTGGCAAGCGAACAATTTTTCTTTATGGATACGTTTATGACATGATAGGGTACTGCTAGAAGATAATGTTTTCCCACAGATGTCACATTGGAATGGTTTTTCTCCTGTGTGAACATAATTATGATTTGTTAATGTACTTTTTTGAGAAAATGCTTTCCCACAAATTTCACATTGGTATGGTTTTTCCCCACTATGAACCCGTTTATGATCTGATAATTTATTATTACGTGAAAAAGCCTTCCCACAGATATCACATTCATACGGCTTCTCTCTGGTGTGAACACGAATGTGATAGATTAGTTCCCTAGTACGAGAAAATGATTTTCCACAAAATTCACAGTGGTGTATCTTTTCTTTGTGTATCTGTTTATGATGAGATAAGTAACTGTTGCATGAGAAAGCTTTCCCACAAATATCACAGGGGTAAGGTTTTTCACCAGTGTGAATGCGAACATGAATTGTTAATTGATCTTCATGAGAGAATATTTTTCCACAGACATCACATATATAAGGTTTCTTCTCCTCAATTTGTAACATTTTCCAATCAAAATTTTTCACACACAATGATTCTTCACAAACTTTATAATTCCATTTCTTTTTTTTTTTTATAAATACTGTTGCAATAAAAAGATATTTCCAACAGAGATTTCACAACTAGAATCAGTTGATGTAGAATTTAGAATGTTTTTCCTGAGATATCTCACAGACAAATGTTTGTCTCCATTATGTGGTTTCTGTCAATTTAAGATACTTGCACACATACACTCACACATGCACACACATATATATATATATATATCGATGATAGAAAGATTTCACATGTTATAACTATCTACTAAAAATGTGTGTCTTACATCAGATTGTGACCCTCACATAACTTTAATAAATGCCACACACTGCTTTATTTCACTGAACACTGTTCAATGACCATATTGTCTGATAGAAGTCCACATTTTTCAATACAAGTGTCCTGAAATTAAAGAAAATAAACTTTAGCGTGTAATTGAAAACATGGTATGTATTTAACAGCAGATGCATGTGGGCATGTGTATGTAGATGTGTATATGTCTGTGTAGTGTATCAACACGTTTGAGTTAAAAACAAGAGAACTCTATATCTATATATTTTGTTCCTGGTTTTACTGATAGAGACAGTGGCACATATTTCTAAGTAAAAAATTTCCACCAGTTCCGCCAGTATTGAGAACTCAATTAGTTAATGTTTTATATACTACTGTATTTTAAACACAAATTCTACTATATATATATCAAAAAGGCTGTTTTTTAAACAAATGACCATATAAACATACGGTAACTTGTACAATACATGTCTGAGTATAAAGTTTTACTCTTTTTGGTATTATTATAGAACACTGAATTGTGGTGAATTGGCAGTATCGGTAGAGGGTTGGACGCCATGCTTTCTAGCATAGTTACGTCCCTTTACAGTCTGAGTTCAAATCCCGCTGAGGTTAACTTTGCCTTTCATCCTTACGGGGTCGATAAAATAAAGTAGCAGTAATGTACTGGGTAATTTGCTGGCCTTGTGCCTAAAGTAGAAACAATTATTATAGAACACTCCACTCAATTTCAGTGGGAAAAAAATGTCTTAGATTTTTTCGTGCGCTATCGACTAATCTAACCTCCAAGATGCTGGCAATCGACTTTTTTCCCCTGGAGAACGGAGGGTGTGGGGTCTGTCCCACACTTGGAGTTTTCCCTAGGATTTTTTTTTTGTTTTTGTTTTTCGCGTTTTAACGAATAGGACCTCAAAACAACCGACTACATCTATACTGAAAAGGGATGAAAAGACCATCGGTGTTTCGCGGATCTACTCACCTCTCGAATTTGGAGGGAAATAATTAATCTTTCCTCGATTTTCTTAGATGCTTGCAATAGACTTTTTTTTTTTGCAAGCATTTAGGAGATCCGGGAAAAAACAAGGAAAGATAATTATTTCCCACTAAACGCGAGAAGTGTGTAGATCGGCGAAACTCCGATGGTCTTTTCGCCACCTTTCACCCAACTTTTTCTATAAATCTAGTAGTTTCCGACTGGTTTGGAAGTCATATTCGCTGATAACACGCGAAAAAAAATTTGGAGAGAAAACTCCGTGGAGGGGTACCCACCACACCCCCTCTGACCTCCGGGAAAAAGTTGATCTTGGAGGTTAGCTGAGTTGATAGCACACGAAAAAGTTTTTCAAAATGAAATGGAATGGGGTCTTCTATAAAATTTATCTTCTTTTTCTTTTATAAAGTTATTTTACATATTGAACATTTGTAAAAATTGTATATAAAATCGGATGATTCTTTTTTATACACCCTGTATATATATATATTATATATGTGTATATATATATGCCTTTAAATAAAGCAGACGCCAGAGAAATGGTTGTTTTAAAATTTATAGGAGTGAAATAACCGGTCATATATGGCAATCACAATGGATAGTCACCTAGCCCCGTTGAAACAGAAAAAATAAGTTAAATACACCTTTAAAGTGACAACATTGATGGAAACCGCCCGCGAAATCTCTACGTCGTTGGTAAACATAGCAACCGAATCCCATCCGATTGTCATAAATAAGGATACATTGGACAATGTAGACCTAGATACATTATGTGTGTATTGAAAACATTGATAGTCAGAGCTGGAACACCTTGATTCTACGGCTGTTGGATAAAGGTTTATATGGAACTAAATAACTGTCTACATTACACAAACGTTAACTTACCTCGCCATAACACTACCTGTCTCCCCTTTACACTATAACAGCCCTCTTATCAACATTACTTTGTATCTCCATAAGTGTGTGTGTGTGTGTCTATATATATATACATATATACTTTTCACCTTAAGTCTTCTCTGAAACAGAGAAAAGAGTGAGACAGCGTGTTATGGCTGACCGGAAGTGAAGACCAAACTGACCGATAAATACTCTTAAATAAATCTTTATTGTTTTAATAAATTACGATATTGTTCACGCATAAACATAAGCTTTTTTGCTCTACGTGTTAGAAGTAGCAACTATATTTCCCTTAAACTATACACTGCTGTCTCAAATAAGGAAATAAATTTGATAACGTAATCATAGACACATGGGAAAAAAAGACAGGATGGTCACTACTAGATTGACTTTGATCATATGCGTACTGGATCAGGGTAGAGCAGTCTAAATAACATCAATACATACATATGGAACAGTAATAATTTGATACTTTCCGAGCAATTAAGATGTGGTCCACTGTCTTACATAGATCCCTTTAGGTTTCTCTCTCACTGCCAGGCCAAAAATCATCACATTACAGAAGTACGATAAATAGTATCTTTTGAATACACCACAACTCAAGCCTTGTTTTTTTACATTATCAACAATAACATCGTAGCAGGTTACCAAATTAATAAATATATTTAAGTAGCGATCATGTTTTATTTGTTCATTCATCGGCATTTCATACAGCGCTTTATATGGGACAAGGCTACCTTATACATAACCACCCATCAAGCCAACAACATAACTACTACACTATGATTGCCTCGTGCGTCGCAAGATGCGGGAGCTTCTGAAATCGGGTTAGTGTTTTCTAGATGCAATAATTTCTCATATTAATGAAACATATGTAAACATTATGCAATAAATGCTTTTCCTTCTTGTACAATGAATGGTGTTTTCATGTAACTTATTGTCTAATTATAATTAGTACCTTCAGAAGATCACCCTAAGAACAACTTCAAGCAGAAGTCCATATGTTCAGTCAGAAACAACTGTATACTGAAAGTCCTCAATCCATGCTACTAAGATTCATAGATTCTAGTAACAAAAACTGATTACTAATAAACCATATATGTATATATATGCACACACACACGATATATAGTACACGAATGCTGGCCGCCAAAAATTAAATGTTGCTGATGGCATAGGTCCTTTAGTTAAGTAAGAATACAATAGTCAATAAACGGAACAAGCTGATTATAAATTGCAACTATCAGATTTTTAACACTTTCTGTAGACTAAAGAATATTTCTACATACCCATGTACACTAATAATTTTTTACTTTTTGCCACAAAGCCTTTTATTTTATTGACTCCATAAGGATGAAACCAGAGTTAACCTCAGCGGGATTTGAAGTACATTAATAATAATCATAGTTAAACATTTATATATATCTGTATGTTAGTATGAAATATGCAAGAGCTGGGCTAACATGTTTTAGATTGGATGGACACTTTTAAAGCAGTGTCAGTGATCTATTCATTATTTTTTATCTTTAACGCTTTAGCATTTACATTATTCAATATTTTCACAGTAAAGCTTTACCTTACATAATATCGAATGTATGAGATTTCCATATTATTTATTTTGAGAACAATATCTTAACATCAGTATGAGTGGCCGGTTACAGCCGGATTAAAAGTTTTTGAGTAGGCTTAGTGTTTGAAAATAGTTTGTCAGCTCTACACAGTATTAGTGTATCATTATCAGTGTTTACTGATTTTGTCACCTTAACCTATCTCAGGTGTCATGCACTATATATATACTTTACTGACGAATTTAGGTTTCTATAATGATCTAATTATAGATTTTAACACAATTGTTTTTTTGTATTCATATTTTTTAAATTTTATTTATTTCAATATCAATTTTTAAAAAAGCACCCAATAAGGTAGTCATGATAGTGACATGATCCACTGTTAAGTCGTTTTGGTACAATGATAAACAGCACTCAGTCCACATTAACATGGTTGGCATTAGGAAGGGCATCCAACCATAGAAACCAAGCCAAAATACAGATCTGTATGATTAAGATGTGGTTTGACTTGTTTTATAACATGACACTGGTCAAAGCCATGCATGGAAAAATAGAAATTAAATGAAGAAAATTTCTCCATATGTTTATAGTCTCCTTTTCTTTCCGATTCTTTATCTTTTAGAGTTCATCTTATTTATACTGTAAACCCTGAGTATGCTTTACAATAATAGGTAATTAGAGATAAACTCCATCAGCTTTTATGACTACAACCACAGTAAAAACTTTATTACATGTAATCTGGATTAATATTCATCATCATTTTACATCTGCTGTTCCATACTTGCTTGGCTTTGATGGGTCCTCTCCAGCACAACCTTGCTTGGTCATCTCCTCTGTGAGGTTCACTGTTTTGAGATTGGTTCTAATTACCTCTGCCTAGTTCTTCCACTACTGTAGCTTCCTTCTACTGGTATCTCCTGCCACTTCACCCAGAGATCATCATCCATATGCATCACATGTTCATACTAGCACAGTTTTCTCTCTTTACACTAAATCTGATTCCTTTTATATCCAGTTTTTCTCTTCAGTTAATCCACACCTCCATCGTTCATGCATAATAACTGTTTCTACTTTTGGCATACAGCAACATTACACATTCAACAGAGCATGTTTGCTTCATTTCTCTCCAGCTTCAGCATTTACCACCCATGTCATTATCTGTCTTTTAACATTATCTGTCTTTCAACATTGCATTATCTGTCTTTTAACAACAGGATTCCAACCTTTATAGAACTGATAGACATGACAAAATGATTAATAACTATGCCTGCATGGGACTAATGCTCTTATCACCCCCACTTTACATTGTTTCCTCATGCTTATGTTTTTATCTTTTTTTTATTTTGTTTAGTTATATTTTTGTTTTCATTTTTCTCTCATACTTGTTTAGGGCATTAAACTGTAACCATGCTAGGACACCACCCTTTAGTCGATTATATCGATCCCAGTACTTATTTTTTCAAGTGCGGTAGTTACACAGTATGATTACAAGTAAAAACAATAGCTGAGGTTAAATCATTAATTCCTACAGATGTTTCTGCAATACTTGCTCGATAAATACTATATTATACAATATGTATAATATGGTATAACCCTTTGCGTTCCGAGTTCAAATCCACTGAGGTTAACTTTACCTTTCATCCTTACGAGGTTGATAAAATTAAGTACCAGTGATGCACTGGGGTAATCGCTGGCCTTGTGCCAAAAGTAGAAACTATATTATACAATATGTGACTAGATGAAGTAGCTAACTTCATCAGGGCATATTAACAAAATGACAATAGTTGCAGAACATCAAGATGAAAAAATAACAAAAATAAAAACTGTTTATTTAGAAAACTGTGAAACGCATGTGGGTTAGAATTAGTCAGAAGGGAATGTAAAGAGAAAATAAAATAAAAGGAAGAAAGAACTGAAAGTTAACTTAGCAATTTAATATTCCCAAAATCTTTTGGATTAACTATCCATTATTGTATGGGGACTTTGGAAAAAGTAAAAAATAGAAAAAAGTTTTTCTTCACAGTCGCCATTAAAAGAAGTGAAATGACCGATTATCAGATTAGACTAAGGAAACTACATTTTCATTTGTCTTAGCATTGCTGATAGTGTCTGCTTTTCCACAAGAGGTGGTACTTGAACTAAAAACTTAGAGCTAGAAAAGTATCCCATCTGACTTTAACAATTCTGCCAGACCACTGACCCTAAGTTAGTACTTTATTTATGCCCTAACTACACCTACCCACCATCACCACCAAGGATGAAAAGCAAAGTTGACTTCTGCAGGATTTGGACTCAGAACACAGAGTGGAAGGTATACCAAGGCATTTAATCCAACACCCTAATCATCATCATTTTACGTCCGCTTTTCCCTGCTTGCAAGGGTTGGATGGGTCCTATTCAGCACAGCATCCCTCCACTTGTCACGTTCCTTCTTCATCTCCTCGGTGAGTTTCAGCGATCTGAGGTCTGCTCTCACCACCTCCACCCATGTTTTACGTGGTCTACCTCTACTGTGTCTTCCTTCTACTGGGATTTCTTGGCACTTCTTTACCCAGCGGTCATCCTCCATGCGCATCACATTTCCATACCATCTCAGCCTTCTCTCCTGCACACCACAACTTATCCCTCTTACATCCAGTTTCTTTCTCAACTCGTCTATGCTTGGTCGTTCACTGATTAAGAAGTATTACATAACATTTAATTAAAGAATAGTTGATTTATTAGGTAACATAATAAAAAAAATTGATACTGTACAAGGCATTGAAATATAAAAAAAAAAAGGATTACTCTATAAGCTGATCCAAATATAAGTCTACTCTTTATTTTATGTCTGAGAAATAAGCAAATAATATTTTGATATTGAAAGGTTTTAAGTGTCGTTTAAGTGTTGCTTCACAATTCCATTGGGATTTCTTGGCACTTCTTTGCAACAATCATCACTCACATGCATCACATGTCCATCCACACCAGCAGTTTTCTCTCCTGCACGCTATATCTGATTCCTCTTTTCCCTCAGCTCATCCATGCTTTGTTGTTCATGCATATTAACATTACATATCCATTGAAGCATGCTTACTACATTTCTTTCCAGCCTCACGAGCTGTAATGGCTCTTCCAGCATATCTCCCTCACCATCCTCTGCGGAAACACTTTCTTTATTCTGTCTGCCAGAGCCGTGGGGTGGCCTGCACATCCCCCTCCCCCCATTTGCTCATAATGAGAGATGGGGAGAGACAGAGGCGGTGACAGTGGGAGTTAGGTTTCTGTGTTTGGATCTGGTGTACATGTGTGTCTCACTAAAATTTACCTAATAAATTAGTTTTATTTTAATTTATATAAAATCATCATCATCATTTAACGTCCATCTTCCACGCTTGCATGGGTTTGGACGGGAGTTTTCCCACTTGAGGCAAGATTTGTTGTCTGGCGGGTTTTCTACGGCTGGATGCCCTTCCCAACACCAACCACGTTTACAGTGTGGACTGGGAGGTTTTTACCGTGTTACCTACATGGCCACATTACAGCGTGGACTGTGTGTTTTTTTTGTCGTGACACCTACACGACCTCATTTGTTTTGGACTGGATGTTGTGGTACCAACATAACTTCACATTTACAAATATAAAAGAAAATTTAAAAAGTAGATTGGTAAATGACAATTATCCTTGCATTTAGAAAAAATATATCACAAATTCCAATGCACAATTCTCTATCTAAATGAGAAGGCACTTTCATAATTTTTATAGTTGTTTATTTTCTCGTGTGAATTTGTTTATGACGTATTAAATTTCTGTTCCTAGAAAAAGCTTCACCACAAATTTCACATCGGTATGGTTTTTCTCCTGTGTGAATGCGTATATGATATGATAAGTGAGTGCTACTAGAAAAAGCTTTATCACATATTTCACACTGATATGGTTTTTCTCCCGTCTGAATACGTGTATGCTCTGCTAAGTGGTCTTTTCTATAAAATGCTTTGTCACAAATTTCATACTGGTATGGTTTTTCACCAGTATGAGTACGTTTATGACGAGATAGAGTAGACTTTCGAGAAAATGATTTCTCACATATTTCACAATGGTATGGTTTTTATGATCAGTTAATTTACTATTACAAGAAAATGTTTTCCCACATATTTCACAATGATAAAGATTTTCTCCTCTATGAAGCTGCTAAATTACTGCTACGAGAAAATATTTTTCCACATATTTCACAACAGTAAACTTTTTCAGTCATTATAATCTCTTGATCTTCCAACTGAGCTGTTTTTAAAAGTGTTTTTCCACAATTCTCACCATCCAGTGGCCTTTCTACTGTGTGAACAACTTTATGAAAAGTTAATCTACTCTTTAAAGAAAATGTTTTCCCACAAACTTCACAAGAGTATGGTTCATTCCCTGTGTGAATGATTTTATGAAGGGATAACTGACTTTGCAGAGAGAATGTTTTCCCACAAAATCCACAGTGATATGGTGTTCTTCCAGTATGCTTGTGCTTATGACTTGACAGCAGTGTACTACGTGAAAATGCTTTCCCACAGATCTCACAAGCATATGGTTTCTCTCCTGTATGTATACACTTATGATCCTTTAAGTAACTACCACAAGAAAATGCTTTACCACAAATTTTGCACTGGTATGGTTTTTCTCCCGTGTGAGTTCGTTTATGATAAGCTAAATGATTATTGAAAATTAATGCTTTTCCACAAATTTCACAGTGGTAGGGTTTTTCTACCGTGT
The DNA here is from genome assembly GCA_964016885.1 of Eledone cirrhosa. Taxonomy (NCBI): domain Eukaryota; kingdom Metazoa; phylum Mollusca; class Cephalopoda; order Octopoda; family Eledonidae; genus Eledone; species Eledone cirrhosa. Next base: position 358,597,289 of record OZ024743.1, on the reverse strand, counting down.
GAATACGTTTGTGATGTCAATTTATTATTACAAGAAAAAGCTTTACCACAAATTTCACAATTGTAGGGTTTTTCTCCAGTATGAATACGTACATGAATAGTTAATTTACTCACAAAAGAAAATCCTTTCCCACAGATTTGACAGTGATGCGGTAGTTTCCCTGTGTGAATGCGTTTATGATATGAGAGTGTGCTATTACAAGAAAATGCTTTCCCACAGATTTCACAGTTATGTGGTTATCTGCCTTTCATTTTGAAGGAAAAACCTTTTGTAGCTAGCAACGGTAGTAGCTTCTCAAACATTTTCCATCCCATTTTTACTCTGGCTACTGCATTTTCAGAACACCCACCTCCATTGTTAATTTGGTCACCAATTTAGTATTTGCCAATATTAATCTTAAGACGCTCTTGTAGTTGCTAACTTTACTTTCTTCCTCCTGAGTATGCACTCATTAGATACTAGATACTTCTAAGTAGCTCATAGCGAAACTCTGACAAGATTGGTTGTATTTTGTGCATTTATCTTAACCCTCAAAAATCATGCTTTTGTATTTTAAAAGAGGTAAGAAAGCATCAGAAGCCTGCAGGAACCTATGCACTGGGACAGGATGATTGATTGACCTGTAGGGCAAGGTCAGATTTTGCATGGAGGTCTAGACTACTGGACCTCATGGAGAGTTTCTCATGTTGTTAGCTGGCATTGTGGAAACTAACATTGCAAATAAGTTTGGTGCAGCGACAGAAGATAGCATCAAGTTTGCTCAGATGTCCCACATGAGGATGATGAGGTGTACTGCACAACATAAAGAGAGGTTTGGAGAGGGTGAAGCAGTTCCTCAGGAGGAAGAACATGTGATGCACATTGATGAGACATAATCTATCGTCCTTGCTAGGTTAGCTTATTTGGCCTCCAGACATTCTCATATGACTTTCAAGATTAGAGAGTTGAGAATGTTAGCCTCATCCCTTGCAGTACAACTTGCCCCAGTTGGAATGGACTGAGTTTTGCTGTAACTCACATCACCTCTGACTTGGACAAGTTAGTTTGAAGTCCGAGGAACACTAGGGCTGGGATGATGTTCTGAAGGTTGTAATCAATAGGCTTAACCTTCAGCACGCAGCAGCAAAATGCACCATATGAGTAATCTCCCCTTAATAGACAATGCAGTGTCAAGGGAAACAACTCATAAAAATTACTACCGTGCTAAAGATTAAGAGAACCACAGTGTCATATCATCCAGTTACAAGACATTGAAAAGCAAATGGACTGAGTTGACAATGTTATTAACAGCCAACACAAAGGAAGAGTAAACTGAGTAGGTTATCTTGCTGGAGACTTGTAACAGATGTAATAATGTTGCCAGCAACAGAGAGTATGCTAGATGTCCTGTAAGAGAGAAACACCAGAGAGAGTATTAAATGAACCCATCTCTGAAACGTCTTTACAATATGGTCATGCCTAACGCTATTAATTTGCATTTGAAAATTTTGGTGACAAAATGCACACAGATACATTTTTGTTTGTTTTGTGTTACACACTGTAAAGTGGTTGTGTAAAAGACACAGCAAAAAGCACCCAGCATACACTGTAAATGTGGTTGTCATTAGGAAGGGCATCCAGCCAGAAACAGTCTTATATGAGCAAGACACGGTCACCTGACCCAACATGTCTCTAAATGGTACAAACATGTCTAACCCATGCGAGCATGGAAGATAGACGTTAATCATTGATGATGATGATGATGATGATGATGTTTATGAGTTAAATTAATAATTTGAAGAAATTATTTTCCACAAATTTTACTGTAGTAAATATGACTGAATACACTTATTAGTTGACAATGTATGTATATACTATTAGTAGTTGACAATGTGTGTATATATTGTTAGTGGTTGACAGTATGTGTATATATATATATATATATGTATACACTGTTAATGGTTGATAATGTGTGTCTATAGTGTTTTTAGTTTGACATGTGTCTATACTGTTATTGTTTGACAAAATGTGTATATAACTATAAATATACACTGTTAGAGGTTGACAATGTATATATACACTATTACTGGTTGACTGTATATATACACTACTACAGGTTGACAATGTATATATACACTATTACTGGTTGACAAAGTATGTATACACTATTACAGGTTGACAATGTATATATACACTATTACTGGTTGACAAAGTATATATACGCTATTACAGGTTGACAATGTATGTATACACTATTACAGTTTGACAATGTATATATACACTATTACAGGTTGACAATGTATATATACACTATTACAGGTTGACAATGTATATATACACTATTACTGGTTGACAATATGTGTCTATAGTGTTTTTAGTTTACAATGTATACATATAATGTTACTGGTTGATAATGTGTGTGTAAATAGTGTTATTATTTGTTGATCATCATCATCATCATTTGCCTGTATGTATATACTGTAACTCGTTGACAATGTGTATATAGTTATTGGTTGACTGTATGTATATATAAGTATACACTGTTACTAGTTGATAATGTGTGTATATACTGTTATTGGACTTAAGATAAAGAAACACATAATTATTTCCATACTTGTGAATATATTTCTAATTTCTGCAGTAGGATATTCACCAGATGAATGAATCCTGTTTAGAGCAAATACTTGTTAAAATAAGTATGGTTTACAAAGAAGGACCTTATACATTAAGATCAATTGTGAAACAATTATAAAATAATTGTTTCACAATTTCTCTCTGGTGAACCTAACTTGTAAATTACATTTAAAAAGAAAGAGATTTTTATTTTTTATGTAAATGTCAGAGTATTATAGATTTTTTTCAAGCTTAATACACTTATGATGCACTAAATAACTATTTCGAGAAAATCCTTTCCCACAAAAATCACATTGGAAAGGGTTTTCTCCCGTGTGAACAGATAAACTACTATTTTGGGTAAAGGATTTCCCACCAATTTCGCAGTGGAATGATTTTTCTCCTGTGTGAGTACGTTTATGGCCCGTTAAATGGGCATTTTGAGCAAATGATTTCCCACAAATGTCACAATGATACGGTTTAATTCCCGTATGGATTCGCTTATGAACTTTTACCTGATTCATTAGAGTAAATGCTTTCCCACAAAATTCACATTGGTAGGGCTTTTCTCCTGTATGAATACGTTTATGATCTGTTAAATGTGTAACATCAGTAAATGTCTTTTCACAGATTGCACAAACATAGGGTCGTTCTCCTGTATGACACCGTCTATGTCTTGTCAAGTGACCATTAAAAGTAAATGTTTTCCCACAAATTTCACAACGGTATGGCCTTTCTCCTGTGTGAACACGTTTATGAGATAAAACGGAGCCATGGTGTGAAAATGCTTTGCCACAAGTTTCACATTTATATGGTTTTTCTCCAGTGTGAGTACGGTGGTGAGCCAATAATTTACAGTGGGAGGACAATACTTTCCCACAAATTTCACAGCTGTGCTGTTTACTCCGTTTCTGAAACATTCTTTCATCAATAATAATGTTTGTTAGAAACAAATTGGTAAGATTCGACTTTACAATATACCAGTCCTGAAATTAAAGAAAACAAATTTAAGAGTGTACCTGGAAATACAGTATATTATTGGTAATAGATGAATCTACTTCCATATAAGGCAATGGAGTGAACTACAATACAGCTTAAGGATAAATTCTGTATGACATTTAGATTATTTCTCCAGAAATTTGCTCATGTTCTGTGTCATGAAGTGTTTGGGGTTATCAAAAGGTTTGTTAGAGAAAATCGTGATGTGGTTGGGGAAAAGTGCATTTGAAATGATAGTGGAGCACTTGTTCTGTCTGATGCTAAAAAGAATGAAGCATGGAAGACTTACTATGAGACTGCTGAATGGAGAGAATAAATGGAACAGCGAGGGCCTACCCCATGCAGACCCAACTATAAAAGTTGACAACAATGTGGTAGATGAAGCAATTAAAGACATGAAAGTAGGGAAGGCAGCTGGACCACCTGGTATAGTTGCTGAGATACTAAAAGCATCTAGCATGGTAGGATATACACTAGTCAGACACACAGTTAATCAAGTAGTACAGGAAGGGGTCGCACACAATGACTTGTGCAACAGTATCATTGCAAACTGCTACAAGGACAAAGGAAACGCACTAGAGAGAAGTAACTATAGAGGTATGAAATTGATGGACAAGGTCAAAATATTTGCTGAAAGGGTTACAACACAACTAATTAGGAACAGAAATAAGTTAGACATGATGCAGTTTGGATTTATGCCAAGCAGGGCTACTACTGATGCCCTCTTTATGGTGAGACAACAATAAGAGAGGTACTTAGCTAAGAGTAAGCCACTGTATCTGGCTTTTGACAGTCCACTCCTGTTTATCATTGTCCTTCAGGCCATCACTGAGAAGTTTAAAACTAGCACCTTATGGGAGCTCTTATATGCTGGTGACCTAGTCCTCATAGCTAAATCCGTAGGGGGATTAGAAGCAAAATTCAAGCATGGAAGAAGAACCTAAAGTTGAAAGGCCTAAAAGTAAACTTAAAGACAAAAGTGTTAATAAGTGGGAAAGAGAATACCATCAGGAAATGGTTCTTTTTGGTATGTCAGAAAGAGGCACACAGTAGTTCTGTAAGGTGCACACATTGTTATCTATGGATGTATAAGAGATGTAGAGGGATTGCTAGCAGATTAACAGAAAAGATAAGACTTTGTATGTGGAAGATGCACTGGAGAACTAAGCACTTGAACAAGAAGGGTACCCCACAGTAAAAAGCATGCATAAAAAGATTGAGTGTACCCTTCAGTTGTGTCAATGACACAACCTTTCTAGTGTTCGTGATCTACACAATAAACACACCCAGTACACATCGTCAAGTGGTTGGTGATAGGAAGGGCATCCAATCATAAAAAGCTTGCCAAACAAAACTTTGGGAAGTTCTTCAGTTGTGTCAAGGACATAACCGCTGTAATACTGGTGATTTACACAGTAAAAGAACCAAGTCCATCTGTAAAGTGGCTTGTTTAAGAAAGGGCATCCAGCCGTAGAAAGCTTGACAAACAAAGGGTTGTGAGGACCTTTCAGTTTGTATCAAAAGACATGACCTCTGCTGTGCACACGATAGAACATAAGACTGTATGTAAGCATAATAAAGACCTCCCTCCCCTCCGGCCTGTCTGGTAGGTCAGAAAGTCATTTTGGATACATCTTTCTACAGTGAACTACAACAATGGAAAATGATCACGATTGCATAGCATATACACTAGTTTGTATTAGCGGGAGGAACAGACGTTAAATCATGATGAGAATACACTCATAATTCTACCAATATTTACACACACACATACACACTTCTGTTCACATCTATTTCTACCAATATTCACATATATCACTTTAATTTCTATCAATATTCACATATACTTTTAATTCTACCTCTACTACCAATATTTACACCTCTATCTCGTTAGAGCGTAAAATAAAAATGCATTGCGTCGTTTGTTCTGCGCTCGGAGTTCAAATCCCGCAGACTCAATTTTGCCTTTCGTTCTTTAATGGTCGATAAAATAAAGTATCATCCCAGGGCGGTGAGTAAACAGGACTGAGTGAGCCTGACGAAAATGCCTTGCAGATTTTGTTCCGACGTTTTGCGTTCTGAGTTCACTGTTGTAATGTACTATGGTGGTAAACTTAATCCTTCACCCGGTTTAAGACCACATTGTATTTGGATACTTTTAACGGAATCTCCTCAAGCATTCGAACTAGGTCTCCGGATACCTTCCTTCCAGTAGTCAGGTCTCAGAAGGCCTGAAAAGGTGTCATGGGTATTGCCTTTCCTTCCTTACTGTAACAAGAGAGAGATGTAAAAACCCGACCAAGACGTGTGTGTATGTTTGAATAAAGATAGAGGTAAATATAAGTATGTATAATAATAATATCTGTTTCAATACGATTTCACATCGAGAATCTTGCAAAACAAATACAAAAAACGAACTATATACATACATCTACCCCTATCTTCATTCTCACACACATTGGATAAAAATATAAATATATATAATGTTATGGCTGAGCGGAAGTGCAGACGAAACAAATCGTCATACTAAATACCCATTCATGTCCCTAATACAACAATTGATTACAGTTAAGTGTTTACTTTGTAAACTGTCGGATATTAGTTAAACAATCACCATTTCATATGTTGAGTGTAATATGTGAAAAATTAAGGTACGAACCCCTTCTATATTGTCGCCAAAACTTTCATCATCAAGCACTTCCGTCAGCTCACAGCACGTTGTCGTTGATGACTAATTATTCCTGCAGCTGCTAATAATTGTTTCTTCATTTGGCACAAGGCCAGCAATCACTCAGTACATTACTGGTACTTTATTTTAGCGATCCCGTAAGGATGAAAGGCAAGGTTAACCTCGGCGGAATTTGAACTCAGACCGTGAAGGGACGTAACTATGCTAGAAAGCGTGGCGTCCAACCATCTACCGATACTGCCAATTCACCGCTTCTTCTAATAATGCTATATACACTCACTATCAGTCACACATATACATACATGTGGGGGAAAGTAATAGATTATATAAATAAATAAATGAACTCAGCTAACAGACTTTTATTGCTAACGAAGGCAGTTCCTCAACTTCACTCTTCCCGTTCACGAACTTGTAAATATTAAAGATTAGAATTTATATAGCTTTCATCTCCTATCAGACACCAAGTGGTGCTCGATACTCAGAGACGATTATCTCTCTCTTAGTATGCGTCTAATTACCCCTACCGGGTACCAAATGACCATACTTAAGGTATATATTCATGGTGGTTGGAGAATGTAAACAACAGCCTGTGAAAGAGGAGGGCATCTCGAAGTTCGTCTTTTAAAAACTACAAAGATTGGAGGTACAAAATATTGTAAATGACCAACCGGCTATTGTTGTTTCATTTGCCTCCGTTTTGTTTCTTAATTATAAGGATTATTAAATACCTCTACCAATCTGTTATGGTTTACTAACTTTACACGGATGTTTAAATTGATTAAATAAATAAATGTCAATACCATCCATGCATGTGACACCAAGGGAGCTTCTACATGGTCATTCGACCTGTTAAAAATAGTTACTCTGCTTTATTTCAAGAGGGAAAGAACACATTCAATAATGTAATACTAGATACATTGTTTCTCTAAAGAAGAAATGGTCACGATTAGAAAGTCTTTAATAGTGAGCCTGCTCAATTGAGGCGAACTTGACACGCAAAAATGTTTTAATATTGCCACTTACCCTAAAAAAAAAGTGCTCATAGTAAAAATTATCATTATGGAGAAAATCAAAGATTTAAAAAGATACAATTTGTTAAGAGAGACACTAGAAGGACTATCTAGTACCGAAAAGAATATATAAACATCTCAGCAAAATATCACAGAATGAGTGTTTTTTTAATCACTTGAACACGCTCTCTTCTGAGAGTATCCTCCCTTTGTTCTTCGACGCTAAACTATTCAGTCATATGAGGTCAAATGGTGACTTTCGCCTCATTGCTGTTTAGTGCACTTTTAGACGCCTTATGGCAAGCGTTTGTGGCATTATCAGTCTCACACTACATCTCGGAATTTTACTTTGTTCAGTTGGGAGTGGGCGAAAAATTAGGGTGTGAAATAACCGTCCATGCCACGAGAACATTTACTAACACCCCTGAGGCCCTCAAACTCCTTCTCAAGAAGTCATTCAATTCTATAGGGAGAGATGTCATCCTCAGATCTGTGAGAGGACCTCGGAGCTCTACCATTTTGCTTGGAGGACATATTGAGAGCCTTCCCAATCTTCTTTCCACCTCAGGAATCAGAGACCCCTCCAGGCCTGTTCTATTTGCACTAGGTGTTGATGACACTGATAGACTGGGATCTGAATGACATACCTTGATGTTTGTTTGGGAAACCCCCATATAGGGTTTTCGCTACAGTGAATATGGTTGAAGAACTCGATCATCAGGGCCTTTAATCAACAGTTACAAATGTCAACTTTGGATTCTTAATCACCTGGCTTCATATGTGTTTATTGCAGGTGACTTCAATGATCCTGAGATCGATTGGGAAACCTTTCGTTGGCCACAAAGTGCAAACGATTTCCTTGAGCTAGTGCTGGACTGAAACTGGTCACAAGTAGTTACCTCTCCAACAACAGGTGACAACACTTTGGACCTGATCTTCACCACTACTCCTGAAGTGGTTATCAGTTGTACTACTGAGGAACCTCTAGGCGACTCTGATCATGCTATGATCATTGCCAATCTGGCTCTTGTGGGCAGCAACAAAAACTAGAACCATCTCCAATCTGCTTGCTTTGATTGGAACTTGTACTGCACTGAGCTATAGTGCCCAAACTGGCATGAGTTCTATAACTCTGGAGATGTGAACACTATACTCCAGAGCATCATGGACTCAATATGGATAGCGTGTGCAGCATCAGTGCCACGTAAGCAGAAAAACCCCACCCCAAAAATGCAATTTGGGAAACTTCAGCGGTCCGACTTGCCAGGAAAGAACGTTGGAACGCTGAACAGGAATATAAATTGCATGAATCAGATGCCAACAGAAAAAAGGGGAATAGATCTTCCAACCATCTCAAGCAAGTGACAAAAAAGGCAGTGCTTGAATTTGAACAGTGCATTACAACCAATCCTGACAGTAAGGTGTTCTGGAAATATGTTCATTCAAAGCAGAGACCTCACTCTCCAGTTGGTCCTCTTCGCAATCCCCACACAAGCCAGATCACTGACGATCCCAAAGAATGCGCAAAACTCGTTGCTGAGTGCTATGCAAGCATTTTTACTGTTGAAAACCAGAATGTACCATCTCCACCATCAAATTCCATAAGAACTATCGAATTTACACCTGCAATGTTGCGACGTCAGCTTAAGAATAAGCGCAACTATGCCTCCCCTGGTCTTGATGGTGTTACATACCTGCTTCTCAAATGTGGCGGGTACTTTCTTTTGCACCAGCTTTCTTTCTTTTTTTCAATACTGTCTCAACAATGGTGCTACTCTGGAGCAGTGGAAAACTGCCAATGTCATTCCCCTGTTCAAAAAGGGTGACCGCACGTCACCTGTCAACTATCGTCCAGTCAGTCTTACTAGCTGTATTGCCAAACTGAAAACTGATGGAATCCTGTCAGAGAAACACTTTGGAACTTCTGGAGCTCTCACAGCCACATCCGGCCCTCGCAGTTTGGATTTATCCCTAACTCCAGCTGCTGTGATCAGCTTATCGAGTTCCTTGAAGACATTACCCGGATCACTGACAGAGGCTTTTAATTCTGTGCCACACAAAAGACTTGTGACAAAACTCTCTGCAATGGGTGTGAGGGATGATCTTTTTAACTGGTTGAAATCCTTCATTATCAGCCGAAAATAGGTAGTCACGGTTCTAGGACAGCATTCTTCACCATATGAGATGTCATCTGGTGTACCACAGGGATCTGTTCTTGGTCCCCTTTTGTTTGTGGCATATATTAATGACATAGATGCCAACTTAAAGAATGCCACGGTACTGAAATATGCAGATGTACCTTGAAATCAAAAGGACTGATCCTGAAATCTACAACTCTTTCCTACAATCAGACCTGGACACAATGCAGCAATGCATCACAGACTGGCAACTGAAGCTGGCTGTGGACAAGTGTACCACCATGCATTTTGGGAGGAAAAATCCAGCGTCCACAACACTGATATCAAGAAGTCCTCTTGTGAACGTTACTGGGCATTAGTGTCAGCAGCGATTTGCGTTGAACAAAGCATGTCTCTAGGATTGTCAAGAAGGCCGAGGGTGTCTTGGCATCACTCAGCAAGACCTTTGTGAGCCGCTCTCCAGCCATCTATTTAAAGCTGTATACAGCTATGGTACGACCACACTTGGAATTCGCATCATCAGTCTGGAACTCCTATCTTGCTAAGAACATTGACCACCTGGAAACTGTTCAGAGACATGCAACCAAGCGCATACCCTCCATCATACACCTACCATACTCTGAACGCCTTGCTTCCATGGGCATGGATTCATTGAAGCTCCGACGTCTGGCAATGGACTTGGTAAATACCCACAAAGTTATTAACCATCTCGCCAACAACAACCCTGAGCACCTTTTTTGATCTCCATGTGTCTAACACACATGGACATCCCTACAAAATCAGAAAACAGCACAGCTCCCATGACTTTCTGAAACATTTTTTCACGCTCAGAGTTACTGAAGCATGGAACAAACTGCATGTGTCAGTTATTAGCTGCCGAGACACTGCATCCTTTAAAACCCTCATGCTTCCCGAAATTCGCCAAAACTACACCTGATGTACCCCTTCCATACGCATGCACACGTGTATATCATGACTCATGCACTGTTCATTTTCCTGACGTTTGTAAATTACCCTATGTACTATACATACACTTTTTGATGAGTTGTAGTGCACCTGAGCACTGTACACAATATTTCATTATTATTATTATTATATATATCAACCAATGGTAGATCTATTCACTTAATTCTCCTCCATCATGGTCCCTCTCTTCGTGTCATAGTGCTCCTTTGGGGACACAATTTCTGACCTAGCTCTCGAGTATGCTTTCTCTTAAAGCTGGCAAAGCTTGAGCAATTACTCCAAAATATTGACATAATTGAGCTCCATTAAGGCTTTTTTTATACTTAAGAATTACTTATCACTATCTAAGTTATTGTCTATCTAGCTTCTTGTTTAAATACTTGTTATCCCTGCAACGTTTAACATTTTAAAAGAGATTGCAAGGCCTCACTTTCAGAAAGTTACTAAAGGATTTAATCATGTTTGTTCAAGAGTAACAAAGGTGTATTGTTGTATTGTAATGACTGAAACTTGAGAATGAAATAAGGTGAGCAACCTCATGTTTTTCTCCTTTTTTAGTTGCACTTTTCCCTTATGGAGTATTGGGCAATGAGAAATTTCCATTCTGCATAGTTGCAAACCTTGACACAGGCCTATTCCCAGGCCAGGCCCATGTCTGCTTTGTTTACTACACTCTCCTTCTGGTTTCCATTTGAGGGAGGCCCCCACTGATATAGAAGTATTACATAACATTTAATTAAAGAATAGTTCAATTATTAGGTAACATAATTAAAAAAATTGATACTGTACAAGGCGTTGAAATATTAAAAAAAAAAGGATTACTCCATAAGCTGATCCAAATATAAGTCTACTCTTTATTTTATGTCTGAGAAATAAGCAAAAAAATATTTTGATATTGAAAAGTTTTAAGTGTTGCTTCACAATTCCATTATGTAATGATTTTTATTTTCATTATAAGCCGACCGCTCCCCATTTTACTATCGATTTCTTTTGTCACATATTTCTTGGCTTATAAAGTCTTTTCTTTAGTTTACTGCAAATTTCCACAATTCAATCATAAAGATATAAACATTTGAAATAATAAACCCGTTTTTAGATATTTTCTGCAAAATCATTACAGGTTGTTAAGAGTAGGTACCATTGCTGTGAATAGGTCATGTAAAATACAAATAAGTTGACTAAACATTAGTATAATGTTTAAATAAATATATAGAAGCTAAGATCTGGTTGATATTAAGTCACATAACTGGGCAGCTTTTTTCTACCAATATCACAGTGCTGGTGCCCCAATAAAAAGAACTCAGTCCAACCTGTAAGGTAGTAGTGTAGGTATCATGATAAAACGAACCCAGTCCACCCTATAAGGTGGTAATGCTAGTGCTATGATAAAAAGCTTCCAGCAAAAAGCAGAACGTATGAGGAAGATGTGACCACCTGACTGGTTTAGCTTTGGAATATGACAAACCCGTCTAACCCATGCAAGCATGGAAAATAGACATCAAATAGCAACAATAATGATGATCACAATAATTGGAGTCCTCTTTTAATCATCATCATTGTTTTGTCAGCTTTTCCATGCTTGCATGGGTTGGACAAATCATTTCCAGCAAAGCATCCTTTCATCTCCTCTGTAAGCTTCAGCAATTTGAGATCAGCTATTAAAACTTCCATCCAGATGTTCCTTGATCTCCCTCTGCTGCACTTCTTTACAACAACCATCACATGTCAATCCATACCAGCAATCTTCTCTCCTGCACTCTATATCTAATTCCCCTCCCCATTTGCCCATAATAATGAGATGGGGAGAGACAGAGGCGGTGACAGTGGGAGTTAACTTTCTGTATTTGGATCTGGTGTACATGTGTGAGTGTCTCACTAAAATTAACCTAATAAATTAGTTTTATTTTAATTTATATAAAATATAAAAGAAAATTTAAAAAGTAGATTGGTAAATGACATAATTATCCTTGCATTTAGAAAAAATATATCACAAATTCCAATGCACAATTCTCTATCTAAATGAGAAGGCACTTTCATAATTTTTATAGTTGTCTATTTTCTCATGTGAATTTGTTCCTAGAAAAAGCTTCACCACAAATTTCACATCGGTATGGTTTTTCTCCTGTGTGAATGCGTATATGATATGATAAGTGAGTGCTACTAGAAAAAGCTTTATCACATATTTCACACTGATATGGTTTTTCTCCCGTCTGAATACGTGTATGCTCTGCTAAGTGGTCTTTTCTATAAAATGCTTTGTCACAAATTTCACACTGGTATGGTTTTTCACCAGTATGAGTACGTTTATGACGAGATAGAGTAGACTTTCGAGAAAATGATTTCTCACATATTTCACAATGGTATGGTTTTTATGATCAGTTAATTTACTATTACAAGAAAATGTTTTCCCACATATTTCACAATGATAAAGATTTTCTCCTCTATGAAGATGTCTATGAGCTGCTAAATTATTGCTACGAGAAAATATTTTTCCACATATTTCACAACAGTAAACTTTTTCAGTCATTATAATCTCTTGATCTTCCAACTGAGCTGTTTTTAAAAGTGTTTTTCCACAATTCTCACCATCCAGTGGCCTTTCCTTGCTAGGTTAGCTTATTTGGCCTCCAGACATTCTCATATGACTTTCAAGATTAGAGAGTTGAGAATGTTAGCATCATCCCTTGCAGTACAACTTGCCCCAGTTGGAATGGACTGAGTTTTGCTGTAACTCACATCACCTCTGACTTGGACAAGTTAGTTTGAAGTCCGAGGAACACTAGGGCTGAGATGATGTTCTGAAGGTTGTAACCTTCAGCACGCAGCAGCAAAATGCATCCTATGAGTAATCTCCCCTTAATAGACAATGCAGTGTCAAGGGAAACAACTCATAAAAATTACTACCGTGCTAAAGATTAAGAGAACCACAGTGTCATATCATCCAGTTACAAGACATTGAAAAGCAAATGGACTGAGTTGACAATGTTATTAACAGCCAACACAAAGGAAGAGTAAACAGAGTAGGTTATCTTGCTGGAGACTTGTAACAGATGTAATAATGTTGCCAGCAACAGAGAGTATGCTAGATGTCCTGTAAGAGAGAAACACCAGAGAGTATTAAATGAACCCATCTCTGACACGTCTTTACAAATATGGTCATGCCTAACGCTATTAATTTGCATTTGAAAATTTTGGTGACAAAATGCACAGATACATTTTTGTTTGTTTTGTGTTACACACTGTAAAGTGGTCGTGTACAAGACACGGCAAAAAGCACCCAGCATACACTGTAAATGTGGTTGTCATTAGGAAGGGCATCCAGCCAGAAACAGTCTTATATGAGCAAGATACGGTCAATTGACCCAACATGTCTCTAAATGGTACAAACATGTCTAACCCATGCGAGCATGGAAGATAGACGTTAATCATTGATGATGATGATGATGATGATGTTTATGAGTTAAATTAATAATTTGAAGAAATTATTTTCCACAAATTTTACTGTAGTAAATATGACTGAATACACTTATTAGTTGACAATGTATGTATATACTATTAGTAGTTGACAATGTGTGTATATATTGTTACTGGTTGACACTGTGTGTATATATATATATATATAAGTATACACTGTTAATGGTTGATAATGTGTGTCTATAGTGTTTTTAGTTTGACATGTGTCTATACTGTTATTGTTTGACAAAATGTGTATATAACTATAAATATACACTGTTAGAGGTTGACAATGTATATATACACTATTACTGGTTGACTGTATATATACACTACTACAGGTTGACAATGTATATATACACTATTACTGGTTGACAAAGTATGTATACACTATTACAGGTTGACAATGTATATATACACTATTACTGGTTGACAAAGTATATATACGCTATTACAGGTTGACAATGTATGTATACACTATTACAGTTTGACAATGTATAAATACACTATTACTGGTTGACAATATGTGTCTATAGTGTTTTTAGTTGACAATGTATACATATAATGTTACTGGTTGATAATGTGTGTGTATATAATGTTATTATTTGTTGATCATCACCATCATCATTTGACTGTATGTATATACTGTAACTCGTTGACAATGCGTATATAGTTATTGGTTGACTGTATGTATATATAAGTATACACTGTTACTAGTTGATAATGTGTGTATATACTGTTATTGGACTTAAGATAAAGAAACACATAATTATTTCCATACTTGTGAATATATTTTTAATTTCTGCAGTAGGATATTCATCAGATGAATGAATCCTGTTTAGAGCAAATACTTGTTAAAATAAGTATGGTTTACAAAGAAGGACCTTATACATTAAGATCAATTGTGAAACAATTATAAAATAGTTGTTTCACAATTTCTCTCTGGTGAACCTAACTTGTAAATTACATTTAAAAAGAAAGAGATTTTTATTTTTTATGTAAATGTCAGAGTATTATAGATTTTTTTCAAGCTTAATACACTTATGATGCACTAAATAACTATTTCGAGAAAATCCTTTCCCACAAAAATCACATTGGAAAGGGTTTTCTCCCGTGTGAATACGTGTGTGAATAGTTAGAGAACGTTTCTGAGAATATGTTTTTCCACATATTTCACAATGATGTGGTTTTTCTGTTGTGTGAGAATGTAGATGGTTTGAAAGGCTACGCTTTCTAGAGAATGATATTCCACACAGCTCACAGTGGTATGGCTTTTCTCCAGTGTGAATGCGTACATGAGCTGAAAGGCTACTACTCCTAGGAAATGCTTTCCTGCAAATTACACATTGGTCAGGCTTCTCACCTGTGTGACTCCATTTATGAACAGACAAAGAACTATTCCTGCGAAATGATTTCCCACAAGTTTCACATTGGTATGGCTTTTCTCCCGTGTGATTTGATGATAAACGGCGATGAGAAAATGTTTTCTCTCAAATTTCACAGTTGTAGAGTTTTTCTTGTGAATGAGTATATTCATGAACTGATAAACTACTATTTTTGGGTAAAGGATTTCCCACCAATTTCGCAGTGGAATGATTTTTCTCCTGTGTGAGTACGTTTATGGCCCGTTAAATGGGCATTTTGAGCAAAAGATTTCCCACAAATGTCACAATGATACGGTTTAATTCCCGTGTGGATTCGCTTATGAACTTTTACCTGATTCTTTAGAGTAAATGCTTTCCCACAAAATTCACATTGGTAGGGCTTTTCTCCTGTATGAATACGTTTATGATCTGCTAAACGTGTAACATCAGTAAATGTCTTTTCACAAATTGCACAAACATAGGGTCGTTCTCCTGTATGACTCCGTCTATGTCTTGTCAAGTGACCATTATAAGTAAATGTTTTCCCACAAATTTCACAGCGGTATGGCCTTTCTCCTGTGTGAATACGTTTATGAGATAAAAGGGAGCTATGGTTTGAAAATGCTTTGCCACAAGTTTCACATTTATATGGTTTTTCTCCAGTGTGAGTACGGTGGTGAACCAATAATTTACAGTGGGAGGATAATACTTTCCCACAAATTTCACAGCTGTGCTGTTTACGCCGTTTCAGAAACATTCTTTCATCAATAATAATGTTTGTTAGAGAAAATACCTAGAAACAAATTGGTAAGATTCGACTTTACAATATACCAGTCCTGAAATTAAAGAAAACAAATTTAAGAGTGTACCTGGAAATACAGTATATTATTGGTAATAGATGAATCTACTTCCATATAAGGCAATGGAGTGAACTACAATACAGCTTAAGGATAAATTCTGTATGACATTTAGATTATTCCTCCAGAAATTTGCTCATGTTCTGTGTCATGAAGTGTTTGGAGTTATCAAAAGGTTTGTTAGAGAAAATCGTGATGTGGTTGGGGAAAAGTGCATTTGAAATGATAGTGGAGCACTTGTTCTGTCTGATGCTAAAAAGAATGAAGCATGGAAGACTTACTATGAGACTGCTGAATGGAGAGAATAAATGGAACAGCGAGGGTCTACCCCATGCAGACCCAACTATAAAAGTTGACAACAATGTGGTAGATGAAGCAATTAAAGACATGAAAGTAGGGAAGGCAGCTGGACCACCTGGTATAGTTGCTGAGATACTAAAAGCATCTAGCATGGTACGATATGCACTAGTCAGACACACAGTTAATCAAGTAGTACAGGAAGGGGTCGCACACAATGACTTGTGCAACAGTATCATTGCAAACTGCTACAAGGACAAAGGAAACGCACTAGAGAGAAGTAACTATAGAGGTATGAAATTGATGGACAAGGTCAAAATATTTGCTGAAAGGGTTACAACACAACTAATTAGGAACAGAAATAAGTTAGACATGATGCAGTTTTAATTTATGCCAAGCAGGAGTACGACTGATGCCCTCTTTCTGGTGAGACAACAACAAGAGAGGTACTTAGCTAAGAGTAAGCCACTGTATCTGGCTTTTGACAGGGTCCCACGCTATGTAATTTGGTGGGCAATTAGGAAGCTAGGTATAGAAGAATGGCTTGTGAGGGCCATGCAAGCCATGTATAAAGGAGTAACCAACAGAGTGAGAGTTGAAAATAAGTACAGTGATGAATTTGAAGTGCAGGTTGGGGTCCATCAGGGCTCAGTCGTCAGTCCGCTCCTGTTTATCATTGTCTATCAGGCCATCACTGAGAAGTTTAAAACTAGCACCTTATGGGAGCTCTTATATGCTGGTGACCTAGTCCTCATAGCTAAATCCGTAGGGGGATTAGAAGCAAAATTCAAGCATGGAAGAAGAACCTAAAGTTGAAAGGCCTAAAAGTAAACTTAAAGACAAAAGTATTAATAAGTAGGAAAGAGAATACCATCAGGAAATGGTTCTTTTTGGTATGTCAGAAAGAGGCACACAGTAGTTCTGTAAGGTGCACACATTGTTATCTATGGATGTATAAGAGATGTAGAGGGATTGCTAGCAGATTAACAGAAAAGATAAGACTTTGTATGTGGAAGATGCACTGGAGAACTAAGCACTAAAACACATAAAGTAGATTCCTTCAGTTGCCAGGGCTGGTGCTATGCTGTGACACTGACCCAGCCACAAGCATACAATATGTCCTGGTCTATCCATGTGTGCCCACCCCTTTCATTAGCACTCCAGAAACATTCCTTAGCTACTCGCCCCTTCTAAAGCCCTTAGATATCCTCATTACTGCACCTCCACACTACCACCCCTTACCTATTTCTCTATCACTGCTCCTCCTCACAATCTATTGACCACATCCCCCACACCACTATATCTCCTCTCTCCACCCCTTCCTCATCGCCCTGCCAAATCATCACATACACCTATAACTTAATACCTATCTCCTTTCCTTATCACCTCCTCATCAGAGCAGAGAGCGCTCTATAGTTGGATCTATGACCCACACAAATGCACCTGGTACACTCTGGTAAGGGTGGTTTGAACAAGAAGGGTACCCCCACAGTAAAAACCATGCATAAAAAGATTGACAGTACCCTTCAGTTGTGTCAATGACACAACCTTTCTAGTGTTCGTGATCTTACACAATAAACACACCCAGTACACATCGTCAAGTGGTTGGTGATAGGAAGGGTATCCAGTCATAAAAAGCTTGCCAAACAAAAAGTTGGGAGTGTTCTTCAGTTGTGTCAAGGACATAACCGCTGTAATACTGGTGATTTATACAGTAAAGTCCATCTGTAAAGTGGCTTGTTTAAGAAAGGGCATCCAGCCGTAGAAAGCTTGCCAAACAAAGGATTGTGAGGACCTTTCAGTTTGTATCAAAAGACATGACCTCTGCTGTGCACACGATAGAACATAAGACTGTATGTAAGCATAATAAAGACCTCTCTTCTCCCGGCCTGTCTGGTAGGTCAGAAAGTCATTTTGGATACATCTTTCTACAGTGAACTACAACAATGGAAAATGATCACGATTGCATAGCATATACACTAGTTTGTATTAGCGGGAGGAACAGACGTTAAATCATGATGAGAATACGCTCATAATTCTACCAATATTTACACACACACATACACACTTCTGTTCACATCTATTTCTACCAATATTCACATATATCACCTTAATTTCTATCAATATTCACACATATACTTTTAATTCTACCTCTACTACCAATATTTACACCTCTATCTCGTTAGAGCGTAAAATAAAAATGCATTGCGTCGTTTGTTCTGCGCTCAATTTTGCCTTTCGTTCTTTAAGGGTCCATACTTTAAAGGTCGATAAAATAAAGTATCATCCCAGGGCGGTAAGTAAACAGGACTGAGTGAGCATGACGAGAATGCCTTGCAGAATTTGTTCCGACGTTTTGCGTTCTGAGTTCACTGTGGTAATGTACTATGGTGGTAAACTTAATCCTTCACCCGGTTTAAGACGACCTTGTCTTTGGATGCTTTTAACGGAATCCCCTCAAGCATTCGAACTAGGTCTCGGGATACCTTCCTTCCAGTAGTCAGGTCTCAGAAGGCCTGAAAAGGGGTCATGGGTATTGCCTTTCCTTCCTTACTGTAACAAGAGAGAGATGTAAAAACCCGACCAAGCCGTTTGTGTATGTTTGAATAAAGATAGAGGTAAATATAAGTATGTATAATAATAATATCTGTTTCAATACGATTTCACATCGAGAATCTTGCAAAACAAATACAAAAAACGAACTATATACATACATCTACCCCTATCTTCATTCTCACACACATTGGATAAAAATATAAATATATATAATGTTATGGCTGAGCGGAAGTGCAGACGAAACAAATCGTCATACTAAATACCCATTCATGTCCCTAATACAACAATTGATTACAGTTAAGTGTTTACTTTGTAAACTGTCGGATATTAGTTAAACAATCACCATTTCATATGTTGAGTGTAATATGTGAAAAATTAAGGTACGAACCCCTTCTATATTGTCGCCAAAACTTTCATCATCAAGCACTTCCGTCAGCTAACAGCTCGTTGTCGTTGATGACTAATTATTCCTGCAGCTGCTAATAATTGTTTCTTCATTTGGCACAAGGCCAGCAATCACTCAGTACATTACTGGTACTTTATTTTAGCGATCCCGTAAGGATGAAAGGCAAGGTTAACCTCGGCGGAATTTGAACTCAGACCGTGAAGGGACGTAACTATTAACTATGCTAGAAAGCGTGGCGTCCAACCATCTACCGATACTGCCAATTCACCGCTTCTGCTAATAATTGTTTCTACTTTTGGCACAGGGCCAGCAATCACACAGTACAGTACTGGTACTTTATTTTATCGACCCCGTAAGGATGAAAGGCAAAGTCAACCTCGGCGGGATTTGAACTCAGATCATAAAGAGACGTAACTATGCTGGAAAGCATGGCGTCCGACCCTCTACCGATACTGCCAAATACACTCACTATCAGTCACACATATAAATACATGTGGGGGAAAGTAATAGATTATATAAATAAATTAATGAACTCAGCTAACAGATTTTTATTGCTAACGAAGGCAGTTCCTAAACTTCACTCTTCCCGTTCACGACCTTGTAAATATTAAAGATTAGAATTTATATAGCTTTCATCTTGTAGCGGTTGTCTCCCTTGTTTTGGTTGGGATCTGGACGGGAGGTGGAGCCCTTTCTGCGACTTCCGGTCAGAGCCCTATAAAACTGGCGGCTTAGAGCTTCCTTTCTCTCTTTGCCTTTTCGGCACCAGGTCAAGAGTCTTCTCATTTGGCTCTGCCATTAATTTGGCCAACCGGCGCCTGGCCTTAGCCAGGCGCCCTCTGCCAGCCGCGTTTGCCTGGCAATCAAAACGGTAACTACTAACCTTGTTTAATTCTAACACTCTATCTTTGACATGTCAAGTATTCTATCTACCGTTAATTAAATATTATATACACAAACCATGTCTCGTTTTGTTACATTCATGCAACCAGTAATCTCCGCTATATTGGTAACCCTGACGTGTAACTGTTGCATGTGCACCGATATCTATTTCCTAAAATCCTCCTATCAGACACCAAGTGGTGCTCGATACTCAGAGACGATTATCTCTCTCTTAGTATGCGTCTAATTACCCCTACCGGGTACCAAATGACCATACTTAAGGTATATATTCATGGTGGTTGGAGAATGTAAACAACAGCCTGTGAAAGAGGAGGGCATCTCGAAGTTCGTCTTTTAAAAACTACAAAGATTGGAGGTACAAAATATTGTAAATGACTTTAGGAAATAAATATCGGTGTACATGCAACATAATATAAAAGACAAAAAATACTGGTGTGTGTGTGTGTAATAAAGTTTTACTTCATAGAAGTCAAAGGCATATAATGTAAGGGTTTGTTACCCGATGGCAATAATACAATTCTGAAGTTGGTAGAAATATCTTGGCGCTCTCATCTCAGGCTGCAAGCTGCATTGTGCTTGGTAACGAAAGGGTAGTCCAGAAAGAATCACCAGCTAGGAATCAGGAGGCGAGAGAGAGATTTCGCGGTAAATTGTTCCTTTTATATCTGTTGACCGGAAGTGACCACTAGGGGGTCTGGTCAATCCCAAAGGGAAGCAACTCCACCTACTTCCTGTCTAGAGAACAGCGATTCGATTGTCGTGGCAGGGGAGGCAACTCTTACTACAATATCCCCCCGCCAGATTTTTAAAACATAAAAATCGAAAGAAGCATGCATGGAGTAAGATGGCGAGCATGTAAGAGGCATGAAAACTATGGTACAGAGTAATGGAAGTAAGAGAAGAGGTCAAAAGTTCAAATATCTAAAATACAGTTAACATGTGTGCAGTCACATGACAGCAGTAAAGAATGTGTTCCAGAGAATGAATGCAGGTGGTTTCTGGTCTGTGGTATAACATGAAATGTCCAACTTCCGGAGGTAATTTCTCACAGGCAGAGTGCTGCAGAAATAAATTGTCTGGCTTGTTCTGCTGGTTTTAGTTGTTGATGAAGCTGTGTAGTTGTCGCTGATGTTGTGAATGCGTTGGCCTGGAAGGGTCAAGGGGCCAGCGACCAGAGAAATAAGCATTCTTAATAAATGCGCGGTTATCAACGGTAAATTTACGTGGTAAATTTATAAACCGGCAAATAGAAGAATATAGCTTAAAATGTTCGTTGTAAAGGAAACGAAAAACATATATATACATCCAGTGAAATGGTAATGAGAGGTACATTGCAATACAATAAATCAATAAATAAGAACAGCAAAAAAAAAAAATAATAATATATATATATAAGGCTCCAATGGCCAGTTCACATAAAAATAGTTTGGCAGAACTTTTTGGGCTAGTGGACTCTCCGACCGGAACGGGTCGTAGTCTTGTATGTAGGTGAAGGTGGGGCAGAAGGAGCAGGTGTGTGCACAATGGTGAAAGATTGGGGTATTTGTGGCTCGGGTGTATGAGCGTCATTGTGTGCCCTTTTCAGTCTATCCACCGAAATTGTCTCTCTGGACCCCTTAATGTCTACAGTGAAATGTTTATCAGTGCGTGCTAACACACGGTAGGGTCCAGAGTATGGGTGTGTGAGGGGTGGTCTCACAGCATCGTTCCTTACGAACACATGGGTCCACGAGGCAATGTCCCTTGGGACCGCATGTTTTACAGTTTGCTTCCTCGTATCCATCGGCGGCAGGTCCTGTAAATAAGAACGCAGACGGGATACGTAGGAAAGCGGATCTTGGAAAGCAAGATCAACAGGGGCAAGCATTTGCCCAGGCAACGCTAGAGGAGCACCGTAAATTAATTCGGCCGGGGAGAACCCAAGGTCCTCCTTTATTGATGACCGAATTCCTAATAACACAATAGGAAGGTACTCGCTCCAACGTTGAGAGTCTGGATAGGCGCGAAGAGCGGCCTTTAATTGGCGGTGGAATCGTTCCACCATTCCATTTGAAGCAGGATGATAGGCCGTGGTTCGAATCCGTTGAGCTCCAATTATTTTGGTGAGCTCAGAGAAGAGATGGGACTCGAATTGTCTACCGCGGTCTGTGGTGAGTGTAGTTGGTACCCCAAAGCGGGTAATCCACCCTGATACCAGGGCACGTGCTACAGTCTCGGCAGTCATGTCTTGTAAATGGATAGCTTCAGGCCATCGCGAAAAACGATCGACACACGTCAATATGTAGGAATATCCACTGCTGAATGGCCAAGGTCCAACGATGTCAATGTGGATGTGTTGGAACCGGGCATCTGGAGTGGTGAAAGTATCCAGTGGAGTCCGGATGTGTCTATGGATCTTCGATTTCTGGCAAGCGATACAGGAACGGCAAAAAACAGCAATGTCGCGCCTCATATTAGGCCAGAAGAATCTGGCTGTTATGAGTTTAACTGTGGCAGCAGATCTTGGATGAGAAATGTTGTGCAGAGCCAGAAACACTATTCGACGGTGAGTCTCAGGAACAAGTGGTCGTGGTGCATCAGTGGATACATCACAAAGGATCTGCCTGTCGGTGGTGGACAAGGGCAGATATTTGAAAATGCAAGTCGCAAATTCGGTAGAAAGAGTGTCCAACGATTGGAGTGCAGGTTGGTCTGCAGCTAAACGACCTAAATCGATATCCTGGGATGACGAGATGGAGCTAATTGGCAAACGAGATAATGCGTCTGCAACTATGTTGTGCGAGCCGGCAATGTGCTGGATATCGTTTGTAAATTGTGAAACGTAGTCCAGGTATCTTGTCTCTCTGGGCGAATATCTGTCGGCTTTGGCCCTCAAAGCGAAGGTCAACGGTTTGTGGTCGGTAAAAACCGTAAAATTTCTCCCCTCAAGGATATGAGAGAAATGTTTCACCGACAGATATATGGCTAATAATTCCCGCCCAAACGTGCTATAACGCGTTTCTGCTGGTTTCAACTTCCTCGAGAAAAATGCCAAAGGTTGTTGGTTTTCAGCGTAAGACTGCTGTAAAACTGCTCCCACAGCGGTATCAGATGCATCAACACAAAGCGAAAGCTTGGCCTCTGGTACCGGGTGGGCTAGCAAAGAAGAACTAGCGAGGGCTGTCTTGGCAGACTGGAAGTCCTGAAGCTGTCCTTGTGTCAAGGAAATGTCTTCATTCTTCTTACGACGTTTTTTAAAAATGTCAGTAAGGGAAGATAGCCAATTAGCACAATGAGGAATGAAACGCCTATAGAAATTGATTAGGCCTAAGAAGTGACGCAACTGGTTAAGTGTAGTAGGCGGCGGTAACTCCTGTATGGCTTGAACTCGCTCAGGGAGCGGCCTAATACCTTCGGCGTCGATGAGGTGGCCTAAAAAATGTAGGGAAGTGGAAACGAAAACACACTTTGCAGGATTCACGCGAACGCGGTAATCCTGAAGTCGCCGAAGTAAGAGAAGCATGTGGCGCATATGCTCTTCCGGAGAGGAACTAGCGACGAGAATATCGTCTATGTAAGCATAGACGAAGTCCAGACCACGCGTGACCTCGTCTATGAACCGCTGAAAAGTGCTAGCGGCGTTCCTGAGTCCGAAAGGCATGGTCAAAAATTCGAATGATCCGAAAGGGGTTGTAATTGCAGTTTTCGGAATATCCTCCTTCCTGACCGGAATTTGGTGACGTCTAGACGGGAAGTAGAACCCTTTCTGTAACTTCCAGCAGAGCCCTATAAAACGAATAGCTCTCGGCTCTCTGCCTCTCATTTGGCCTGGCCTTAGCCAGGCGTCCTCTGCCAGCCGCGTTTGCCTGGCAATCAAAACGGTAACGACTAACTTTGTTTCATTCTATCATCTATTTCTTTGACATGACAACTATACTATCTACCATTGTTAATTAAATATTATACACACAAACCATGCCTCGTTTTGTTACATTCATACAACCCAGTACTCTCGCTATATGACCAACCGGCTATTGTTGTTTCATTTGCCTCCGTTTTTGTTTCTTAATTATAAGGATTATTAAATACCTCTCCCAATCTGTTATGGTTTACTAAATTTACACGGATGTTTAAATTGATTAAATAAATAAATGTCAATACCATCCATGCATGTGACACCAAGGGAGCTTCTACATGGTCATTCGACCTGTTAAAAATAGTTACCCTGCTTTATTTCAAGAGGGAAAGAACACATTCAATAATGTAATACTAGATACATTGTTTCTCTAAAGAAGAAATGGTCACGCTTAGAATGTCTTTAATAGTGAGCCTGCTCAATTGAGGCGAACTTGACACGCAAAAATGTTTTAATATTGCCACTTACCCTAAAAAAAACGTGCTCATAGTAAAAATTATCATTATGGAGAAAAACAAAGATTTAAAAAGATACAATTTGTTAAGAGAGACACTAGAAGGACTATCTAGTACCGAAAAGAATATATAAACATCTCAGCAAAATATCACAGAATGAGTGTTTTTTTAAATCATTTGAACACGGTCTCTTCTGAGAGTATCCTCCCTTTGTTCTTCGACGCTAAACTGTTCAGTCATATGAAGTCAAATGGTGACTTTCGCCTCATTGTTGTATAGTGCACTTTTAGACGCCTTATGGAAAGCGTTTGCGGAATTATCAGTCTCACACTACATCTCGGAATTTTACTTTGTTCAGTTGGGAGTGGGCGAAAAATTAGGGTGTGAAATAACCGTCCATGCCACGAGAACATTTACTAACACCCCTGAGGCCCTCAAACTCCATCTCAAGAAGTCATTCAATTCTATAGGGAGTGATGTCATCCTCAGATCTGTGAGAGGACCTCGGAGCTCTACCATTTTGCTTGGAGGACATATTGAGAGCCTTCCCAATCTTCTTTCCACATCAGGAATCAGAGACCCCTCTAGGCCTGTTCTATTTGCACTAGGTGTTGATGACACTGATAGACTGGGATCTGAATGACATACCTTGATGTTTGTTTGGGAAACCCCCATATAGGGTTCTCGCTACAGTGAATATGGTTGAAGAACTCGATCATGAGGGCCTTTAAATCAACAGTTACAAATGTCAACTTTGGATTTTTAATCACCTGGCTTCATATGTGTTTATTGCAGGTGACTTCAATGATCCTGAGATCGATTGGGAAACCTTTCGTTGGCCACAAAGTGCAAACGATTTCCTTGAGCTAGTGCTGGACTGAAACTGGTCACAAGTAGTCACCTCTCCAACAAGAGGTGACAACACTTTGGACCTGATCTTCATCACTACTCCTGAAGTGGTTATCAGTTGTACTACTGAGGAACCTCTAGGCGACTCTGATCATTGCCAATCTGGCTCTTGTGGGCAGCAACAAAAACCAGAACCATCTCCAATCTGCTTGCTTTGATTGGAACTTGTACTGCACTGAGCTATAGCGCCCAAACTGGCATGAGTTCTATAACTCTGGAGATGTGAACACTATACTCCAGAGCATCATGGACTCAATATGGATAGCGTGTGCAGCATCAGTGCCACGTAAGCAGAAAAACCCCACCCCAAAAATGCAATTTGGGAAACTTCAGCGGTCCGACTTGCCAGGAAAGAACGTTGGAACGCTGAACAGGAATATAAACTGCATGAATCAGATGCCAACAGAAAAAAGGGGAATAGATCTTCCAACCATCTCAAGCAAGTGACAAAAAAGGCAGTGCTTGAATTTGAACAGTGCATTACAACCAATCCTGACAGTAAGGTGTTCTGGAAATATGTTCATTCAAAGCAGAGACCTCACTCTCCAGTTGGTCCTCTTCGCAATCTCCACACAAGCCAGATCACTGACGATCCCAAAGAATGCGCAAAACTCATTGCTGAGTGCTATGCAAGCATTTTTACTGTTGAAAACCAGAATGTACCATCTCCAACATCAAATTCCATAAGAACTATCGAATTTACACCTGCAATGTTGCGACGTCAGCTTAAGAATAAGCGCGACTATGCCTCCCCTGGTCTTGATGGTGTTACATACCTGCTTCTCAAATCTGGCGGGTACTTCCTTTTGCACCAGCTTTCTTTCTTTTTTTCAATACTGTCTCAACAATGGTGCTACTCTGGAGCAGTGGAAAACTGCCAATGTCATTCCCCTGTTCAAAAAGGGTGACCGCATGTCACCTGTCAACTATCGTCCAGTCAGTCTTACTAGCTGTATTGCCAAACTGAAAACTGATGGAATCCTGTGTCAGAGAAACACTTTGGAACTTCTGGAGCTCTCACAACCTCATCTGGCCCTCGCAGTTTGGATTTATCCCTAACTCCAGCTGCTGTGATCAGCTTATCGAGTTCCTTGAAGACATTACCCGGATCACTGACAGCGGCTCATGGGTGGATGTTGTTTACCTTGACTTCGCTAAGGCTTTTAATTCTGTGCCACACAAAAGACTTGTGACAAAACTCTCTGCAATGGGTGTGAGGGATGATCTTTTTAACTGGTTGAAATCCTTCATTATCAGCCGAAAAGAGGTAGTCACGGTTCTAGGTCAGCATTCTTCACCATGAGATGTCATCTGGTGTACCACAGGGATCTATTCTTGGTCCCCTTTTGTTTGTGGCATATATTAATGACATAGATGCCAACTTAAAGAATGCCACAGTACTGAAATATGCAGATGTACCTTGAAATCAAAAAGACTGATCCTGAAATCTACAACTCTTTCCTACAATCAGACCTGGACACAATGCATCACAGACTGGCAACTGAAGCTGGCTGTGGACAAGTGTACCACCATGCATTTTGGAAGGAAAAATCCAGCGTCCACATACTCCCTCCACAACACTGATATCAAGAAGTCCTCTTGTGAACGTTACTGGGCATTTGTGTCAGCAGCGATTTGCGTTGAACAAAGCATGTCTCTAGGATTGTCAAGAAGGCCGAGGGTGTCTTGGCATCACTCAGCAAGACCTTTGTGAGCTGCTCTCCAGCCATCTATCTAAAGCTGTATACAGCTATGGTACGACCACACTTGGAATTCGCATCATCAGTCTGGAACTCCTATCTTGCTAAGAACATTGACCGCCTGGAAACTGTTCAGAGACATGCAACCAAGCGCATACCCTCCATCAGACACCTACCATACTCTGAACGCCTTGCTTCCATGGGCATGGATTCATTGAAGCTCCGTCTGGCAATGGACTTGGTAAACACCCACAAAGTTATTAACCATCTCGCCAACAACAACCCTGAGCACCTTTTTTGATGTCCATGTGTCTAACACACGTGGACATCCCTCCAAAATCAGAAAACAGCACAGCTCCCATGACTTTCTGAAACATTTTTTCACGCTCAGAGTTACTGAAGCATGGAACAAACTGCATGTGTCAGTTATTAGCTGCCGAGACACTGCATCCTTTAAAACCCTCATGCTTCCCGAAATTCGCCAAAACTACACCTGATGTACCCCTTCCATACGCATGCACACGTGTATATCATGACTCATGCACTGTTCATTTTCCTGACGTTTGTAAATTACCCTATGTACTATACATACACTTTTTGATGAGTTGTAGTGCACCTGAGCACTGTACACAATATTTCATTATTATTATTATTATATATATCAACCAATGGTAGATCTATTCACTTAATTCTCCTCCATCATGGTCCCTCTCTTCGTGTCATAGTGCTCCTTTGGGGACACAATTTCTGACCTAGCTCTCGAGTATGCTTTCTCTTAAAGCTGGCAAAGCTTGAGCAATTACTCCAAAATATTGACATAATTGAGCTCCATTAAGGCTTTTTTTATACTTAAGAATTACTTATCACTATCTAAGTTATTGTCTATCTAGCTTCTTGTTTAAATACTTGTTATCCCTGCAACGTTTAACATTTTAAAAGAGATTGCAAGGCCTCACTTTCAGAAAGTTACTAAAGGATTTAATCATGTTTGTTCAAGAGTAACAAAGGTGTATTGTTGTATTGTAATGACTGAAACTTGAGAATGAAATAAGGTGAGCAACCTCATGTTTTTCTCCTTTTTTAGTTGCACTTTTCCCTTATGGAGTATTGGGCAATGAGAAATTTCCATTCTGCATAGTTGCAAACCTTGACACAGGCCTATTCCCAGGCCAGGCCCATGTCTGCTTTGTTTACTACACTCTCCTTCTGGTTTCCATTTGAGGGAGGCCCCCACTGATATAGAAGTATTACATAACATTTAATTAAAGAATAGTTCAATTATTAGGTAACATAATTAAAAAAATTGATACTGTACAAGGCGTTGAAATATTTAAAAAAAAAGGATTACTCTATAAGCTGATCCAAATATAAGTCTACTCTTTATTTTATGTCTGAGAAATAAGCAAAAAAATATTTTGATATTGAAAAGTTTTAAGTGTTGCTTCACAATTCCATTATGTAATGATTTTTATTTTCATTATAAGCCGACCACTCCCCATTTTACTATCGATTTCTTTTGTCACATATTTCTTGGCTTATAAAGCATAGATATGGTAGCTCTTAACATCCTGTATCACATTAATAAGGCTTTCTTGAAAATACAAAACATCACTATGACTGCATCACACTAATAATTATTAAAAGAAAAGACTAATTATGATTAGTCTTTTCTTTAGTTTACTGCAAATTTCCACAATTCAATCATAAAGATATAAACATTTGAAATAATAAACCCGTTTTTAGATATTTTCTGCAAAATCATTACAGGTTGTTAAGAGTAGGTACCATTGCTGTGAATAGGTCATGTAAAATACAAATAAGTTGACTAAACATTAGTATAATGTTTAAATAAATATATAGAAGCTAAGATCTGGTTGATATTAAGTCACATAACAACTGGGCAGCTTTTTTCTACCAACATCACAGTGCTGGTGCCCCAATAAAAAGAACTCAGTCCAACCTGTAAGGTAGTAGTGTAGGTATCATGATAAAACGAACCCAGTCCACCCTATAAGGTGGTAATGCTAGTGCTATGATAAAAAGCTTCCAGCAGAAAGCAGAACGTATGAGGAAGATGTGACCACCTGACTGGTTTAGCTTTGGAATATGACAAACCCGTCTAACCCATGCAAGCACGGAAAATAGACATCAAATAGCAACAATAATGATGATCACAATAATTGGAGTCCTCTTTTAATCATCATCATTGTTTTGTCAGCTTTTCCATGCTTGCATGGGTTGGACAAATCATTTCCAGCAAAGCATCCTTTCATCTCCTCTGTAAGCTTCAGCAATTTGAGATCAGCTATTAAAACTTCCATCCAGATGTTCCTTGATCTCCCTCTGCTGCAGCTTCCTTCCACTGGGATTTCTTGGCACTTCTTTACAACAACCATCACTCATATGCATCACATGTCCATCCATACCAGCAGTCTTCTCTCCTGCACTCTATATCTAATTCCCCTCCCCATTTGCCCATAATAATGAGATGGGGAGAGACAGAGGCAGTGACAGTGGGAGTTAACTTTCTGTATTTGGATCTGGTACATGTGTGTGTCTCACTAAAATTTACCTAATAAATTAGTTTTATTTTAATTTATATAAAATATAAAAGAAAATTTAAAAAGTAGATTGGTAAATGACATAATTATCCTTGCATTTAGAAAAAATATATCACAAATTCCAATGCACAATTCTCTATCTAAATGAGAAGGCACTTTCATAATTTTTATAGTTGTTTATTTTCTCGTGTGAATTTGTTTATGACGTATTAAATTTCTGTTCCTAGAAAAAGCTTCACTACAAATTTCACATCGGTATGGTTTTTCTCCTGTGTGAATGCGTATATGATATGATAAGTGACTGCTACTAGAAAAAGCTTTATCACATATTTCACACTGATATGGTTTTTCTCCCGTGTGAATACGTGTATGCTCTGCTAAGTGGTCTTTTCTATAAAATGCTTTGTCACAAATTTCACACTGGTATGGTTTTTCTCCTGTATGAATACGTGTGTGTTCTGATAAGTGACACTTTCTATGAAATGCTTTCTCACAAAATTCACATTGGTATGGTTTTTCACCAGTATGAGTACGTTTATGACGAGATAGATTAGACTTTCGAGAAAATGATTTCTCACATATTTCACAATGGTATGGTTTTTCACCTGTGTGACTCCATTTATGATCAGTCAATTTACTATTACAAGAAAATGTTTTCCCACATATTTCACAATGATAAAGATTTTCTCCTGTATGAAGACGTCTATGAGCTGCTAAATTACTGCTACGAGAAAATATTTTTCCACATATTTCACAACAGTAAACTTTTTCAGTCATTATAATCTCTTGATCTTCCAACTGAGCTGTTTTTAAAAGTGTTTTTCCACAATTCTCACCATCCAGTGGCCTTTCTACTGTGTGAACAACTTTATGAAAAGTTAATCTACTCTTTAAAGAAAATGTTTTCCCACAAACTTCACAAGAGTATGGTTCATTCCCTGTGTGAATGATTTTATGAAGGGATAACTGACTTTGCAGAGAGAATGTTTTCCCACAAAATCCACAGTGATATGGTGTTCTTCCAGTATGCTTGTGCTTATGACTTGACAGCAGTGTACTACGTGAAAATGCTTTCCCACAGATCTCACAAGCATATGGTTTCTCTCCTGTATGTATACGCTTATGATCCTTTAAGTAACTACCACAAGAAAATGCTTTACCACAAATTTTGCACTGGTATGGTTTTTCTCCCGTGTGAGTTCGTTTATGATAAGCTAAATGATTATTGAAAATAAATGCTTTTCCACAAATTTCACAGTGGTAGGGTTTTTCTCCCGTGTGAATACGTTTGTGATATGTCAATTTATTATTACAAGAAAAAGCTTTACCACAAATTTCACAATTGTAGGGTTTTTCTCCAGTATGAATACGTACATGAATAGTTAACTTACTCACAAAAGAAAATCCTTTCCCACAGATTTGACAGTGATGCGGTAGTTTCCCTGTGTGAATGCGTTTATGATATGAGAGTGTGCTATTACAAGAAAATGCTTTCCCACAGATTTCACAGTTATGTGGTTTTTCTCCTGTGTGAATACGTATATGACGTGACAAATTACTACTAAAAGAAAATGCCTTCCCACAGATTTCACAGTGATAGGGTTTTTCTCCTGTGTGAATACGTGTATGATCTGTTAATGTACATTTTCGATAAAAGGCTTTCCTACAATATTCACAATAGTATACCTTTTTACTTTTCTGATTGCATTTATGAGCATCAAAGTTAGTCTTTATAGGAAACAGATTCCCACAGATATCACACCTGTAAGGTTTCTCTTCTGGTTCAAACATTGTCAGAATAATAAAGATCTAACAACTGTTTCTTCATATTTTTGTCTGAGGACAAGGTGCCTCTTTAAACAGATTCTACAATTAGAATCGGTTGATGTAGAACTTAGAATGTCCTTGTCTCCATCACGTGGTTTCTATCAATTTAAGATATACACACCCACACACATATACATATATATGTGTCTATGTATATAATGAAATGACTTCTCAGTAATGTTAGGCATGTTATAACTATCTACAGTAGAAAAGTGTTTTGCATAACTTCAATAAATACTACACATTTTTATTTTACTGAATATTGTTCAATGACTACATCATCTCATGGAATTCCACATTTTTTCAACACAAATGCCCTGTAATTAAAAAAAAAACAATCTTAGCATGAAATTAATGAAAACCAATCATAGCATGTAATTGAAAGTAAAACATATCATCGTCAGTGATATTATTTAATGTGACTGTAAGATGAGTCATCAACAGTGATACTATGTAACATGACTGTAAGATGTCATCGACTGTAGTACTATGTCATTATGTAATGTGACTGTATGATGAACCTTCAATAGTGATATGTGTAACATATATCATTGACAGTGATATGATGTAATAATTGTTTCCTCTTTTGGCACAAGGCCAGCAATTATCCCAGTGCATTACTGGTGCTTTATTTTATCGACCATGTAAGTATGAAAGGCAAAGTGAACCTCGGCGGGATTTGAACTCAGACCGTAAAGAGTCGTAACTCTGTGCTGCAAAGCATGGCGTCCGACCCTCTACCGATACTGGCAATGTGACTAATATCTGTTTATGTATTGCATTTGCAATGTTCATTAAAAATGATAAATTTACCCAATTTAAAATATTATGGAACAAATGAATCTTTTTGTTACCATATTTCTAATGAATTTGGAAAATAATTAGTAATAGACGATAACTTTTACTTATAAAGCAGCTGACAAACAATTTAAAATAAGCAATTTTTGTATCATAGAACCAGGGCCAAGTTTCAGTCAGTTTGGTATCAAAAGTGTTAAAGCAAAACTTGAGTTGCATATTAGAACATGTTTAGAATTCTGAAGAAAGAAAATAGAATTGCTGTGGAAGTTAAAAGATAGTTAAAGAAAAAGAATAGGACGAAACATTGCTAAATAAATTGAGGCCCACTCAATAGTAAATGAAACTGAAGCTTTGTACAGACATGTGTACTTTTAATACAATTCTCTTGGAGATTCAACGGGACGCAACGTGTGACAAGGTTGGCCTTTTAAAATACAGGTACAGTCCATCCGACGCGATTTCAAATATATCCCGTCAACACAATTTCACTCACAGGACATAGGTCAACTTCAAGCTCTGGAAAATGACATTTACCAAAAATGCCACACAGTGAGATCGAACCCGGGACCCAATGATTGCAACGCGAACTTCTTAACCATACACACATATATATATATATATATACACTCTCACATACATCTGTACACACATACATATTGCTTTTATGTTTAGTCATGCCAAAATATAAAAAGTCTGCGAAGTTTTATTTAAGATGAGCCTGTATGTGATCACATTACCAGTTAGAAATAGCAGCCAAATCCAAGAGACACTGTATGAATAGTTAAGAACTTTGCTTCACAATAATGAAGTCCCGGGTTCGATCATCACACTGCGTGGCATCTTGAACAAGTATTTCAAGCATAACTTTAGGGTTGAGCCAAACATTGCGAGTGAAATTGGGTAGGTGGAAATTGTGGAAGCCTGTCGGATGGATTATATCGATAATTCAAAGGTTTGGCTTTGTCACATATTGAGTGACGCTGTTTCGACTTGGAAATTACATCAAAGATACACTGGGTTATGGAATACTGGACCACTTAAGCGTCGATTCGTGATTTGGACGTTCAATTGATTGAACAACTTGTATTCTCATTACCGAAAAACGTCGGAGGATCCATCATAGGTCTGTTGAATCAGAGTTGGTCAGAGGCAGTGGGGATGGAGTTAAACAATAATAAAGAATGTCTGTTCTTCGCTCAACAGTCGTTAAACAACCAACATAACTATCTAGGTCAAACGAAAGCTAGCTTACCACAATATATCACCATCTATCTGTTCTATCGCACGAACACATTTTTCTGTATGTTTTATCCCTAAATACACAAAGGCACATCATTCGACCTTTCTCCCTCCACCTGTGTCTCTAAATACAACAAAGGAACAGTGAAACATGGCTGACCGGATGTTAAAAGACATTGGAGTAAGATTGTCAAATATGTTTTACACTCTCACATCGTCACTACTATAAATTCTAATGTTCCTGTTAATGTAAACAAGAACTACAAACACTTTTTTTTTTTTTCAAATTTTTCGTTTCACCCTTTTCGTTTCAGTAATCCCGAGTAAGCGTTTTTAAAATATCTTTTGCCAGTATCAGCTGAATTAATAAATAATAAAATTACTTTAAGAAAACATTCTATAATAACGAATATTTCTGTGACTCAACTCCATGTTAAAGTTAGGTGAATATGGTTACAAAATGAATAAATTAGAAAAACAGAACCATAAAGAATGGGTGAAAGTTTAAGCTGTGACAACTATTTCTAGTTCGCTTTTCAGCTAACAGTTTCACCTTTTACAATTTATGTTTACCTCTGATTAGACATGCTGAGATTTTCAAGTCATTTTGGAAATATAAAAAAAAAAATTGGCGGGATTTGGTAATATATATTATATTCTCAGCATGCTTTGCAATATAGAGTTACGGCCCTATATGTTCTGAGTTCAAATCCAGCCAAGGTTAGCTTTGCCTTTCGTCCTTATCGATAAAATAAAGCACAAATAATACACTGGTTCGATTAATCAACTTTCCACTCCCCTTCAAATTGCTGGCTTTGTACCTAAAGTAGAAACAATTATTAAGCTGGTCTTTAGAACATAAATTAAAAGAGCTTCCTGCAAAAGATAATGATGACATTTTTTTAAATAAACAACGATTTGGTATTGAAAAGCTACGATATTTCTTCTAGAAAACAATTGTAAAGTAACAAATGATGAAAATTAGGCATTTATACTATCCCTTTTAAAAGAAGATTTAACTTACCTTAATTTATATTTTGGCCATTGTTTTAAACGAAGATGTAGGGCCATGGGAGAAGATTAGTTTAGAATTGTGTGTTGGCCTGTTAAAAAATTATGTGGCGTATAATTGGGTGCATGTGTGTGTGAAGCAAAATGTCACTTCGCTGATTGTCATCTATCAGACCTGTCAACTCTCCACGTCCGACGGGGAGATTTCCCACCCGCTCTGGGGTGGGTGAGAGATGTCTTCTGTTGTGAAAATTGGTATAGCTTTCATTATGTAAAATCTCCCCATTTTGGGGCTCATTTTTTCATAGTACTCTCCGTTTGGGTGTTTAGAGGTTGGCAGGTCTGGTCTATTATCCATGCTTGCATAGGTACAGGTTGTCACGTTATGACACAAGATAGGCCAGGTGATCATATCTTGTTTATACAGAACTGTTTCTAGCTTGGTTTCTACGGCGAAATGCCCTTCCTAACGCCAACTACATTACAGCGTTGGCTGGATGTTTTTTCATCGCGGCCACCTTATTTACATGGTTAACTGGGTACTTTTTGCGTGTCACCAATACCTTACAGGGTAGATTAAGTATTTTTTGTCATAGCAGCAGGACTGTGGAAGAGATGTGAAGCATGTCCAGGTTTCCATGCTTGTATTGGAGAGGTATATCAACGGGTATGGAAGGCGGAGGTTGGGGAGAGGTGAATGTGTATGCAAGATGAAAATAGGGGAGGTTTGTGTTGGGGTGTAAGGTCGGGATAACTGGGATACTTAGCTGGTGAAAGGAGATAGATGAGTATGAAGATGTGGCAAAGTATCTGGGGTGGGGTTGGGGGTGCAGAGTAGTGCCCTAGTTGTTGGCTTCATCCTGTACACATGGGAATGCAAGTCTTCTGCAGTACGGCATACTGCCAGAGATCTCTGTCCTTTTACAGCTGTCGTCCTCCATACACATCACATGGCTACACCACTGCAATCTCCTCCTCTGTACACCACATCTGATCCTTCTTATTCTCAGTTTCTCTCTCAGTTCATTGATGCCTTGCTGTTTATGTATATCATTATAACACATCCATTGAAACGTGCCAGCATCATTTTTTTTTCTATCTTCACAGGTCCTCTGCACATAACACCCAGGTCTCACTTCCATACAGCATTGCTGTTTGTACAAAAGCATCATACAATCTGCCTTTCATTTTGAAGGAAAAACCTTTTGTAGCTAGCTTCTCAAATATTTTCCATCCCATTTTCACTCTGGCTACTGCATTTTCAGAACACCCACCTCCATTAATTTGGTCACCAATTTAGTATTTGCCAATACTAAACTTAAGACACTCTCATAGTTGCTAACTTTACTTTGTTCCTCCCGAGTATGCACTCATTAGATACTTGATACTTCTAAGTAGCTCATAGCGAAACTCTGACAAGATTGGTTGTATTTTGTGCATTTATCTTAACCCTCAAAAATCATGCTTTTGTATTTTAAAAAAGGTAAGAAAGCATCAGAAACCTGCAGGAACCTATGCACTGGGACAGAGCAGACACCACCTCCACACATCTAGGTCAGAGCAAACACCACCACTACACACTTCTCTCTTGGCAGACACAGACAATATATTTGAAAATGTTATAGTGCTTTGTGACTGCATAGTGAGCTATTTCATCCTGTTGCCCTTGCTTATAGCAATGGATACAATATTGTGATGTTGAACGAATTTCACCTAAAAAGCCCTTTATTTAGACATCTTCCACTCTCAGTTGTGTCAAGGTTATAATGACCTCCTTAATGTCAAAATAAAATGCACAGGGTAATCTGTAGAGTGCGAGAATGTATGTGAGATGAGACTCCAATCCGTCTGAGAGATTAGTGGCTCTGATTAAATACTGACTTGCTCTGTGACAACCCATCTAATTCTTGGCATCAAGGATGTTAAATGATGATTATTACTTACGACTTTACCTTTCATCCTTACGGGGTCGATAAAAATAAAGTACCAGTGATGCACTGGGTAATTGCTGGCCTTGTGCCTAAAGTAGAAACAATTATTACTTACAGAATTATTTAACAATTGTAACTTGTAAACATTTATATTAAAATAAATTAAAATAATATATTCCATACTTCAGAAATAATTAAACATTACAAAAAATGTTATTAATTGGAATCAAATTTTATTTACATAAATATTTTGTATAATAAACAAGAAAAGGGGAAGGAGGAAGACTGGGGCAGGCATTATACAGCTGTCTATGTGGTATATTTCAACTGTACACCACAGACAAGATGGCATAAGCATTGTTGTGGAGAAAACCTGAGGAATCCGCTGTATCAGCCATTCCACCTCACAGGACATCTTTCTCAGGCAGGATACACTCCACCAAATTTTTCAGAGGAAAATAGCATTCTGGGGACTGAGGATATCAGAGGTCTCAATGATGACTGGCATGAAAAGTAGTCAGTCTATTCCAACTGGGGCACATTGTATTGCCAAGGACGATGCTTACATTCTTGGTTCTCCAATCCCCTCAAAAGATATATAAGAATGAAGCTGACCTAGCAAGGATGATGGATAGATTGCATTACAGGTGGCTGTGCTCAGATTAGAGATTTACAATCTTCAGATAGGAAAAGGATTATCCTGTCTGGACACTTACCTTTGCCTCAGTTGAGGCTGTCAAGCTCCAGTTGTAATGGGAAATTGGTTGCGTCAAGGCTCCTTCTAGTGAATTCATATGAGGTGGCACGCTGTGGCAACAAAAGAGCAAATGAAGTCTAAACTTGTCAACCATGGCCCCACAACGGCATTTATATGGCTCACAGATGTGGGTGCAATGGGTAGAGGAGGACACCTAATCAAGCCATGTGCCGCTGTTTGATTGCAAGGCAGACTAGACTGTGTTGGTTAAAGGAAGACTCAATTCACATTCAGGTTGAAATGCACCTAATGTCATCCCAGTAGTATAGGTATCCTGCATACAGGAAGACAGCAAGGCCATCAACACAAATAGTCAGAGCTGGCTCAAGTTCCTAGTCTGCATTTGGTTCCAATGTCTTGCAGAGAACTTCACTCATGCGAGGGCACCAGATGATGAATGATTGATAGACCGGTAGGGCAAGGTCAGATTTTGCACGGAGGCCTAGACTACTGGACCTCATGGAGAATTTCTCATGTTGTTAGCTGGCATTGTTGAAACTAACATTGCAAATAAGTTTGGTGCAGCGACAGAAGATAGCATCAAGTTTGCTCAGATATCCCACATGAGGATGATGAGGTGTACTGCACAACATAAAGAGAGGTTTGGAGAGGGTGAAGCAGTTCCTCAGGAGGAATAACATGTGATGCACATTGATGAGACATAATCTATCGTCCTTGCTAGGTTAGCTTATTTGGCCTCCAGACATTCTCATATGACTTTCAAGATTAGAGAGTTGAGAATGTTAGCATCATCCCTTGCAGTACAACTTACTTGTACTTGTGTCGACATTCACCCTGGACGGGTTGAGCCGGCTTCTTCTCTTGTCCTGATGGCAGCCCACGTACGACGGTCCCGGGCTAGGTCACTGGAGATAGCAAGCCAGTCACGGTTCCATTGGCGCAGGCCGACCACCTGCGGACCTGAGAGTTCGGAGAGGCCCTCCTTGATCGTCGTTGCCCAGGTCTTCAGCTGCCCGCCAACACGCTTGCGCCATATAGGGAGTGGAGGTAGGAGAACATCACGGATCAGTTCACCCTCAGGGCGCCGGGCCGCGTGACCAAACCATCTCAAGCGCCGTTGCAGCAGCACTGAAGGAAGCGGTCGAAGATTCATGCGAAGACGAAGACTGGTGGTAGGTACCCGATCAACGCGTCGGCAGCGAAGAATGTGGCGGAGACAGTCATTGTCGAAGACCTCCAGCCTTCATTGATTGACTACCCTCATAGGCCATGTTTCACAGCCATAGAGGACAGTGCGAACGACGGCCTGGTAGATTCGCCCTTTGGTCGCCGAGGTGATCTCTCTTCTGTCCCACAGACACTGCTGTAGGCGCCCAAAAGCGGATCTGGCAGCACCTATGCGACGCTTGACCTCGGCTGCGCCCTGTCCCGTTGGAACCACTGTTGAGCCCAGGTAAACGGACTCCACATCCCCCAGGTCCACGCCCTCGAGAGATATTGGCTGCCAGGCATCAGGCGAGACCAGTGACATCATGACCTTTGACTTGGCGGCATTGATTTGTAGACCAACAGCGGCGGCTGCAGTGTGCACCCTTTACATCTGTCCCGTTAGCGCCCATCAGCACGATGTGATCCGCGTAGGCCAGGTCCGTCACCACGAC
This sequence comes from Eledone cirrhosa, assembly GCA_964016885.1. NCBI lineage: Eukaryota > Metazoa > Mollusca > Cephalopoda > Octopoda > Eledonidae > Eledone > Eledone cirrhosa. Next base: position 358,558,351 of record OZ024743.1, on the reverse strand, counting down.
CCCTCTCCCGACCTCTACGCCCGGGTAATCCCAGAGCGCTGTGAGTGTAGTCAATGGCGTAGTTAAAGAGAGTTGGCGATAGCGCACACCCCTGCTGGACACCTGTCCCAACATCGAACGACTGTCCCCCCACCATAGACCCTCACTCGAGCCCGAGTCGACCGGTAGTAGCCCTGTATGAGACGAAGCAGCTTCACTGGGATGCCGTCTGACTGCATTATACGCCATAGGGCTTCCCAATCTACCGAGTCGAAGGCAGCTGCAAATTCAATGAAGCAGAGGATGGTAGGCTGTTGATGTGCCCACTGTTGTTCCAGGACATGCCGGAGAATGAAGATTTGATGAACACAACCCCTCCCCGGATGGAAGCTGCCCTGAGAAGGACGGGTACAGACATCACGGATGGCCTGGAACCTCTTTAGCAGAAGAATTGCGAAGGTCTTGGCAGCAACATCAATTAAACTGATACCCCTGTAGTTGGAACACAGTTTCCTGTCGCCCTTTTGAAGGGTAGGAGAGTTGCCTCGCTCCAGTTACCAGGGAACCATCCGTCGCCCACACCGAGAAGACTCGATGGAGCCAAGCTGTGAAGACATCAGGTTCAGCCTTGTAGACATCAGCTGGAATACCATCCTCGCCCGGCGCCTTGTTGTTCCGGAGATGTGTCAGGACACCACGTACCTCCTCGACCATTGGAGGGGCAGTGCTGCACCCGTATTCTTCTCCGGAAGGCTGCACGTAGGTTGGCGTGGATGGTGGCGGGTGGTTGAGCAGCTCGGAGAAATGGTCCCGCCATCGGACTAGCCGGTCATTAAGATTAGTAATGACCGCCTCGTTCCGATCACGGATCGTCTCGCTGATACCCGTACTGCTTTGGCTGGCCCGCTTCACCAGTTGGTGGAGCTTGCGCAAGTCACCACAGGCTGCTGCCCTCTTCGTCTGCTCTGCAAACTCGCGCCAGTGTGCATTCCGATCAGCCCGAATAGCCCGAGATGTGTGACGTCGGAGATCTCGAAGAATGGATGCACCCTTGAGTCGGGCCACTCTCGCCCTCTCTGCGAGTTCAAGAGTGCCGCTGGAGATCCAGTCCCGATGGCGTCTTCGGGTCGACCCGAGATGCTCCCTGGCAACCTCACCGTCGCCGCCCTGAGCGTGTTCCACTCTTGCTCCGGTTGCTGTTCCACTTCGTTACTCAGCATTTGGAATCGGTTTTGCAGCTCTAGCCGGAAAGCATTTCCAGCATCGAGCTAGCAGTACAACTTGCCCCAGTTGGAATGGACTGAGTTTTGCTGTAACTCACATCACCTCTGACTTGGACAAGTTAGTTTGAAGTCCGAGGAACACTAGGGCTGGGATGATGTTCTGAAGGTTGTAAACAATAGGCTTAACCTTCAGCACGCAGCAGCAAAATGAACCATATGAGTAATCTCCCCTTAATAGACAATGCAGTGCCAAGGGAAACAACTCATAAAAATTACTACCGTACTAAAGATTAAGAGAACCACACAGTGTCATATCATCCAGTTACAAGACATTGAAAAGCAAGTGGACTGAGTTGACAATGTTATTAACAGCCAACACAAAGGAAGAGTAAACTGAGTAGGTTATCTTGCTGGAGACTTGTAACAGATGTAATAATGTTGCCAGCAACAGAGAGTATGCTAGATGTCCTGTAAGAGAGAAACACCAGAGAGAGTATTAAATGAACCCATCTCTGACACGTCTTTACAATATGGTCATGCCTAACGCTATTAATTTGCATTTGAAAATTTTGGTGAAATATAGAATGTTTTCTCACAAAATGCACACTGATACAGTTTTGTTTGTTTTGTGTTACACACTGTAAAGTGGTTGTGTAAAAGTCACGGCAAAAAGCACCCAGCATACACTGTAAATGTGGTAGGCATTAGGAAGAGCATCCAGCCAGAAACAGTCTTATATGAGCAAGATACGGTCACCTGACCCAACTTGTCTCTAAATGGTACAAACATGTCTAACCCATGCGAGCATGGAAGATAGACGTTAATCATTGATGATGATGATGATGATGTTTATGAGTTAAATTAATAATTTGAAGAAATTATTTTCCACAAACTTTACTGTAATAAATATGACTGAATACACTTAGTTGACAATGTATGTATATACTATTAGTAGTTGACAATGTGTGTATATACTGTTACTGGTTGACTGTGTATATATATATATATATAAGTATACACTGTTAATGGTTGATAATGTGTGTCTATACTGTTATTGTTTGACAATGTGTCTATACACTATTACAGGTTGACAATGTATATATACACTATTACAGGTTGACAATGTATATATACACTATTACAGGTTGACAATGTATATATACACTATTACAGGTTGACAATGTATATATACACTCTTACTGGTTGATAAAGTATATATACACTATTACTGGTTGACAATGTGTGTCTATAGTGTTTTTAGTTGACAATGTATACATATAATGTTACTGGCTGTTAATGTGTGTGTATATACTGTTATTAGTTGATCATCATCATTTGACTGTATGTATATACTGTAACTTGTTGACAATGTGTATATAGTTATTGGTTGACTGTATGTATATATAAGTATACACTGTTACTAGTTGATAATGTGTGTATATACTGTTATTGGACTTAAGATAAAGAAGCACATAATTATTTCCATACTTGTGAATATATTTCTAATTCTGCAGTAGGATATTCATCAGATGAATGAATCCTGTTTAGAGCAAATACTTGTTAAAATAAGTATGGTTTACAAAGAAGGACCTTAAACATTAAGATCAATTGTGAAACAATTATAAAATAATTGTTTCACAATTTCTCTCTGGTGAACCTAACTTGTAAATTACATTTAAAAAGAAAGAGATTATTGTTTTTTATGTAAATGTCAGAGTATTATAGATTTTTTTCAAGCTTAATACACTTATGATGCACTAAATAACTATTTCGAGAAAATCCTTTCCCACAAAAATCACATTGGAAAGGGTTTTCTCCTGTGTGAATACGTGTGTGAATAGTTAGAGAACGTTTCTGAGAATATGTTTTTCCACATATTTCACAATGATGTGGTTTTTCTGTTGTGTGAGAATGTAGATGGTTTGAAAGGCTACGCTTTCCAGAGAATGATTTTCCACACAGCTCACAGTGGTATGGCTTTTCTCCAGTGTGAATGCGTACATGAGCTGAAAGGCTACTACTCCTAGGAAATGCTTTCCCGCAAATTGCACATTGGTAAGGCTTCTCACCTGTGTGACTCCGTTTATGAACAGACAAAGAACTATTCCTACGAAATGATTTCCCACACGTTTCACATTGGTATGGCTTTTCTCCCGTGTGAATACGTACATGATTTGATAATAAACGGCGATGAGAAAATGTTTTCTCACAAATTTCACAGTTGTATAGTTTTTCTTGAGAATGAGTATATTTATGAACAGATAAACTACTATTTTGGGTAAAGGATTTCCCACAAATTTCGCAGTGGAATGATTTTTGTCCCGTGTGAGTACGTTTATGGCTCGTTAAATGGGCATTCTGAGCAAATGATTTCCCACAAATGTCACAATGATACGGTTTAACTCCCGTGTGGATACGCTTATGAACTTTTACCTGATTCTTTAGAGTAAATGCTTTCCCACAAAATTCACATTGGTAGGGCTTTTCTCCTGTATGAATACGTTTATGATCTGCTAAACGTGTAACATCAGGAAATGTCTTTCCACAAATTGCACAAATATAGGGTCGTTCTCCTGTATGACTCCGTCTATGTCTTGTCAAGTGACCAATATAAGTAAATGTTTTCCCACAAATTTCACAGCGGTATGGCCTTTCTCCTGTGTGAACACGTTTATGAGATAAAAAGGAGCCACGGTGTGAAAATGCTTTGCCACAAGTTTCACATTTATATGGTTTTTCTCCAGTGTGAGTACGGTGGTGAGCCAATAATTTAAAGTGGGTAGACAATACTTTCCCACAAACTTCACAGCTGTGATGTTTACTCCGTTTCTGAAACATTCTTTCATCAATAATGTTTGTTAGAGAAAATACCTAGAAACAAATTGGTAAGATTCGACTTTTCAATATACCAGTCCTGAAATTAAAGAAAACAAATTTAAGAGTGTACCTGGAAATACAGTATATTATTGGTAATAGATGAATCTACTTCCATATAAGGCAATGGAGTGAACTACAATACAGCTTAAGGATAAATTCTGTATGACATTTAGATTATTCCTCCAGAAATTTGCTCATGTTCTGTGTCATGAAGTGTTTGGGGTTATCAAAAGGTTTGTTAGAGAAAATTGTGATGTGGTTGGGGAAAAGTGCATTGAAATGATAGTGGAGCACTTGTTCTGTCTGATGCTAAAAAGAATTAAGCATGGAAGACTTACTATGAGACTGCTGAATGGAGAGAATAAATGGAACAGCGAGGGCCTACCTCATACAGACCCAACTATAAAAGTTGACAACAATGTGGTAGATGAAGCAATTAAAGACATGAAAGTAGGGAAGGCAGCTGGACCACCTGGTATAGTTGCTGAGATACTAAAAGCATCTAGCATGGTACGATATGCACTAGTCAGACACACAGTTAATCAAGTAGTACAGGAAGGGGTCGCACACAATGACTTGTGCAACAGTATCATTGCAAACTGCTACAAGGACAAAGGAAACGCACTAGAGAGAAGTAACTATAGAGGACAAGGTCAAAATATTTGCTGAAAGGGTTACAACACAACTAATTAAGAACAGAAATAAGTTAGACATGATGCAGTTTTAATTTATGCCAAGCAGGAGTACTACTGATGCCCTCTTTCTGGTGAGACAACAACAAGAGAGGTACTTAGCTAAGAGTAAGCCACTGTATCTGGCTTTTGACAGGGTCCCACGCTCTGTAATTTGGTGGGCAATTAGGAAGCTAGGTATAGAAGAATGGCTTGTGAGGGCCATGCAAGCCATGTATAAAGGAGTAACCAACAGAGTGAGAGTTGGAAATAAGTACAGTGATGAATTTGAAGTGCAGGTTGGGGTCCATCAGGGCTCAGTCGTCAGTCCACTGCTGTTTATCATTGTCTATCAGGCCATCACTGAGAAGTTTAAAACTAGCACCTAATGGGAGCTCTTATATGCTGGTGACCTAGTCCTCATAGCTAAATCCGTAGGGGGATTAGAAGCAAAATTCAAGCATGGAAGAAGAACCTAAAGTTGAAAGGCCTAAAAGTAAACTTAAAGACAAAAGTATTAATAAGTAGGAAAGAGAATACCATCAGGTATGTCAGAAAGAGGCACACAGTAGTTCTGTAAGGTGCACACATTGTTATCTATGGATGTATAAGAGATGTAGAGGGATTGCTAGCAGATTAACAGAAAAGATAAGACTTTGTATGTGGAAGATGCACTGGAGAACTAAGCACTAAAACACATAAAGTAGATTCCTTCAGTTGCCAGGGCTGGTGCTATGCTGTGACACTGACCCAGCCACAAGCATACAATATGTCCTGGTCTATCCATGTGTGCCCACCCCTTTCATTAGCACTCCAGAAACATTCCTTAGCTACTCGCCCCTTCTAAAGCCCTTAGATATCCTCATTACTGCACCTCCACACTACCACCCCTTACCTATTTCTCTATCACTGCTCCTCCTCACAATCTATTGACCACATCCCCCACACCACTATATCTCCTCTCTCCACCCCTTCCTCATCGCCCTGCCAAATCATCACATACACCTATAACTTAATACCTATCTCCTTTCCTTATCACCTCCTCATCAGAGCAGAGAGCGCTCTATAGTTGGATCTATGACCCACACAAATGCACCTGGTACACTCTGGTAAGGGTGGTTTGAACAAGAAGGGTACCCCCACAGTAAAAACCATGCATAAAAAGATTGACAGTACCCTTCAGTTGTGTCAATGACACAACCTTTCTAGTGTTCGTGATCTTACACAATAAACACACCCAGTACACATCGTCAAGTGGTTGGTGATAGGAAGGGTATCCAGTCATAAAAAGCTTGCCAAACAAAAAGTTGGGAGTGTTCTTCAGTTGTGTCAAGGACATAACCGCTGTAATACTGGTGATTTACACAGTAAAAGAACCAAGTACATCTGTAAAGTGGCTTGTTTAAGAAAGGGCATCCAGCCGTAGAAAGCTTGCCAAACAAAGGGTTGTGAGGACCTTTCAGTTTGTATCAAAAGACATGACCTCTGCTGTGCACACGATAGAACATAAGACTGTATGTAAGCATAATAAAGACCTCCCTTCTCCCGGCCTGTCTGGTAGGTCAGAAAGTCATTTTGGATACATCTTTCTACAGTGAACTACAACAATGGAAAATGATCACGATTGCATAGCATATACACAAGTTTGTATTAGCGGGAGGAACAGACGTTAAATCATGATGAGAATACACTCATAATTATACCAATATTTACACACACACATACACACTTCTGTTCACATCTATTTCTACCAATATTCACATATATCACCTTAATTTCTATCAATATTCACACATATACTTTTAATTCTACCTCTACTACCAATATTTACACCTCTATCTCGTTAGAGCGTAAAATAAAAATGCATTGCGTCGTTTGTTCTGCGCTCGGAGTTCAAATCCCGCAGACTCAATTTTGCCTTTCGTTCTTTAAGGGTCCATACTTTAAAGGTCGATAAAATAAAGTATCATTCCAGGGCGGTGAGTAAACACGACTGAGTGAGCATGACGAAAATGCCTTGCAGAATTTGTTCCGACGTTTTGCGTTCTGAGTTCACTGTGGTAATGTACTATGGTGGTAAACTTAATCCTTCACCCGGTTTAAGATCACCTTGTCTTTGGATGCTTTTAACGGAATCCCCTCAAGCATTCGAACTAGGTCTCGGGATACCTTCCTTCCAGTAGTCAGGTCTCAGAAGGCCTGAAAAGGGGTCATGGGTATTGCCTTTCCTTCCTTACTGTAACAAGAGAGAGATGTAAAAACCCGACCAAGACGTGTGTGTATGTTTGAATAAAGATAGAGGTAGATATAAGTATGTATAATAATAATATCTGTTTCAATACGATTTCACATCGAGAATCTTGCAAAACAAATACAAAAAACGAACTATATACATACATCTACCCCTATCTTCATTCTCACACACATTGGATAAAAATATAAATATATATAATGTTATGGCTGAGCGGAAGTGCAGACGAAACAAATCGTCATACTAAATACCCATTCATGTCCCTAATACATTTGATTACAGTTATGTGTTTACTTTGTAAACTGTCGGATATTAGTTAAACAATCACCATTTCATATGTTGGGTGAAATATGTGAAAAATTAAGGTACGAACCTCTTCTATATTGTCGCCAAAACTTTCATCATCAAGCACTTCCGTCAGCTAACAGCTCGTTGTCGTTGATGACTGATTATTCCTGCTGCTGCTAATAATGCTATATACACTCACTATCAGTCACACATATACATACATGGCAAGTGGTGTTAGAGTGGGGGAAAGTAATAGCTTATATAAATAAATTAATGAACTCAGCTAACAGATATTTATTGCTAACGAAGGCAGTACCTCAACTTCACTCTTCCCGTACTTGTAAATATTAAAGATTAGAACTTATATAGCTTTCATCTCCTATCAGACACCAAGTGGTCCTCGATACTCTCTCTCTCTTAGTATGCGTCTAATTACCCATTCCGGGTACCAAATGACCATACTTAAGGTATATATTCATGGTGGTTGGAGAATGTAAACAACAGCTTGTGAAAGAGGAGGGCATCTCGAAGTTCGTCTTTTAAAAACTACAAAGATTGGAGGTACAAAATATTGTAAATGACCAACCGGCTATTGTTGTTTCATTTGCCTCCGTTTTGTTTCTTAATTATAAGGATTATTAAATACCTCTCCCAATCTGTCATGGTTTACTAACTTTACACGGATGTTTAAATTGATTAAATAAATACCATCCATGCATGTGACACCAAGGGAGCTTCTACATAGTCATTCGACCTGTTAAAAATAGTTACCCTGCTTTATTTCAAGAGCGAAAGAACACATTCAATAATGTAATACTAGATACATTGTTTCTCTAAAGAAGAAATATGTCTTTAATAGTGAGCCTGCTCAATTGAGGCAAACTTGACACGCAAAAATGTTTTAATATTGCCACTTACCCTAAAAAAAACGTGCTCATAGTAAAAATTATCATTATGGAGAAAAACAAAGATTTAAAAATATACAATTTGTTAAGAGAGACACTAGAAGGACTATCTAGTACCGAAAAGAATATATAAACATCTCAGCAAAATATCACAGAATGAGCGTTTTTTTTAATCATTTGAACACGCTCTCTTCTGAGAGTATCCTCCCTTTGTTCTTCGACGCTAAACTGTTCAGTCATATGAGGTCAAATGGTGACTTTCGCCTCATTGCTGTTTAGTGCACTTTGAGACGCCTTATGGAAAGCGTTTCTGGAATTATCAGTCTCACACTACATCTCGGAATTTTACTTTGTTCAGTTGGGAGTGGGCGAAAAATTAGGTTGTGAAACAACCGTCCATGGCTCGAGAACATTTACTAACACCCCTGAGGCCCTCAAACTCCATCTAAAGAAGTCATTCAATTCTATAGGGAGTGATGTCATCCTCAGATCTGAGAGAGGACCTCGGAGCTCTACTACTTTGCTTGGAGGACATATTGAGAGCCTTCCCAATCTTCTTTCCACCTCAGGAATCAGACACCCCTCCAGGCCTGCTCTATTTGCACTAGGTGTTGATGGCACTGATAGACTGAGATCTGAATGACACCTTGATGTTTGTTTGGGAAACCCCCATATAGGGTTCTCGCTACAGTAAATATGGTTGAAGAACTCGGTCATAAGGGCCTTTAAATTAACAGTTACAAATGTCAACTTTGGATTCTTAATCACCTGGCTTCATATCAACCAATGGTAGATCTATTCACTTAATTCTCTTCCATCATGGTCCCTCTCTTCGTGTCATAGTGCTCCTTTGGGGACACAATTTCTGACCTAGCTCTCGAGTATACTTTCTCTTAAAGCTGGCAAAGCTTGAGCAATTACTCCAAAATATTGACATAATTGAGCTCCATTAAGGCTTTTTTTATACTTAGGAATTACTTATCACTATCTAAGTTATTGTCTATCTAGCTTCTTGTTTAAATACTTGTTATCCCTGCAACGTTTAACATTTTAAAAGAGATTGCAAGGCCTCACTTTCAGAAAGTTACTAAAGGATTTAATCATGTTTGTTCAAGAGTAACAAAGGTGTATTGTTGTATTGTAATGAATGGAACTTGAGAATGAAATAAGGTGAGCAACCTCATGTTTTTCTCCTTTTTTAGTTGCACTTTTCCCTTATGGAGTATTGGGCAATGAGAAATTTCCATTCTGCATAGTTGCAAACCTTGACACAGGCCTATTCCCAGGCCAGGCCCATGTCTGCTTTGTTTATTACTCTCCTTCTGGTTTCCATTTGAGGGAGGCCCCCACTGATATAGAAGTATTACATAACATTTAATTAAAGAATAGTTCAATTATTAGGTAACATAATTAAAAAAATTGATACTGTACAAGGCGTTGAAATATAAAAAAAAAAGGATTACTCTATAAGCTGATTCAAAGAGGCCCCTACTGATATCCTCATGGATATGCATAGCACATGGCCAAGCATCAAAGATCTGTTAGTTGTTCTTGTAGGATTTTTGATTAAGGTTGTTAGCCCTGCAATCCATCTCTCTGGCATTTTCAACACAGACCCAAAACTATAGCTCTTTGAAGTTAAAGGAGACAGGTAAGTGTAACCCTGGATAGGGGCTCATTCCAAACACTGTCAGCCAGAGCCAGCTGAGCTTGGGACTCAAATCACTTTCAAAAGAAACAGTAGATAATGCTATGTCTAGTGTTAAAATAACGTTCCTTTAAATCGTTTCACTTTACTTTCAAAGATACAGTGGGCAATAATACGTCTGGTTTTGAGATTATGTTTCTTTAAATCTTAGATAATGGTACATCTGTTATTGCAATATGAAATAATGTTTCTTTACATCCTGGATAATGACTATTCATGTCATAAACAGTTTAGTAAAGAACTATATTCTAGGTTACTTAAAAGGAAGTGCTATATAATTACTTTTGGTTTGATTTGACGTTGAGCCCTCAATTCCTGATGAAGTCATAGGGGCACTACTGTAACATAAAACATGTCTTGGGCATTTTAAACCTCATGGAGCCGTTCCTTCTCCATGACTAACTACAGCCCATTTCTTCCTGAGAGACAGTGAAGAATCAACCCCAATACTCAACTGAAAGAGTAAAAGGTAAAACTGATCTCATTAGGATTTGAATTCAGAGGAGAGCTACACAATGTATTAATCTATGTGATACTCTAACGACTGCCAATTCACCATGTATCAGCAACTAGCTAGGTCAGTCAAACATTTATATTTCTCAGTTGCAGTCATTTTGTTTTGTTTTCTTCACTCACTAATGTTTTTAGGAAAGGTATAAATGTAACAACTTCCTTTATCCTCCCCATGTTAAAATGTTTATTAATAAGGATAGTAGTGGTGTGTCAAAAATGCTAGTGCACTTGACCAATCAATGCACTGGATCATCTATCTATATTGCAGGTTCAACTCTATCTTTCCTTCCTTCGAAATCAATAAAATAAATACCAGACATCTACTGTATTCAATTAATATTAATTCTCCTCTACAAATTGGTAAACTTAAGAGATTATTAAAAATATGGCAATATTTTAACACATTTTTTTGCTTTAATTTTTATTTCTTAAAAAATTATATTTCATTACTCTCTCTATTCCAGCCAGTTAGTTCCTGTTACACTGAATACTAACATATTACATTTGCTTCATCACAATTCTCAATGATGGATAGTTTATTTAATGTGAACAACAGAGTGTCTATTTAAGTTACTTTTACATGAGAATGCTTTATTACAAATTAAACAAGGGAATGGTTTCTCTCCTGTATGAACCAATTTATGTTTTTTCAATGTCGAACTCTGTGCAAATGCTTTTCCACAAACATCACAAGGAAATGGTCTCTCTCCAGTATGAACCATTTCATGCTTTAAGAAGTCACAATTATATGAGAATGTTTTGCCACAAAATTCACATTGATAGGGTTTCTCTTCTAAATGTGACTGACTATGCTTACTTAAACTACTCGTGGATGAGAATGTTTTACCACAAATTTCACACTGGTGTGCTTCCTCTCCCATATGAACAACTTTATGTACCATAACAAATTCTTTTCTTGAAAATGTTTTATCACAAATATCACACTGATACACTTTCTGTTCTTTATGTAATATTTCATGCTTCTTTAAGCTTTTATTACATGAAAATCTTTTGGCACAAATTTCACATTGATAGATTTTTGCTTTCTTGTGAATTTTTTTGTGATTTCTTAAGTCAATGTTAAATGAGAATGATTTACCACAAACTTCACATTGTGATGGTTTCTCTGTGTGGGTGAGTGCATGCTTCCTCAGGTTACCTTTCAATGAAAACGTTTTACCACAAATCTCACAATAGAATGGTTTTTCTCCAGTATGGACCAATTCATGTGTCTTTAAGTGACCGCTGCGTGAAAAGGCTCGACCACAAATATCACATTGATATGGTTTCTCCCCTGTGTGAATTAATACATGCTTTGTTAAAGCACTATTAGATGAAAATGTTTTAGAACAGATTTCACACTGGTATGGACGCTCTCCTGTATGAGTCATTTTATGGCTCCTCAAGTTACAACTCAGAGAGAAAGCCTTACCACATATATCACACTGATATGGTTTCTCTCCAGTATGGATTATTTCATGCCTCTTTAGGTGACCACTCAGTAAGAAAGCTTTACCACAAATCTCACACTGGTGTGGTTTCTCACCTGTGTGTATTAGTTTATGTTTCCATAAATTATAGTTCTGTGAGAATGCTTTACCACAAATATCACAATGGAAAGGTTTTTCATCAGCGTGAATCATTTTATGTCTCTTTAAGCTACTATTAGCTGAGAATGTTTTACCACATATTTCACAATTGTATGATCTTTTGTCATTATAGACCATTTCTGCTTCCATACTTCAAAATTCAGAGGTATAATATTTAGTAATATTCTCCAGTATATATTATCAAATGATCTATTTCACTCCGTGCCTATTTACATATTTCCTCATTGAATCAAAGAATGTATTTTAGTCTACACAGTTCAATTTTGATTCATATTCCAGAAATTCTTATTTGTTATTGTTGTTTTTATTCTTTTCAAGAAGCAAAGATTTCCTGAAATACAACAAAACCAACATGTGGTTAATGATAAAACTTTAAGAAATATATGATGAAACATTCATAGCGAGACATCCTTCTAATCATCCTTATTAGCATTTAGTGATGCGGAAAGCCAACTCTATAGCATGTAGGACCCATTTGAATGTCTTTCAAGAAATGTTGTACCACGCAAAAACACACCCTCATTTAACACATCAAAATACGATATGAAAAAGAAAACAATGTTTTAAATTAAAAGGGAACTAAAATGAAGACATGCCGTAACTCATTAGGCACAAAATATTAAAGGTATCCCCATCTTAGATTATATATAAGGGAATAGCTACGATGTTATAGTTTCAATGATACGTTTTTCAAACAGCAACCAAAACAACACTTTGACAAATACTGTAACTGGCACGAAACTAAAGAATGTCTGTGTTCACACAAAACTGGAGCACAACAGTAAAATACACCTGTTACCCCCTAAACAACAACTTACACTAATTGTTTACATTAAATACATAAGACAAAACGAACCAGCGTTGTCGGTTGCCATGCTAGAAATACAAATGATATATCCTTTAAATCACACCTTAATATCTTTTTAAAAAATTGCACATTGAATAATATAGTTCGGGGTACACAATTACTGAAAAGAGATGGCTTGGTCATTGCTTAAATGTCTCTGATAAATAGTCTGCTCGATCAGGACTGACCTGAAGTTAAACAACAACAACAGACAAAAGAGATCTTACCTCAACATACTATTTCTATTTAAAACTCTACAGTTAAATAACAACATATCCCTTCTATATCCATCATCTGTTGCTATCGTATAGCATTTACATTTATCCCCAACAGACATCTGAAAGATCAATTAGTCGAAATATGAAGACAAACGTCTCAATATCGAAAGTATGAATGACCGGAAGTACAGAATAAACTAACCGATAAACAAAAGGAATTATAAGCTATTTGTTACTTTCTTACATAATTCTCTAATATAATTTACTGATGACATGAACCTGCGTCGGTTTTTCGATTAGCGAGACATCCCGCGCATGAAATTAACGTGTAAGTGACTTAGCATTCCCTTAACGTAATTTTCGGGGAGATAAGGTTAGCCGATTGAATTACAGCTACAGTATATCAGACGGGCTTTCAAACAGTTTCCGTCTACCCAATTTCACATATAAGGAATAGGTCAATATGGGGCTATGGGAAATGATACTTGCCCAAGCTGCCGTGCAGCGAGATAGAACCTGGTACCTAATAATTGCGAAATGAACTTCTTTACCTTATTATTGCTAAGTTGTATCTAGAGTGTCATTTGAATGGAATTTGGCTGCTCTTTCAAGCCGATCAAGCGACCACAAAGGCGCTCCCAACTCCCTGAAGCTAAACAATAAATATTTATTTTAAATGTTCGGATATTGAAGGTTTATAAAAATATTTTTTGTTATTAAATGAATATAATTTAGGGTATGATACTGATAATTGGAACAATTAAAAAGTAAAACTTGTGATTAAAGTTCTAGTCCTGAAGAAGTAATTCCCTGATGGAATTAGAGCTATGTCATCTTTCTTATTTATTACAATTTTAATCTAAGTTGATTTTGAGACCTTTTGATTCCATATCTGGAATTTCTTCTCTAGTTCCACAGCAGATTCAGCTACGAGAGCTAGGTCATTTTTATACAGGAGTTCCCATGGACAGCCAGTCATAAACTCTTTTGATTATGGCCTGACAAACTATAATAAACAGAAATGGGCTGAGAACAGAGCCTTGGTGATATTCACCCTCAAGCTGAATTTCTCATTATAACTTCTCACTGACTGCCTTTCACAACCCTCACAAACCAGTTACCCCTAGTTTTCTTAGAACCCACAAGATTATGGAGCAATGTACCCTGTCAAAAGCTTTATCTAGGTCAACAAATGCCAAACAGAGGGGCTCACTTTCAGCTAAGTACTTCTTTTGCTGCTGTCTCACAATGAAAAGGCCATCAGTCATACCTCAAGCTGGCACATGAACTGCATCTTGTCTAGGTTATTTCAATCCCTGATCGTTTGTACTATAACTCTTTCAATAACTTTCACAGCCTGGTCCATCAACTTGATGCTTCTAGTGCACTCCTTTGTCCTTGTAGCTGCTACACCAGTTATTGAGTATGACACCATCCTATATTACCTGAGTTACAATATGTGTGATCCACCATCTCAGTAACTATCACTGATGGACCAGCTATTTTGCTTGTCTTCATATCTCTAATTGCCTTACTATTCTGCTGCTAGCATGGATGGCTGGTCTTTCTGTTAGGTCAACTAGGTGATTAGCTGACCATGTTCTTCCCATGCACTTTCGTTCTTTCTATTCTGTATTGGTGAGAGCAAGCATGCCACTGTCTTGCAATCTAGAACACTTCATATCATTGGTTCTCATGGCACAGATGTGAAAACTTACTTTCCACTTCTCTTCTGGAAGAGTGTACCTAATGTATAGTTTCTCTCCTAGTCTTGGTATTGTTCGTAGTTCTTCCTTCCTGCTAGTTTTTCCATGCCTGTTTCTTTGTTTTAATTGCCTCATCCACTTTAACCCTTTAACATTTACATTACTCTGTACTGACTATTGTATTTTCGTGGTAAAGACTTTATCTCACATAATATCGAAGCTATGAAAATTTGATATTATCTATTTTGAGAATACCTTAATATCAGTATGAATGGTAGGTTATGACTGGTTTGAACAGAAAGAGGTGAGAGAATTCTGGCCGGATTAAATGCTAAAAAGTTAATGTTCCAAGGAAACGCCTTGCTGGAGTAGTGAATGAGTGAGGGATTGGGAGCCAGAGCACTGTTCTGTCATAGATGTAAATGTTGCTATAAGCATTAAACTTTTCTTTTTGTTGCTTTGTTGTGCTAGTGGTTTGATACTATTGTTGGTGTTGGTATCAATTGTTTGAAGTAAAATTTAGTCAGCAATAAGTTTATATATATATATCAATGATTGTTTCATTACCAATAAATCTTTCAACCATTGTTTCCAACAAATTTGGATAGAGATTATGAAGTCCAAGGTTTGGAAGACAAAAAAATGTTTTTTCTAATTGGTCATTTCTTTAAATGTGATTGTTTTCATTCCTTGTCAACTGTTTGAATAATATAATATACTAGACCACCCATGACCCACGTTCACTTCAAAATATTTTAAAAAATTTGTTCACTTAAAAATAATTTTTAAATAATTAAAATTTACACAGATATGTATATCATGTGAAATGATACTGGAAGGCCCATATATATATACGTGAGTATGTATATATATAAATTGTGTGTGTATACATGTGTTTATATATATATGGGTGTCTGATCTATTTACACTGGTCATAGACACACACACACACACATATATATATATTCAAAACACCACCACCATTCTCCTCTGATTATGAAGGTACCCGAGAACCCGTGGTCCAATTTACATGAAACTTGTTTTATTCCATTTGTATTCCCATTATGCACCCTTTTGGCTGTATTACATTACGAACAAGCAAGTAATCACAGACTTTTAGTATTATATAGATATGTAAGCTTGGGATGAAGAGATAAAAGCTGACCATGCACATTTAAACCTCAAAGGAGATGACACAGAATTGAGATCTGGCATTATGTTGTACTGCAGAAGAGCTACCATGTACACAGGATGAAACGAACATGTAGAAGACACCAATCTACACTGATATTCTCCCTACCCCTCCAACTAAATATCCCACTTACCTCATTCATGTGCAACTTGCATACTCCTTCACCCCTGATACAAGTATAGAGAGCTGGACACACTTCACATTTGCTCACTCAGAGTTTTCATTTCTGAAGCTGTTATCTAATAAATCAGTACCTTTCTTTATAAATTAAATATAGACACACATTATTCTTCAAATTATTTAGTCGCTTCCGTGATTTATTTAAATTTCTAAACTGACTTTAACTCCTAATGTCCTATACATGAAATGTACAAAGCAGCACTATCAATGCTTTACATTAATATTTTTAATGTTTTTACTTTAGTTTATGGCAAATGTTTACAATAATCTGTCCACTAGTATAAACACTAATTAACAAACCCATTTTTAGTTATTTTCTGAAAATTAATTACACCACGTTAAGACAATTGAACAAAAGTCATATGTAGATTTTCTCTATAGTCTTATACATACCATATCAATAAATAACACCATAACTCACAAAAGATTATAATTTGCTCAAATTTCATAAAATTCCTTCAATAGTAAGACAGTTAATCTCCTCATTCTTATCAACATCCAAAATAAGAATAAAGATTATATTACCAACTGATACATGTAACATTGTACTGAAATAGATATTCTTCTCAAGTGAATCAATAGCTATATATCACATAGGTAGGGAATTGGAAGAGATGTTATAGCATTAAGACAAAATACCTTGTGGCATTTGCTTAGGCTTTCTGCTCTTGTTTAAATTCCAGAGGTCAAATTTTCTTCTCACTCTTTCAGTACCAATCCTGAGCAGTGGATTGGCAGAACTGTAAGAGCATAGATGAGATGTCTTGTGCTGTATTCTGTGTACAACTCATATTGTGGTCTACTTGGATAGTAAACTTAATCTATTGCTTGCTTTGAATGACTTTACTAAAGTCTATTGAGTGTCAGCTTTCCATTTTAAGGAAACCCTTTTCTCACCAGTTTTAGGCTCTGACCTTTCTTCTGATTAAACAGCAAAAGAATTAAAACTAGAAAGACTAAATAAACCCTAAAACACCAGGTATGAATATGTCAGTGGCAGAGTGCTTGTCAAAACCAGCAAACCTTGAGGAAAACTAATTGAAAATAGAAATCACATGTAGAAGAGACGGGCACTGCCAAGTATTTTTAAAACCCAATGAAATGCCATACTGGACACACAAATATCTAGTGGTAACCTAACTGGTTGCATGAAATGCCATAATGGACACAAATATCTAGAGTGGTAACCTAACTGGTTGCATGAAATGCCATAATGGACACACAAATATCTAGATTGGTAACCTAACTGGTTGCATGAAATGCCATAATGGACACACAAATATCTAGTGGTAACCTAACGGGTTGCATCAGTAATGGCTTCACTGGCAGGTGGGGTGTAACAAAGTCATATTGAGAGAAGCTAAACTAAGCTGAGGTATAGTGATACATTTCATTAGAACTTATTGAAGCTGGAGTTCATAAATTTTGTTGATCACATGGCAATAGAGATTCAAGAATCATTTTGTATCTTTGCAAATTGATATTCTGGACAATGCTCTTAATAGAATAATGGATATAGTTTAAATAAAAACAAACAAAAAATGAATAGATTCGAGTGTTAGTCCTATGATTGTAAAGGTATTGGATCAATCAGCATGTATCCTTGATCAAATGAATGCCTGCAGCAGCTGAGGTTAACTTTGTAACAGAGGGGCACTCCACCAAAGTGTCCTGTATTCTTGGTTGTTTAACAACTCACAAAACCAAGATAAGTTCTGCTTGATGAGACACTAGGTTTGAGATTTAATGGAAAAAACTTTGCCCCAAAAGAAATCTGAAATGATGCATATGGGTTTTCTGTATAAGCGGCTTGGAATTTTGGGTTTTGATATTTATTTATGAAAGTATTTCAAAGGGCTGCTTAAAATAAGAGATGGTCAAATAGTTTACTGCTGCTGTCATCTTGATGAATTGAGCATGGATAAGTTTCTTTTCATTGAGTAACCTTGGTGAACTTTACACAAAGACATTTATTTTCAATAAGTTAACCAATTATAAATTGAAGAGCATTATATTCTTTACTTTGCAATAAGCATACTTATTGTGTAGTTATTGGCCAAATGTAGTCCAGAATTAATATTGCATGATTTAGTCCACGTTTGAGAGTTCTGGTTGAAGTTTCTTGGTTCTTATTGATTGCATCCTATAGAGACCTTCAAACTGTCACAAAAATACATCACCAATGTGAAAAGTTTAAAAATCTCTGATCTATGGCATAGAAGTATTTATTAGATGTCCATTAAACAACTTACAAAACTGCCTTTATAGTCATATTTATTATTGACCCTGAGTTCATTAGTTTCAAAAATAAATTATCTGAAGTATAAACTTATCTTCCAAAATATGAAAAGGCAAAGTATTCTTTCTTTCTCCATGCTTTTTTCTTCTATGATTTAAATTATACCTGTAGCATGACACACTTTAATATATTACGATCATCCATTTATTTTAACTTATTCTTTAGATATGTGATGATGAGTCTCAAACCATTAGTCTTCAGTGATGAATTAGCTATGTAATGTATCTTGATCTTTGGTAAGGTTTTTATTTGTTCAATAGCTTCTAACTTATTTACAAATCTAAAATAATCATATATGATATTTGTGTGTGTGTGTATAAAAATGCTGATTCCATATTCCCACTCTGGATATTTCCAATGTTTTCATAAAAAAAAAAAGAGGTAGATCCAAGATTTGAACTTAAATAAGTTTTCTTTTCATTTGATTCTGTTTATAAATTTATGTATCTGAAGAATTCTTTAAATCTAAAGCAATGTACAAGGATTTTACCTCATGGATAATATCTAAGAATTCAGTTGGAATTTTCTCACAAACTTGTTTTGGCCTGTAGCTTAACATTTTCTCAGCCAACAGAGAATTGTAATTAGATCTGTCAGTAATTGCATAATTGTTTGCAGATGTATTGTTTATAACTGAAAACAGGAAGACGATATGTTGGTTCATGAAGATGTTCAGGAAAAATGCGAGGATAATTATGTCGTAATTGCTTATGAAGGTATAAGATGTTAGAAATATAGTAAGGAAAAGGGCCTAGATAATAGTAGATGAATCACTACCTCCTTACGAACAACTAACGTTGTACACCAGGTCCGAACTCCCACTGTCATCGCTTCCATCTCTCTACACCCTCCTTGAAGTTAGATTTTAATGAGAAAGTTGTAATGACATAATACTACAAATTTATTAGAATAAAGATTTGAGACTTTTGATGGAAAAATAAGTATCTTTGATCCTCTGTCTCTAACAAAGGCATATCTGAAAATTAACAGCATTATGAATATTTCAGAATAATAAACCCTTCAAACTTGATCAACAAGTAACAGCTCCATAATAAAATTCATTGAAAATATTAATTATCATTATACTAATGAAACTTATATGCGAAAACATGGTTAACTAGTAAATTCATGAGATATATTCAGATGAAGGAAGAAGTATGTAGAACAAAGTATATATAATTGATATGCATATGTGTAATGACTAGCATCATTATTCTTTTTTCAATGCATACATACTGTAAATAATGTGCATGTGTCCATTTTTTAACAAATCTTCTTGAAGAGACAAACTAATATTCAAATACTATATTGGTACATACACCTATATTCATTTGAAGCTGATAATTCATTATCACTGCATATGATACTTAAGGTGACAAGTACCTTTTGTCACCTGTAGGATCATACATAGTGAGAAACCTAGTAGCAATGAAGTCCATCATCAGTTTCAAACAAATAAACTCTGCTACATGTATAGAGTTCCTTTTCTCATGTTCATGTATATATATATCTCACATTTCACATTTTCTTTCTCTTCAAAACATCAAGACATTTTTTTGATGTTCTCTGGTGCTGTTTACCAATTTCTTTTTTACTTGTGTATATGTATATATACACACATGTATGTATTTATTTGTGTGTTTACATGATTGTAACATCTCTTAAATAATGCAGATTTCTCCAACTTTCTTAATTCACCAATTCAGAATTTGTAGAACTTCAATTCATTTAGATCTTAGTTCAGAGTAATAAGCTTTCACTATACAGTGAAAAATAAATCAAAAAATACTTTTCTAATTTCTTTGTTTCCAAGTTAATATATTTTCCTATTCTATGTTTAGCAGTTCACCAGTTCTAGAACATTCCATTCAATATATTGTATCTATTTGTTGTTTAGCCTTATTTTGATATTGATTGAACAGACATATAATCGAAAGGAGTTTACAACTGTGCCATTTTTATTTTATTTTACTCTAGACAGTGTTTCTTGGGCTACATTATCCAAAGTGTTCCTCTCCTTTCAGATGGTATGATTTGAGTGAGATTTGGCAACTATTTTTAGCAAGATAAGCACAATTAAAAGAACAATGAACATCTTAAATAGTAGCTAGCAGTAGATATTTCTCTATTGTTTAGAACTTAAATTTGCTTCAGTTTCATTACTTATTTTCTCCTCTATTGCTAAACTTTTGTCTCTATAAGACTTGATTCATCACCATTTAGCATCCATTTTTCCATGCTTGCATGGGTTAGATGAGTCCTCTACGTCGGGAGAGAAGTCTGGCCAGAATTGCCCACGCCATTCCTTGCTCTGATCGAAGTGTAAATTTGGCCAGGGATTTTACAGCTGGATGCCCTTAACACCAACTACATTTACAGTGTGTGATTATAGTTGGAAAATAATTCATTTTGATATAAAAGCTTGACAGCAAGATAATGCACTATCTCTATTACTATATAGAACATAGATCAGACACCTTAGACAATGTATCCCACCACCAAACACAACACTTCAACTTGCTTGAAATAGTAGCTAAATTTCCTTCAAATAACACCCTACTGTTTTAAGAAAATGGAACATTGGATGATGAATGAATAAATGACAAGGTAATCACAAATGGAATGCTTTTGATCATAGGTCTGGTCAACCAGAGCTAACCTGGGGTTAAATGAGCAACACAATTGTATTAGATTTGGGAGGAAAGGTGCTTAAGAAAAACAAGTGGCTACTTTCAACTAATATATGGATTTTCATCTAAGTTTGAGATAGAGTAGAAAACACCTGGTTACTTGTATTATGTGCCAATTTTCTCATTGGCAATACAAGATAATATATTATTGTTATGGAGTTAGTATTAGGTGTCTTTTTCTGATTTAGGTGCAATGTGGACAGTAATGGGAGAGTGATTTATGTTTGCAATAGTATGTACCCATGTTAATATTTTTTTTGTCCTTTACTGGCTTCAGTGATCTGACTGAGGTTATGCTTCAAGGGTTTAGATGATGATATCAACCACAGAACTTAAGTCTCGTAACATTAACATTTTTTTTTTTTTAAATCGATCTCTACCAAACTGCCAAGTTACAAGATATATATATATATACACACACACACAATGGGTTTTTGCACAGTTTCTATCTAACAAGGTGTCATGCAGCGAGACCAAATCCCCAAACCATGTAATTGTGAAGCAAGAAAACAAGTAATAAGATAAAACCCTGCAACAGTGTTGTGTTCTCCCCTCAATCTACCAAGTCCTTATTTCATAGTTGATTGCTTGCAGATGAGAAAGGACTCTTTCTATCTCTCTCTCTCTCTATATATATATATATATATACACACAAACACACACATATATATATATATAAAGAAAGAAACAGAACAAAATAGCTATAACTCCTGCAGATGTTTAGATTTGAAGCCTTATCTATTCAAGTTAGCACAGGAAAACCAACATCAAAATAGAGTACCGACAGAATATGTATAAGCTTGAATATTTTCTTGATATCAAATATTTCCTTTCTAATGGTTAGATACATTTTTCAAATACTAACCATCTCCTGTCATAAAGAAGGGGCTGTAGTTGATGCCATATCCAATTAATTTAAATATACAACATAGGAAGTAAGATTATCTCAGTACATAGTATGCATATGTCAAGTCATATATGCACATATTGTAAGCTGTATATCATTAACTAAGTTGATGTTAGGATATGAGTTGTATGGATAGTAAATGCAATGATTAAAACATGTATTATTTCTAAATATTACATTATTTTAAAACCCAATGACTATTAAATATACTTCCATATTACTACAAAGTGGTTTTAACTTTGAACATAGTAGTCTCTCCTAATAGTGATAAAAAAATTCATTTTACTATCCCCAGTGTTGGGGCCATGATAAAATGTACCTAGTTATACAAATCATACCAAACCAAGAATGTGTGTGAAGTGACCTTCTTCCATCCAGGACAATATTTTCATTTAAAACGATACGTCTAACCCATGACTCCATCAACTTTACGCTTCCAAATATAATTACCTAAACATGAGTCTTGATCTAAGCACAAAATCCTTATTTGTAACAGTAATTGCATGCTGCAACATTTAGATTGTTCCCCAGCTAAACCATGACAAATAGGGAATACTGTACTTAAGAGAGTTTTCTACCAAATAGCTAGAATGAAATGATTTATTTAGCTCAAAATTCAGCCATCCAGATCCTTCTTTTTTCCCTTGCCATTTAAGACCACTTATATTTTACTGTTGCTCGAGTGAATTTAATAATCTTTAAACTTTGATAAGGATTGACCCTTGCTCTAGAAATGAATCCTTTTAAAATAAAGTAAGAAGTGAAGACACTAAACTAATTGATTGGCTCAGGTCAACTTTGCTTTTCATCCTTCCAGGGTCAATAAAAGTACTAATCCAGGGGCAGCGGATTGGTGGAATCATTAAACAGTAAGACGACATGCTTAGCAGTATCTGTTCCAGTTCTGTGCATTCTGAGTTTAAATCCCATCTGGCACTGGAAAAGTAGAGATGTTTTTGCCAGGAACTACTACAGGCAGATAGTATATCCTTTCCCCAGCAGGCTGGTCTATTGTAAGAAGTAATTGACCTAAAAAAAGCTATCATGAACATTCTCAAATACCAACTGAAATATATTCATGACTTTTTGTACTATGCTGTAAGATGAAATATCAATGCTTAATTTATTGGATCTGAATGTATGAAAAGTAAACCTGATACTAGTGGAGTTTGATTTTGAATGCAAAGAACACCCACTGAACATCATAAGTCATCTTCTGACTGTACTAACAAGTAAAACCTTAAATCTGATAACAGAAAAATGTGGGACAAAAAAAAGTAAACCAAGAACTTAGACTGCAGACCTTCAGTATCGAAAGCTTTAAAAATTTAGTTCAACATACCTCACACAGTTGTTCATGATGTTTTTCTCTACAGAAATGTCACTGTATTGACATTTAATCTGCATATGAAACACATTCTTCTTAAAACAGAAAAAAATGTATGTAAATGAAACTATCTCATAGCTCAAAATAATATGAATGACACTGCCATATACCCAGAAACCTTTTATGTTTTAAATCCAAGTGGAAATACAAGTGATGTGAGGTGCATTTTGATAGTATGCTTTCTAATTTGAGGAATGCTGAAAAGAAAGTGATTTTACTTTCATTTGAAAACTTGAATGACGCCCAAACCTTGCAGGTACTGTTGAAACTTATTCATGATGACAGATGATGATGATAGCTTTCCACGTGGTGTGCACATTTTATCAGTTACATCAGATTGTTTTTTTTTTGAATGATGACAATGAGTTTCTAATTTCTTCACTAACAAATTGTTAGTTGATGTCAACCTTCACTGAACAACCAAACAAAGCAAAGATTTTTTCTGGGGTTTCAAGTATTTAACAATCCTATCAGCATTTTAAAACTAAAAAATACATGGTACATTTATTGCCATTACTATAACCAAAACTTTTTTGCATGTGTGTGAATCTTTTAAAAATATCTGTTTTGCAGCTCCATTGCAGAATTTCATGAATTATAGCTTCAAATAAGTTAAACCTTTCCAATCTAACTAAATTCCTACGTTAGAAAAATGACTACTAATAATGGTAAACAATTTAAAATGCTGCTTTCTAAATGTCTTTCTTTTAAAATTCTTAAATATAATTAGGTGGCTCTTTTAAATCAGAGCTCCACATTTCTAAATACAAAAGATGTCTAGTTTCTAAAAGATACTTTTGTTGAGTTTAAATAGACGTGATTTGCACACTAACTTTTCATTCACTATTTTCTGCTGATACTATAGATAATTCAATATTCCAATAATAATGCTTCCCTTGTAGAACCCCTTCCTGATAATAAATAGCTAAAATGGAATATTTACAATGTTATTGGAATCAAAATGCCCAATATCATAAACAAATGCATGGAATGTTTTGTTTTCTTAACAGAAAGAATAAGCTGAACTTGAAGTAAAGGAAATTTACACAGCAATATATATAGTAAACTTCACGTGAAGCAAGTTGGTAATGTTTAAATTATTGAAGACTATATCTAAACAAGAGAACAGTGTATTGAAACCAATATATAACATGTATTATCAACAACATAAGGCATTGGAAAGTAAATAAACTGATTAGGTTCTAAGAAAATCAGTTCTGTTAAACTGATATCATCCAATGACTAACAATTCAATGGTAGAGAGTGGGGACAATTTAATTTGAAATCCATACATGGAAATTTTAACTAAGTTTCTCCTAACATTCATTAACCTTATAGCTGTACAGGCTATCTCTCTATAAACTATATTATTCAATTTTTAAACTTTTCACAACATTTAAACATTGTGTGATTTAATCCTTTTGTTGGTAAATTTTATACATGATTGATGAATTTAATATATCAACAAATTGAGGGGTAAAATATGTAACAAGGGAGCAGAGGATGTGAATGAAGGATGAAGTAAAATGTAGTTGCCTTCGTTAAAATAAAGGTATTTCATGTAATCAAGTTATATTCTAGCTTCTGATTACTTAGTCATTTATTTTTACTTCCCGAGTAGTTTATGGCCAAGTGGCATGCTGTAGAATTTTGCATGATTATTTTATTGAAGATTGTTCAAAATATTTCAATGAAAGAGATAAGGATAACAACAACTACGAGAATGTACAGTTGTTATCAGACTACTATTAGTAGTGGTAAATGTAGTACTTATGGCAGCTATTTTTGAAGACAACAAAGTTAAAGATAAAGAACTGTTAACATTCAAACTTTCTTAACAGAAAATTAAGCTCTATTCTAGAGCTTTCTGAATTCAAAAGGAATAATTTTTATAGCAAGTTAGTAAATGTAAAAAATAAGAAGGGGTGTCTTTTGTTATTGATGTATAATAACAATAATAACATAAATAATATTTCCCTGGGATACTAGTATCTTTAACCTCAAGAGTGAGAGCTGCTCTATCCTTTTTTTTACATTAATTTCTGTGATTCAACTGAACATTAGTTGTAATGGAGTCACTTGATTATTAAGTAACTAGACAATATAGAGAGAAATCTCTTTTACTGGATATATAATACAGGCCTATGAAAAAAAAAGGGGAAAATAATTTAATGATCTGACTGACCTTAGATACCGAAATATCAAAACTGACTACTGAAAACTAAATATCAAGCACATCTAAAGAAACTGAAATATCTCACCACTTCCCTTTTTTAAGTGATGATTGTTAGAAATCTAGGTTTTCCCTTTTCTTTTTAAAGGTCACAAAAATATCTTACCTTATTATAGATGGCTCTATATGAAAGTTCGAAATAAAAATATAAACAGAAAAATTAAAAAAAATAATAATGGAAGTACTCAAATGATAAATCTCAGAATTTAGGAGGATTTGTTGAAGGCAAGTGACTGCCTTGAAAGCTTTGAGCAGCATTTAAATGATTTTCTATACCTGACACATTATATCCAGGTGTGCCTTGAAAAGGAGCTTGTGCTGGTGGCGGTAACTGCCACATGTTGCCAGGATGTGGCATTTGATTGAAGAAATTTGGATACTGGTTTGCATTAAAATTTGGTGGTGGATAAGCAGTCTTTGAATTATAAGGAAATGAGAGCTGGCCTTCTTTCCCAGGTACATTTGCAGAAACGTTATCAGAAGGAATTACTGGTAGTGAACTAGAACTACCTTTATTATTCCACTCAGGGTTTGCATTATATGTTGTCTGCCAGTTATTTGAACTTACCACCCCAGCATATTGGTTGGCATTCAATCCTGCATTATCAAACATCTTACCCTGCATGGCTCCCATATTATTTGGTGGTAAATTGGGCATGGAAGAACTGTTTGGAGTAGCAGCTTTATCTGGCAAAACTTCATTCCTAGCAGATGTTTCAGTGGCAGAAACTGATGGAGGGGGAAAGGATCGATAATTGCTGTCCTGCGGATTAAACCGAAGATCGCAGTCTTTTACAGCTGGAAATGTAAGATTATCAGGTGCAACATCATTGTAAGCAAACTTATTACTGACAGTTGATGATTGTGACGATTGTTGAAGATTTTGGTTCTTCTGTTGTGGAGTTTGAGAGTGGTAGCCTGCAGAAGTAGGATATTCATACTGGAAGCCAGCTACATTGTTGTCCTTAGGAAGAGAACTCACGTTAGGAGAATGATCCATTTTTCTAATTTGGAAAGTGTTACCTCCAACTAAACCATCAGAGGATTCTCTATTGTAAGGTACAGTGCTATAATTTGAACCCTGCACAGAAGTTGTGGAGTCAGTGTTTTGTGGTTTACAATATTCCCTATTTTGATGTGGTTTAACATAGTCTTTAGAAACTGTAGGCATAAACTGGCTGCTATACATACTAGAATCTAACTGCTGAGTTGGTCGATAAGCAGAATCATAGTTTAGTGGATTTGAAGAATTTGTTAAAGTTGTCTGCCACCGTTGAGGATTACTAACAGAACTGTTATTTGTAAAAGGTGATGGTTGTTTAACAGCAGAGTTAGAAAAATCTGCAGAGACATCAGTTTGGTTGGTCTGAGAGGAGGGACCTTGATTCCCTAAAACTAAAGACGAGGAAGGAACTCTGTAATCAACATCACAAGTTCCAAAAAGATCCTTGAAGTCATTTCCATTGGATTTGTTTGTTTCTTTGAAAGGTTCATTGATGTTGCTGGAATTAAAACTATATGATTGTTCCTTGTTTAAGGAAGCAATGTTTGGTGTCAAACTTGAACCAGATTGGTAAGACATACCGCGAGTCTGATTTTCACCTTCAAAAACTGTTTCCTTGCCTTCAGTGTACGCTTTGTTGTACGATTGACTGTCTTGCTTATTAGTATCGAATGAATGTTGATTGCCAGAGTCATATCTATTCTGAGACCAATCTCTTTTTTGATACTTGTCACTATCGTAAGACCGTTCTCTAGACCGACGCCTGTCTCGATATCTACTTCTATACGAGTCCCGGTGCCTATCTCGGGATCTGTCCCTGCTGTAGTATCTCTCTCGAGAACTATCCCTACTGCGATGACTGTCTCGAGACCTGTATCTATCATGCCTCTTTTCTCTACCTCTTGACCTATCCCTGCCACGTCTATCTTGAGACCTGTCTCTACTTCGATATCTATCCCTAGATCTGCTCCCACTACTGTTCTCACCCCAAGACCTGTCTCTGCTGCGAGACCTCTCGCGTGATCTATCAGAATTTGAAGAGACTCTGTTTTGAGACTGAGAGGAACTACATTTAGGATTGTGTTCAGAAATCTTTTGGCTGTTCTTGTCGCTGTTCTGTTTGCCATCAGTTTTCTCACAGCCACTGCCACTAATGTTTTTACTATCAACATTTTCTTCAACAGGTTCCTGTTTTACAGCTTGGCTTAAATCTTTCCCAAAGTTTGTTCCTGTTGCCAATCCAATAACATCTGTTTGATTTTTGACTACCCCAATTTCCTCTTTAATCCCTGTAGGATTATCAGTAGCCACTGGTTGGACTGAAGTAGCAGTACTAGCTGCTGTAAATACTGCAGCACTGGAATCAGATATTTTCCTTTGAGCCTGAAAAGTTTAACAGTTCTTATCAGGGAGAATTATAGAAAATTAAAAGAAAACAATCAATGTAAAAAAGTATTAAACAAACAAACAAAACATTAACAAATATTGACAAAAGCATCTAAACAACAACAAAAAACTTTTTCATAACTTTGTCAAATATTAGTTTTTTAAACCATGTAAAATTATTATGCACCCCTTGAGGAGGTGAAAAATTCATGTGCTAAAGTGGAATTACAACAAATTATTTTTTTAATTACCTCCTCATCAATCAATATTTTGCAACTAAGAAAACTTAACTTATGATACCACACCTAAACCAAAGATATATTTAAGTATATTTATTAACATCACCAATGGAGTATTGCTATCCAAAATAACAAACACAATATATGAGTTGGTGAGTCAATGCTTATGAGAGAGTATACACACACATATAAAATGAAAAAAGAAACAAAAAATAACCACTACTCATTCACATAGAAACTAGAAAACACACACTACACCAAGATTAGTAATATAACTAAGTTTCTCATTATTAATTTGGTGTTTGAAACATTAGAAAGGTTCTTATATAAAATTATGATAGAGGAATTGTTTTTGGATAAATATATAAATTTTAAAACTAACAGTTATGTATAGCAGAATTGGGTTAGGTACAAATTAGGGTTAATCAGGCTGCATGATCTATCGAAATATGAGTTAAAATTTCTTAAAACCTTTTAAAACTAGTTTTTAAATTCATTCAATATTAAAATTTCTTTTTTTTAGCAGGTAAGATTTCCAATCACAATAGAAATTTTCTGTATCTGTATAATGTATATCACCAGCAAACCCCTAACTATTTCAGATCCACTAAAGAACTTCAGCTGTACATCTGAAATGCTTGATTACCAACAGGTGAGGTTTTGTTTTTTTTAGCATAAGAAAGATGAATAAATAAGCAATTTAAAAATTTAAATAATTAAAATGTGAAACTGTAGAGTATTATACACTTTTCAAATCATTCCTAGATGTTGCACAGTAAAACTATTTCATATACTAAACGATAGTTAATATATAATTATAGCTATTTTACATTTTTTTGGCAAAGTGAATTCGATTATAACTTTCTTTTTCAGTATTTTATATTACTTCATACACACACTCGCTAACCTGTTAGACATATTTCAAACTTTAACTACAGTTATTATATTATACTTCTTACGTTAATATCATCAATCTATAAATTTACTTGTACAAAAGTTTAGGGCGCTACTAACTGCTGGTAACAAAGGGATTCTCTTTCCATGAGCAAAGAATAGCTTGTATGGTGCCTGTGTACGAAGTACAACGTTGCATGTTAGAAGATATATGAAGGCTA
The DNA here is from genome assembly GCA_964016885.1 of Eledone cirrhosa. NCBI lineage: Eukaryota > Metazoa > Mollusca > Cephalopoda > Octopoda > Eledonidae > Eledone > Eledone cirrhosa. The sequence goes on along the minus strand of OZ024743.1, from coordinate 358,528,924 downwards.
GAAAGACATGAATTGAGCATACACTGTTGGATGCATAAAAGATGAAGCGCAGATGAGTTGAAAGAAAAAACAGGTATAAGAGGAATCAGATGTAGTGTGAAAAAGAGAAGATTGCACTGTTATGGAAACAAAATATACAAATGATGAGTTTCAAGTGGAAGGAAGATACGGTAGAGATAAATCAAATAAGACTGGGGCAGAAGGGAAAAAGGATCACAAAGTTAAGAGATAAATGGAGGGATGCTGTGCTGAAGAGAACTCATTTAATCTCTTGCATAAGAGATAAAAAAAAAGGTGTAAAAATGATAATGTTAATGAAAACAAAGATGCCAACTGAAAAACAACTACTTCATTGGGAAGAAATCTACAAATCTATCAAATGCCAAGCCGTGGTGAGAGAGAGAGAGTGCTGGCTCCAATGATTAGTGAGCAGGCTGTTGTTTGTGAAATTAAAGTGCAAGTGGCTGAGCATTCCACAGACATATGTACTCTTAACATAGTTCTTGAACTTTCAGTGTGACATGTATGACAAGGCTGGCTCATTGAATTTCAGAAACAACTTAATTTTGCCAACTGAGTTGAATGAAGCAACGCGAATTGCAACTGTCTTGCTTAGGGACAATGTACCACCAGAAATCCGACTCACAACCTCATGGTCATGAATTGAACAGCCTAATCACTGATCAATACTTTCACTAACCATGCATAATAAAGAAGGGCATTATGGTCACAATTCCAAAATTTCTATGAAATGAAAATTAAATAGAATTAACACTAAAAAACACTCCTTAAAATTGACCTCTTTACATTTTTTTGCCATCTGAACAGTGTACAGAGCATAGAAGATCAGAGTAGGACAAGGGGAAGATACTGAATACATAACTGCCATGCTAGAAAGAATCTCACATTGATAAAGTTGATCTTGTTTTCAGCTTATTGTGTGGTCACCCATTTTTTTAATTTTTTATCTTTATTTTAATTCAATTAAGGATAACTCGGCATTAGAGAAGCATTTATTCTATTTTTACTTTCTGAAAGCTAACCTTAATAAACAAATCATTAACAAAGACAATACACTAACCTTCACCATTTGAAAATTGCAGCATAAAAAGATACTAAAAAACAATACATTAATCTCTAAAACTAACCTTCCTAAATGCCTACCAATCAAAATAAAACAATTAGCTATAATAAGCCAATAATTTTATACGTTTACCCCTTTATCAAGAAGTATATAATGACTAACCAAACCAGGCAACCAATGATTGCTCATCTCCTATACCTATTAATTTTTTTAATTGACATATTAAACTTAGACCCTCCTTATCTCCTCCATACTACAATATTACTAAAAGTATAGCCACAAGATTAAGCATATTTTTTCTTTAAAATTTTAAGACATCACTTCATATAAAAACTAAATAATTAGAAAACAGCTCCACATTAATTTTGGTAAAGAATTTTCCAGTCATTTGTAAAACCCTAAAACATATGCTTCTGAATACATCCATGTATAAAATCATATCACTCCACACACACTTCACTTCCAAAGAGAAGTACTGGTAAAACAAAATGCAACAAAACCACCCCAAAAAAATAAAATAACCAAAATATTAAGACAACAAACAGTGGCATGTTAAAAAATAATGAACTTACTGGAAAAGAATAAACTGTGCTTGAACTTGAATATGTAAAAGATGCAGAAGTATTTTGATGTGCTTTGGGTGAATCATGACGGAAAACCAATTCTTTGCGAGGTCGTTTTTCAACACCTTCCTTTCTGTAGCTAAAAATATAAATCATGAAAAATAATTACTCACTGATAGAAATCATATTTCTAATGAAAAGCACAGCTTATAACTTTCATATCATTTCGAAAATAATGAAGAATTTGGAGGGATCTAGTAATATAACAAACTTTTTCATTATGGTGGAATGTTTTTAGATAAATGTAAACAGAGAAGGCTCTTCAAGTGGGACAATAACTGACAACTTCTCTAGTGTTGGTGCCACGAAAATACACCCAATACACCCTTCAAAGTGGTTGATGTTAGGAAGGGAACCATGCTGAAGAAATCATGCAAAAAAAAAAAAAAAAAGGCTTGAAAAGACCTTTTAGTTTTATCAAATGCACAACAATCTATCATGTTGTCGATGTATATTGATAAATACATCCAGTACATGTAAAGTGGTTGGTGACAGGAAGACCATCAAGCCATAGAAAGCTTGCCAAAGGGCTGGGAGGACCCTTCAGTTGTGTCAGTACATTCATTTGTGCTGGTATCAAAAAAATGCACTTAGTACGAGACTGTATGCAAGTGAGATGCCGGCCCACCAGCCCATCTGAGAGGTCAGTAGCCCTGCCCGAAGTGAAAATATTCAGGGAATTTAAGAGAAATACTTTGTCTAAAGGCATAACACTGCATTGTTCAACAACTACTGCTTACTGCAAACAAATGCTATCTAAATACATTTAAAATTAAAAGAAAAAAAAAAAAAAAAGAATTTTATCAAAGCTTTTTTTATAAGAGTATCATAACAATAAAATGCAAGCAGCATATGGTAACCACTTTGTGCTAGATTTGGCTGGGAAATAGTATTTTGACATCTTCCCCCCTTCCTCAATAAGTGATGACAAGATGGTCAGTGGTAACACAGTAGCTATCTACCAGTGTATCTATCTTTGGGCAATAAGAAAAAACTACATCTATCTACCTATCTGTTTGTTTCTCTATCTACCTATCTGTCAATATATAGGTATCTATTTATGTTTATTTATCAATGTATCCATCTTCAGACAAGAACATCAAAGCACAAATTCCAATAGTAGTCTGAAGATAGATAAATACATTAGTGGAACAAAGTCATCATTGCGATTAAAGAAAACATTGAGGGACATTATTGTAAATGATTTACAATAATTTAAATGAAATACAGCGATGGTTAGAGTGTCAAGAGGGTGATGGTCAAGAGAAATCAAAGATTAAAACATCTCTATATAGAATGTTGTAACCAAGGAATTATTAAATCAAATAATGTTTACTATAAACCCCATCATTTTTATGGGTACTATGCTAGTACTTAAATACTTAATTTTGATATAAAGCCATTCAATCACTATACAATGCCTGGTCATAAAGGTAATATGATTTTCTCATTATAAAAAGTTTGTCAGAATAGATGACAAAATAAAATGAATTATATCCTACCCATCCACAAGAACTGCTGCTGATGTCCTAGGTAACTCCACAAATTCAACTGCAGCCAGTGGATCATCATCCTCAGGCAGAGTGAAATTAGCTTTCATTTCCAAAACAGCTTCAACTGGAACATGTTTACCTAGAATAAGAGGAAAAGAAAGAAAAAAAAGCAAAAATACAAAACAAACAAAATTTAAAGATATTTTGATAAACATTTATGTTGAAGATAAAGTAATGTTTAGGATAGTCTGGGGTGTCCCAGCTCGTTTGTGAAGTCTGTGGTGATATTAATAGCTTTTTTTAATGTTTAGCCAGGGAGGGAAGGGCCTATAGAATGCTTGCAATAGAATGGTGTCTACTAAAAAATCATCCAAGAACCAGGAGACATATTAAATCAAGCGGACAACAGAGTTAAATGAACTCAGAACACAGAACAAATACAGCAAGATATCTCACCTAATGCTCTAACAATTCTGCCAATCCACTGCTCTGGACTGGTACTTTATTTTATCAAAAGATAAAGCTGACCTTGGTAGGATGTGAGTTCAGAGTGCAGAGAGGTAGAACAAATACTACAAAGTATTGTTGTTCTATGCTCTCACAAATCTGCAAATTAGCCACTAAATAATGATGACTGATAGAAGAATTCCATCATTACCAATGGAATATCAGAACTAAGATATTTTACAACCTTTCTTAGCAGATATAAAGTTTTTGTGTGCCAAATTGTTACCAGTATATTCATGATGTCTTTTGTACCAAAATACTGTTTTTATTGATGGATATTGAATTAACCTCCACTAAGCCTAAGCAGGGGAACATTGAAGTATTTGCATCCTGAAACCTAACTGGATCCTATCCCCACAATAAAAGTGGAGAAAAAAAAACTTGTGAATTTAAGATTCTGGTATAATGTTAAATGTTAAAAATAGTAACAATATATATATTTAAATGTTCAAATGAAGGAACTGAAGCATGAAAGAAGTATTACCATCTTCAACGGTGCGCTTTATTGACCTACGTTCAAATTCATCATCTTCAGGTACAATGACCCAAGCACGCCTGTAGAACCCTTCAAAATATCTCATTTTCCGTTTGCGTGCAGAAGGGTACACATTGGTCTGGTCAAGAATATAATTTCTTTTCTTTCGAGAGGCTAATGAAACAAGAAAAGAGCAGAAAATGAATGCAAACATTTATTTATAAGATTTTTTTTATTTATTTCAGAGCAAAAGTATAAGTAAACCACAAACAATCACACAAATTCTTTGAAAGCAATTTAGACAATATAATATAGAATCTCTCTTCCAAAGGTAACATGGCTTAATTACATTCTCACAAACATTATGCAATATTTATCAAAGTTAGGATTAACAACGACTATAACAAGGAATTTAACGTGTAGTTTGGCATCCACCAGGGTTCTGTTGTTAGCCCTCATGTTTATTATTGTACTGCAAGCTATAAAAGAGGAGTTTAAGACCGGCTGCCCATGAAACTTGATTTTTCTTTTTCTAAAAGAAACCAAATTTATATCTATGATTCAACAGATGTAAAGTTTTAGGGAAGCCAAATTATTCAACAATGCCTACAAAGTGAAAACAGTATAAAAATAGTAACTGGAACTACATTTATCTATATTGAGCTAGCTTTGCCTGAAACCATTTACAAGATATCAATGAAACTCAGATCCAAAATATTGACATCTTTCTTCTGAGCATAAAAGCAGCTGTTTTTTTTTTTCTTCAAAAGGAGAGTGACAATGGTAGCCTAAACTTAATGAGACTGGACACTATGAGAACAGATGGGCATTGCCAATCATTTCTAAGACATGCTGAAATGCCATATGGACACACAATAAAATATCTAGAGTGGCAACCCAACAACTGGTTGCATCAGTTACAGAAACTTGATTGACTGTAATCAAAAGAATCATATTAATCATCATTGTCGTTTTAACGTCTGCTTTCCCTGCTAGCAATCTAGTATATTTTGACTGGAAGGCAAAGTTGATGCTGGTGAGATTTGAACTCAGAACACGGAGATACTAAACTATATAGTGTAAAATATAGTCATTCTATTGTCTCAGATGGCCCTAAACATTACATTAACAATATGACATCGATACCTGGCAATAAACCATATATTTTTACATATAATATAAAGTATTTAATCTATTAATGAATTTAGCCAAAAACAAAATCTTAAGTGAAGTACAAATTCTCACCTATTTCAAACAACTTGTTCAAACATCTTGATGACTTCTGAATCAAAACCTCCCAACGACCATGGTAGTTATTTTTTCTTGCAAGGCCCATCACACGCATTTTTTCAATGAGTGTATCTGTTCCAATAATATTATATCGCTTATCTGGAAACTGTTTCTGTTTCTGAATACCAAATGTGGTCTTACCAGCACCAGGCAACCCAACAATCATATTCATCTAAAATAAAAGTAAAATGCAATAAATTATAATAGAAAACACTTGAAATCACATGGTTGCAAAGTAAACTTATTAACCATGCAAAACAAATTACACAAAAAGAAATACGCGGGGGAAAAAAACAAATAAAGCAATTATAAAATATAAAATCATTTTAAAAATCTCTTACAGATAACTGTCTGCTGCTTCATTCTTACATAAATAATTTTTTCACGTTACTTTAATTTTATTCTTTTACTGGTTTCAATCATTAAACAGTGATCTTGCTCAGGCACCACCTTGAAAGGATTTTGTCAATATTAACCCCAGTACATATTTCTTTTAGTTTAATTCTCATTTTATCAATTGCTTTCTTCTAAACTGCCAGGTTACAGAACATAAACAAATGCAGGCATATATACATATAAATCAAGAAAGAAGAGTGACATGGTTTGCTATACAATAAGGGCTTTATCACATTGCTGACAATTGTTTCTCTGAACTGGTACTACTATATATATAGAAGCCATGCCTGTGTATTCCCTCCATTCTTGCACGCTCTGATGAACTGACTGGTTATAACAAAGTATTGGTGATCAATTGACACAAAAACAGGCGGGTAGCGATCACTAGACCTACCAGTTCAGAGAAACACTTGTCAGCAATGTGAATAAAGCCCTTATTGTATAGCAAACCATGTCACTCTTCTTTCTTGATTTATTATTACTCCAAGTGTAAGCTACATAGAAATCACCACATACTCGCAGCATACTGGAAACATCTTGTTGAGTCAAACTTAGCCAAGCGTTAATACTATCCACTACTTGGACTACATCTAAGTGGACTACCTATAACAATAATTTGTTATCCCGTATATATATATATACATACATATATATATATATATATATATATACGTATATACACACACACACATACACAACAGGCTCCTGCAGTTTCTGCCTACCAAATTTCACTAAGAAGGTACTGGTGAACCTGAGGTTATAGTAAAGGCACAATATCAGTTAACCACAATTTTTCCATATCACCCAATATATTTAACTCTTGAAATCAACTGAACAAAAACCAGCTCTGGTTCTATGAAACAAAAGGTTCTGTTTACATTAAAATCTTCCAACATGATTTTATAGTTAACCCATATCTTAATCATGAAATAATTAATAAATTTAGTAAATCCCTCAAAATTCTTCATTAACTTATTGAAATCAAGTACACTAAAAATACAATCACAAAGGGTTTAATATATAAAAAAAAACTATTACCTCACAATCAGCCTTTTTACAAGGTCCTGTAAGTCCTCGTACACGGTCTGCTAATGGTATATGGTCTATATAGACAAAACCAGGTGGTGGAGAAAACCAGGGATCAGTTTGACCAAAATTAACTTTGAATCTTGAAATGAATAAAATATATTTGGATAGTAATGGTATTTCTATTTATTATTGGAAAATAATCGTTTCTAGCTTAGACATATGGTCATACATTTTAGAGGAATATAGGTAATTCAAACCCAGTGTATTACTGGTACATATTTTACTGACCCTGGAAAGATAAAAGACAAAGTCAACCATAGAAGGAGTTAAACTTAGAACATAAAGTGCCATTACTAAATCCAGCAAAACATTTTGTTCACTACTGTTGTGCCATTCAAAATCTTAAAAATTGTTTTTTTTACCATGACATTTAAGGATAAAATGTTATAATAGATAGTCCCTGAGTTAACTTTGATCACATCATTAAGAGTGATGAGTGAGATTGCTCCAGTTAAGAGTGATGAGTAAGATTGCTACCGTTAATTGAGATAGATGTTAGATTTTGTATGACGTAAGAGATAAAAGAGTAGAAAGTCGCACAAAAGCACGAGAATGAAGAAAAGTTTCACATTCTTCCTATGAAGTTGCATCTCATAGGAACTTCTTGAGTATTTTAATGCTAGAGGCTACAGCTTTATCATGTCAACATTTTTTCTGTAACAGGAAGCAGGATTTGAATTCAGAACACACAGAGACGGAACAAATACTCCAAGATATCCCATCTGGAATTCTAACAGTTCGCCAATCCACCAAGCTAGAGTGGTACATTAACAGCAAATGGATGAAGAGTAAAATTGACCTCAGTGGTATTTGAACTCCGAGCACCAGGAGCCAGCACAACTCCCACAAGGCATTTATAGACGTTTTGCCTCCTATTATATATATAACTAAGAAATATTTTACACTAGAATATTTTCAAGCAATATTCTTATTCTAGAGAGGGTGCATTGCCTGGTGGATAGGTTTGCTGGTCTTGATTATGTCTTGAATCAGATTTCTGTAACAGGATGTGTTCTTGAGCATTATACTTCATTTCATGTTGCTTTTTGTAATTAAAACAGCCAAGAAACCTAATGAGATACAACCTTGTAGGGGGTCAGCTAAACCTGCATATGAAAGCTGTAAATTCCACTTATCATTTCAGCATTCTCCTTGTTTCTTGCTCCTAAACTTGTGGCTTTATGCCTTTAAGTTAGAAATTATCATTATTGACATCAGTACTATCATAATGCTGGAAACTGGTCCTTTAGTTGGTCGAGGCAGTTAACACACCTCACTCATGTCTTCTTTATTAAAAAATATTTCCAACAAAGCCTACCTGTATTTAAAGGAAAAATTCTTGAATATTGAAGAGGATTTTATTGCCTGTATAATAAAAATGAGATTACAAACAAAAACAAAATATCAATTGAAACCACCCCTGTTGAGATTTGTTTAAAAACCTTCCGTCATGATTTTATGTATGAATCCTTGTTCAACTATGCTCCAAATACCAGTTTAATAATCAGAACGTTGGTTAGATAATTCAATTTCACCAAATTCTTGATTATTTTCAAAATTATTTGAAACCCAATGGTAGTGTCTTTCATTAGAAATATGGCACAGAAAAAGCTAATTACAAATTAAAATAATTTAAAGGTTGGAGAAAATGAAATAAAGGAAAACTTACCTGCAATTTTTTGAAAGAATATGAGGAAATAAAGCTTTAGATTTTACTCCCACAGGATAGCCATGCAACACATTAGCATTTCCAAACCAGCGGCCATTTTTAGTGAAGGAAATTGTTGGTGGGTGAGACTGTAAGTCTAGCAATGATCCAATAACATCACCTACACCAAAGCGCTCACCATAGTTGGAGAAATTCAAGTTCACAGAAAATTTGCCAGTACCTCCATAACCATATGATTCCATAGATTCTCCTAAACATGAAAAAAATTGGGAGGATCAAGACACCAAATAACAAACCTGTCCAACTAAATCAGTGTTTCCCAAACTTTTTTTTTAACTACTGTCCAATTTTAACAGAACATACTTTATTAAAGGGACTAAATGACAACAACAAAGAAACAGAAAATCACAAACTTCCACAATCCCCAACTCTCTTTATTTTCTCATGTCAGTAGCCCCTCTCCTTCCCTGTTACTAAGTCTAAGTCTAGCAACATCATCATCATTTCATTTTACGTCCGCCTTTTCCCTGCTTGCAAGGGTGGGACGGGAACTGATTCTGGCTTGATTTCTACAGCTGGATGCCCTTCCTAACACCAACCTCATTTACAGTGAGTGCTGGGTGCTTTTTTTTTTGTTGTGGCACCTTCACGACCACTTTGCAATGGAATGATTTGGACCCCTGTCCCTATCATCTCATTTCTACAGCTGAGTAAACTGGAGCAATGTGAAATAAAATGTCTTGCTCAAGGAAACAACACATCACCCGGTCTGAAAATTGAACTCACAACCTTTCGATTGCAAGCCCAATGCTCTAACCACTAAGCCATGTGCCGCCATACATGTTCTTTCTTTTTTATTTGTATAATTCCGTTCTAAATAACAAAAAGTGAGACTATTCCTCTATTTTTTCATGTCTTTGCCCACCAATACTAGTTGTGGACAGCCAAAAATGTGTAGCAACTCACCTAGCTGGAAACAGCAGCTATCAATGGACCAGCCAATTCTTACTATATGTGGATCAGTTTCTTTATGGTTATCACCAAAATTTACAGGAAGATTTTCAGTAATGTGTACTTCAAAGAAAACCTGAAAATATTACACACACACACAAAAAGTAGAAAGAAAAATAATTTGTTTTGCTGGAGCTTTAAATATATATAAAGAGAGAGAGAGAGAGGGTAGAATAATTAAATATATGAGTATTTAGTTAGAATGATGGAAAAAACCCAATTATAGGTGCATTAAGTGTTTTATTTCAATGCTATACTGTATGTCAGAATATATATATATATATATATATTACCCAGCACTGATGTAAACACTTTGTGAAATGAAATTATGAAATTCCAATGCAGTATTGAAAGTAGTCCAGCTGATCCTGTCTTTACTATCCACACAAATATTGTATATAAAGACTACAAAAGCGCATGGCTTAGCGGTTACAGTATTCAGCTTGTGATCGAAAGGTCACGAGTTTGATTTCTAATTAATCTAACAAATAATTCAGCTCAATAGTTGGCCTTTCAAATACTACAATTTTTTTTAATATCAAATTGCAACCACTCCTGGTTCTACACTATAAAGATGTTTTAGTGCTTATATAAAAAAAAAAAATCCTTCCATCATAATTTTATGAAAGAACCCTTATGTTAAGCTCCAAACACCAGCCTAATAATCAGAAAGTTAGTTTTACAAAATCCCTCAAAATTCTATATAATCAGAAAGTTAGTTTTACTAAATCCCTCCAAAACCTTGGCACGTCTTTCATTAGAAATATGGTAACAAAAGGATTTAAGAAAAGAAAATTGTAATAGAACTGAATTGGCTAAACTCTCAAATCAAACCATTCACAATGAACTAAAGAAAATGAAAAGTCATGAACCTTGCCACGAGTTACACCATAAGTTGAGCGAGCTCCAGCCCAACAGAAACAGAAGCCATCAGGTTCATTTAATGTAACTCCACCATACCTAGAAGATAAAAACAAAACACAATTTAAGTAATGTATGTTACCTCTTGGTTTAAAGCTATATAGACAACATTAACTACAAAAAACATATAGCTTCTTGTAATAACTTTCTACATATATAACTAGCATAACTACACCTTTTCCATATGTATTTAGATAAAACAATACTTGTCATGTGGTTTACTAAACCCAGTTTCATTCCCTTTAACTCTCAATTTCTCGTCTTACAAATTATTGTTCCTCTCTAATCTTATATTATTTACATATTGGAATAATTCAAGTTTACTTATTATATATAAAAAAAAAGACCCAAAACTTTTCTCTAATTGAAATGTAAAAATAAATAATTATAAAGAATGAGATATCTATATTTTGTACATGAATAAGTTAGTTATACTTACATCAGCTTTCCATGCTGGCATGGGTTGGACAGGTTGTTTCAGTCCAAGACTAGATTTGTCAGGGAACCACATCTTGACTCTTATGTTCCATATTTGACATGGTTTCAATAGCTGGATGCCCTTCATAATGTCAACCACTTTACAGAGTGTACTGGGTGCATTTTATCATGGCATCAGTACAACTTCACAGAATGTACTGGTGCATTTTATTATGACACCAGCATTAACACTTTACTGAATGTAGTAGTTGTCAAATACATAACAGGACAAAAGGGTCCACTCTACTTTGTCTACGATGTGCACCATGCTAACATTAATGTCATGCACAATAATTGTCGTTTAACCTTTCAAACAAAACCCCACCATATGGGGAATAAAAAAACAATGAAAAGCATACCCATCCGGATCTATGTTCATGTTAAGATCTGAGTTATAATGGTCCAGTACTGTAAAAGAATGGTCTACATTGATTTCTTCCACATCCTGCTCTGGATCAGTCTTCACACCCCAACCATGTCCATTGTAATTTCTGAAGTATAAAAAATGTATACATGTTCACAATTATCAACTTATTTGTGAAAATGAGAAATCTAAAATCTTTGTCTTTTTTTGACAAGTGACTTTTGTTCATACAACAGAGAAAAGTATATCGTTAACTCATAGAATTCTATTCCTTCTCCATTGATTTATATTTTTGATCAAGCTAACCTTTTTCCCCCCTGCCTTTTTAACTTTTCTTATGCTTCTAATGTTTACAAGAAGTTTGTGCAGAAAAAACATCGTTTTAAAGCTGCTTGTTAAAATTTTATCCTACTGAAGTTAAAAAAAAGAAGACATGTTCAGTATGTTAAGCAAGTAAAAGACAGTAACATCCCTTAAATAAAAGTCTAACGTTTCACAAGATAATTTTCCCAGAAATGCCTCAAGTAAGATTTGAAAGAGCACACGAAAAACCAAATTACTATATCAGGTATAGAGTATATCTATCAGTTGTATGTATCTGGTTTAGAATATGTACACCATATCCTTGCGTGTTGTAAGAGGCAACCAAAAGGGTTGGCGCCAGGAAGGGCAATCTGCCATAAAGCATTGCTTCCAAAAAGACTCCATGAGTAGGAAACCTTTCATGCAGCTAGCATGGTTAAACGATGCGTTGGAGAGGAAAATAGCCATGAAACGCAAGCAGAGTATATATATATCAGCATTTTACTTTAAAAAGATACACAGAAAGCTATTTGTCTTCTCAAAAAAACCCCCAAAAAACACCACATCCACTAATTTCAGAAGAAATGAAAATAGGACTTTTAATTTTCATGTAATTCTCAAGGACATTAACATAAGGAAAAAAAACAACAGCCAGCAATTAAAACTGTATTTCATACTTGTTAATTTGACTCTTTCTCTCTCTCAAATATAAAATGTTTCAACGAATTTAAGGAATGTTTAAAAGAGTCACTCTGGAAAGAGTAACAGGGAACACCACAATCTAGAAATATATTTTCCATTAATAAATAAGATACTTATATTTTGTTTTAAAAGTGAAAATAACTTACCGGTCTTTACTGCCAAATGGCATCTTTTGTTGATTGTAGCCATGCTTATTTTCAAACTGAAATCTGTTCCTGGCAAAATTTAAGCCAGGAGGTTGTCCAACAGAATAAGAATATGCTGAGCTGAGGCTATTATTTCGATTATTGTTGGCTTCATTACCATTTAACATGGAAATTAAACTGTATGCAGAATACTGATTCATGTCTGCAATAGAAGTATTATGAGAAATCATATTAACCCTTTAGCATTTACATGACTCTATATATACTATTGTATTTTTGTGGTAAAGGCTTTACATCACATAATATCGAATCTACGAGATTTTGATATTATTTATTTTGAGAACAATACCTTAACATAAGTACGAGTGGCTAGTTATGGCCAATTGAACAGAAAGAGGTGAGAGAATTCTGGCTGAATACAGCCGGTTTAAATGCTAAAGGGTTAAAGAAGTTATATTTCTATATGCATTATCTATCTACTTTGTTTGATGACTGCCTCTTTATGTTGATACATGGCAGATAGAATTTTAAACTTGGATGCTAATGTGTTAACATGTGCATGGATTTTTTTTTCACTGTATAGTCAAGGCAGGGGTGTAAAGTGCCCATGACCTTTTTCTGGGCTTCCAAGAAGGTGTCCTCAAATTAGAGTTGGTCTGAATGCTTTAAACAATGTGGATTTTGCTATAAGCACTCAAGAGCGAAGCAGTGGTGTTAAGCCAGGTGATGGATCATGTTTAACACCCAAGTAAGCCACAACAGGATTTGAATTCAGTAAGTAAAAGGCTACAGCAAATACTGAAAGACATTTCATCCGATGCTCTATTAAGCCAATCCACTATCCTGGACTGGTACTTTACTTTATCGACTAAAAGAATGAAAGGCAAATTTATCCTCAGTGGCATGAACTTGGAGTACAGAAAGTCAGAACAAAATACCACATGGCATTTTGTCCTATGCTCTAACAACTCTGTATATGTTTATGTGAAATTATCTTTTAGAGTATGTATCATTATTTGGGCAAATATGCATACAAATAACCAAATATCTAAATGTTCAGCTTATTTTATTTTTCCTACAGTAATGATGTAAATGTCATTACTAGTCACTTGAAAAACATGAGAGTACATTTATGATATATTCATCTGATGCTAAAAAGTGAATTAATTCACGATTCTGTAACAAAGAATAATGACATTGTATTTTCTTAAAGAGAAAATCATGCATAAAAGTAGATCAAAATTTGCAGGACATTATTATAAAATGAAGGAATCTACAATGGACTGTATACTCCTGTGGGGAAATAAAGTGAAAAGTCAAAATAAATATCTAGATCTGAAAAGGTTAATGCACAGATTAAAATAAAAAGCAAACCAAGATAGATACAATTATAACTAGAGAAACTAAAAAATCTAAAACAGAATCTCAAAACCTATCAAAGTACAACCAGTAAGACTTGCATAGACTGGTACTTTATTGACCTCCCTCTGCAAAATTTGAATTCAGAATACAAAAAGCCAGAATTAAAGACCATCTCATCTCACTGCCAATTTGCCACCTAGAAAACAATGTTAGGAAAAATATTTTTTATTCTCCTCAAAACACATATTCACTTTTTCAATCACTAATTTTTATTTAGTGAGAACTATATTTAGAACTTTTAGGCTCTTCTAGATAAAGAGAAGAGATTAGAGAGAATTGATGCTAGTTAATGGTTAAAGGGGAAACAAGACAAAAAAATTTGCAGGGGCTGGAACAAGTTTGGAGAAAAAATAAGTTTTAGTACTGTCTAATCAGTGAGATATTAGATGCGTACAATAATCTGCAAAGTAAGAGGCACATATATTGTTGGGAGAGTAATAGATAATGAGAATGAACCTTAACTTTGGGTGAAGGCATTTTTCCTTCTTTTTAATATATGTACTGTCCAAAGTGTAATGAACAGTTCTACACAATATGTTCCCTGCATACAGTTGATAGCTGCCTAAAGTTGAATAATTTTCTGATAATGAAAACGAAAACCAGTTTTTGTTGGAAAGTTTGAAAATGTTTGTTTACAATTCATACCACATAAAAGTTCTCAATATATCCTCTATTAATAACTGCATATCACTTCCCCAAACCTCCATTCACTAATTCTTCCAAGCCATTGATCAGCAGTTTCTAGCCTGGAGTCTTGTTCAAAACTTCAAGTACTTTGTTAAAAACATATATACATGCTATTGGGCATCCAATTTTTAAGTATAAACATTTCTCCCTGAATAAGTCAGAGAAGGGAGTAATTGTAGGGAGGAAGAGACACCCATAGGAAAAGTCATTTAAACAAAAGGTGTCCTAGGTTGTGAAAAAGATGAGAATCACTGTCATTGATGTTTTAGTAATTTTGGTGTCAATCTCTCGGATTTTATCCTAAGATGTTGATAATACCAAATATTTTCACTCTTTCACACAGCACTTATTGCCTTGATGTCTTTAAATTTTCTTAGCAATCAATACATTTCTTTTCCTTTTAAAATACTTGTGATTAAAGACATAAATTGCTGTGACTATCACAATGACTTTCGTCTGCAACATAAAGCTTATCTAATACCTCAGAAATCCTGCAATATCTTCATTATCATTCTCTTTAAATATCTAATGAAGCTTATTAAAGTAGAATACAATTAATTAATGTTAAACTATATACTGTTACCTTTCTATACTTAGAACTTAAAGTTTTTATCTACCACATTCAGTGACATGGTATTGGTAAGCAAAAGATTATAGTAGAAAACATGTCCAAGGTGGCACACATAGAAACCAAGACCATATAATTGTGAAGCAAACTTAACTACACAGCCATGTCTGTCTCTGTCTTTCTATAATAATTGTTTCTACATTTGGCACAAGGCCAGCAATTCGAAGGGAAGAGGAAAGTCAGCTAAATTGCCCCCAGTGCGTTTATTTTATCGACCTCGTAAGGATGAAAGGCAAAGCTAACCTCAGCGGGATTTGAAATAAAATTTTTCGTACATGCCTTATACCATTTCATGTCACCATATTATCTCAACACATACAATGCTAAAAATAAAGTCAATCTTAGAGCCCTCACTTTAATGTTTAGTTATAAATTTAATTCCTTATCAAATTAATACATTTTAAAATCTACATCTAATCACAAACAGTTCTTCTTCTATCTTCATTCAATGTTCTTTCCATAAACAATTCAATTCTTGTCAGGCATTCCATTACCCAGAGGGTTATTCTTGCAATGCAATCCAACTTTTACCATTCCTGCTCTAGAGTTGTATGTTCAATGTTTCACACAAAAAAAAGGTGTTATTCAAAATGAAAATTTGCTTTTCTATTTTCCTTTCAATATACTGTGTAGCAAGTTTTAAATTGGGATACCATATCCTTGTATGTCATAAGAGGCTACTAAAGGGGTTGGCACCAGGAAGGACATTCAGCTGTAAAGCACTACCTAAAAAAAAGGTCCCTATGATGAGGATAAAGGCTGTCATGGAACCTGCAAACAACCTTAAAACGCTTGTTGCATTGTCCTTTTTTATCCTTTCTGCTATTGTATTATTTTAACATTCAGGTAATTTAGCATTATCTCTATGCAGTATTTCTTGGTCATATCTGTCTGCAAATACCATTTATTTTGAAACCTGGTTGCCAGAACGAAGTTAAGTGTATAGTTTCTCTTACGAGAGTACTCCCAGCAAAATAATATCTTCAACTTTCTCTACTTGCATTAAGTAGGGTAACGTTTATGGTCTTGTATTTTCCATTCTCTAATATATATATACCATGGAAAAAAGTTTATAAACATATTTTTCTCCGTTTAAAGTCCAATGTTAAGAAATAAACATTCCCAGTATGTTAAGCGAAGGAATTCTGGAGGAGCACGAGATAAGTTATTTGATAAAATTTAATACAAATTTGTTATTTATTGATAAATTCTCTAAAACAATAGTTGTTGCATTTAATGTCTTATTAAGATTAGTTGTGGAGGAGACTATCTGTAAAATATAGGAATAGGTTTCATGATTTTTGCAATAGTATAAGGGTGCTGCAACAAAATATGTTTAGGAACTTGACAATGATGATGCTTTATCAAACATTTTCTAATGCAATCAGTATGGCATTGATTTTGGTAATCAAACATCAACTTACGAAACTAATTCCCCCAAAATATTAAAAAATATATAAACCTCCAACCATAGAACATGATTGATAATCTCACGAGGATTTGGAAAAGTAAATAGAGATTTGTTTTAAAGAAAACTTGAGCATTCTGATTACGAGACGTCTCAGTTGTTCAAAAATTCACGAGACCTTAAGTGGAAAAAATGTTCATGAAAAATAACAAAAAAAAAAAATACCAAGATCAATAACAAGTTTGTAAAGTTCTGTGATGACATGAAACTGTCTGACTGAACTCGATATCACAATTACAACAGGAAAGAAATAATTGTTGAATTTACAAACACGAGAGATCGTTCAATGAAACTTAAACGTGATCGCTCGACCTGTTAGAAATAGCAGCCAAATTCCCCTCATATTACACCCTACCATCTTTAAAAAAAGACACGTTAGGTTTAAGTACTTAGTCTTCGATGCACTGGGGGAAAAGTGTCGGGGGGGGGGGGGCACCACTTGAATGCTTTTTGATTTGGTCTGCTGAACTAGAGCTAAACGACAAGATTCAATCAGATAAATGTTTTGGGTTTTTTTTCCTCGATATTTTGAAATAAATAACCAGGCCACTGGAGTTTATAGAAAAAAGTATCTAAAAATTACAAAAACAGTACAAGGTTTATTTGCGTGTATAGCTATCTCGATTGCATGGACGACATGCGTGAATAAACAGAAAATTAGACCGATAACTCAGCTAAATACTGAGCAGTCATAGAATGTTTTATTTATTTAAAAAGGGGAGAGAGAAATGATTAAATACAAATAGAAATATAATTAAAGGCAGAACTAGTTAAATATTAATAATATAATAACTGGTAATAGTTGATTTGATTACCTAGTAACTACAATAATAGACATTCTACAACGAACAAAAAGCCTGATTAGAAACAACAAAGGCGACCAGAAACAGAATATGTATGTTTAAACGCGAGTATCCCTAAAGTATTAAAAGTAAACATGTATTCATAAGATAGAAATGCGAATGGAAGGTATCACAGAAAAAAAAATAGATAGAAAAGCTTTTAAATACCAATAGAAATATAAGACGGGAGTGAAAATTAAATTCACAAATGCATATAGATGTGTATATAAATGATAAAGGAAACACACTGAAGTGCTTCTAATTTTCCTATTATTATAATATATATATAAAGATGAGTAGTCACAGTATGTCTTTCTTTTACCGTTATCTATAATTTTAAATCACGTCTTCTGTAGCAGTTTGTTACTCAACAAGAAGCGCCATCTACATGTATGGACCGGATATTTATGACACTGCTGTCGATGATTATTTTCTAGGAACTACCAATAAAATAGATGGCGGGGGATCTTTTAAGTGCTTCCATATTTATATTAATATTAATTGTGTAAAATAATACTTCTCTATCGAAAATAATTTTAAAAAATTATATTATGATTCTAATTATAAAATTTATCGACTATATGGCAAAAACTGATCGGTCCCGACGACGTGTTGCACGACTATTTTACGGAAAATAACGAATAACTTTAGATATTAGTATTATTTTGATCTCTTGTGTTTTTTTACTTCACAATTAATTAAATTGCTTCAATATTATCTTTAGCATTTAAATCAAACCATGATTGACAATGATAAAAGCCATATCACTAAGTAATATCAAAATCAAGTTTTATAAAATATAGAATATTATTGTGTAGTAAGAGGTGTAATTTGTCATAAATGGATGAAACGAGTCCATTCTTAAAATAAATGGACAGTGGGGCCCACATTTTACGCAGTCAATTTGTTTCCAGACCTCCGCATTATTTAGAAAAGTGCATATGTACAAGACCCGTGCTTAAAATTCCATATATATATGTCTACGTCGATGTTTTGGATGTTGTGAAAACCAGGAAAAGAATGGTGGTAGGAATTCGAGCAATCCATTAAGTGATACGGTTTCATGTGGAACAGGGCGTCAAGAGTTTACAGCATTTTTGGATAATAAATAAATAAATTTCCCGACTGCGTATATTCAGACTAACGGTATTTGATACCGTGTAAGATGTGAGTCAATTGTATTGAATTGATAGATGAACTAGAACCGGCGCTGCCTTTAAGCCGCCTAGAGTGGAGGTTTCAGAGAAACGCATTACTGAACGGTAAAGTTTTATACAAATTTGTATAATTGTCTTAAATGTATGATAATTTCCTTCGATCAATAAATAAAACACTAAATATCTTTGCCATATAGCAACAGCATTGTAAAAATATCGAAAGTGGTGGAGAGGGCCTTATTATGTTATGACCTGTAAACATGATTTGGTGAAGAATAGTGTGAGATGTCTAGCAGAAAATGCAGGCTTAGTAATTTTCTTCTGATTTTATTCACTGTCGTATAAAAAGAGATATAATAAAACAATGCTTACAGAACGAAAGCACAAACAAATATAATATAAAGGAAAGGGAGAGGGAAGACAGAAAAAAAAAGAAAGAGAAAACAAAACAAAAAAACATCTGGGATCACATACAACAAAAGGCAGGCGAAAGGGGTGGACAACCGAGCTGCTACCAGAGTAAAAGATAACAGTATCGCAAGGAGCACTGGGAAACCTCTCTAATGATTTTTTAGGCAAGCCAGCATGCACGCAGCATTACCTAGGGTGATGGCGAGGCTGATGCGCTGGAACAACCAAGCGCTCTCGCGAGATTCACTGGTTACCTCTGTTAGGCGAGCTGCCAGTGAAGATAAGAATCTTGCAGTCAATAGCCCGACTCCCCCAAACGTCTCAAATGCCACAAGCTGGAAAATGTAGTTGGCTGACAGATCACGGTATTTTAGGATTTAGATTTTGTTCCATTCGGCTGCAGAAGCTGTGGCTCTCGCCCTAACCACAGCATGCAGGATGTGCGAAGAAGCAAAAGAGTCACTAACTGTGACATCCCAGAGAAGGTATCTGCCTCTCAACCATGGACACAGGGTAAGGCCGTCAGGTCTTTTCCCATCACTTCTGGACAACCCAGATGGTTCCAAGATTGAGGGGATGTTTGCCCGGGCCAGAGCTCTCTTGAGAATAAGGTTTAGCTCCGTGTGACGTGTGAAGCAACCGGCATTCAGGCAGCAAGAAAGATTGTGGAGTCGAGGAGTTTGTCACATCGACACCTCAAACTCGTACAGACGTCAGCTCCCACTCTGGAGGCAATGGAAACATGAAATTCATCCAAGCTGAGTAAGCTACCAACGAAGCCACAGGTAGGTCATCAACCCAGTCGCTTGAGTATTTGGCGCTGGCAGACAGTAAGCGGCACCTTGAAAACTGATCCGACTGGACGAAGAGGGAGTTGAAGGTGGCCTTCGAACTTATGCTGTCCCAAGCTCTCCGACTTTAACTGTCCACCTTCTCAGGAACAGACAAGCCCAACTCACTCCATTGTTGAAGAGCTTCATCCAACTCCCTGTTGGAATTAGTCCATGTTGGAAAGGAGAGGATGTTGCTCACCAGGGTGGAGGAAAGGAAGCAGGGGAGAGAGAAGGACGAACATTTATGAAGACCAAGACCCCCAAATCGCTTGGGCAACACAGCCTGATCGCGGGACTCTGGAGAGAGTCTGACATTGCCCAAGCACTCGAGTCTTTTGAAGATTAGGTGATCAAAACGTTGTAGGCAGGATGGAAATCCATGAGAAGGGCTGATCCTGAGCAGATACAGAAGCTTAGGAATCGAAATGTAGTTTCTGAGTATGAAAAACCTTGATGGAGTTCAATTGCTTCAATATTCTTCAGCAACTGCTCAAGGCCAACCATCTTTGCTTGGAAGATTGATTCGAAGGCAAGGTCTGTAATTGGGGCTCCCAAAGACTACCAAGGCGGCGGGGGAGGGACTGCAATGGAAGGGAAGGACTCTGTAAACAGGTCAATTGTCTGTTGATGTTGAGAAGCCGGGTGGTTGAGGATCCAGAGCTCACAATTGGAGCTATTGACCTGGAGGCCCCGATGGCCAAGCTCCTCAACCATTTTGTTAGCAGTGGCGAGAACCTTATCTGGAGGTCCCCCCAAACAAGTGTTGTCGAGATACGAGACATTGAGGTCCAACACAACCTCCATCTTGGTGATGTCATCAATGCCCAGTGCAAACAGCAGGCCTGAGTGGGATGCCCTGTTGGACTCCTGAGGCAGAGGTGATGATTTGGTCACCAAAAGAGAGGTAGGAGCACTTCTAATAAGCCTGCCAAGTAAAGTGGTAGAGTTATGGGACCCTCTCTCTTACTGAGCTGAGGACGACATTGCGGCTGACAGAGTTGAAAGTGTTCTGGAGGTCAAGTTTGAGAATGACCTTGGGGGACACAGAGGGCAAGTTGGTAAAGGCTCTGGTAGCGTAGGCAGTGTAGAAGTTGAATTTATATTTGGTAGACTGGGGTGCATAACTCGGAGAAAAAGATGCACATTGTAGGGCTAACCCTGCATAGAATAAATTGCATATAACAGCCTATAGCTATCCCTGAGATGCATATTTTACTTTTAGCCAAAGAAGCCCACAAAACTAACAAGTCCAGGGCGACCTACAGGATAAAGTGGGAAGCATTGGTAGATAAGGAAGTCAGGAGCAGATATATAATACTATTGCATCCAAATTCAGAGAACCCCCTGAACAAACTAAGGATGTTGAGACAGCGTAGAGATTGTTCAGCTTAGCAGTTTCTGCTTCAGCTGTTGAATGCTGCAGGCGAAAGAGGCTTGGTGTGACACCAGATGGCAGGAGGACCCCTTGGTTCAATCAAGAGGTCATCAAAGGTGCCATTCGAGCAAAGAAGGAGGAGGCCTGCAAAGCTTGGCTTGGAAATAAGTCCTCCTTCTTGCACTTGTGGTACAAGCAGGTCCGAAGAATTACAGCGGAGACAGTAAAGGTGCCAAAATGAAGACATGGGAGGACTTTGGGATTAAGCTGGAATCTGATTTCAGATCAGCAAATAAAGTGTTCTGGTAGACCATCCGCTAACTTCCTGCTATCAGGAACATGTTTGGGCTTCTCCTCTCCTAAGAAAGGTGTATGCTTGTGAGGTGGAGAGAATACTTTGCTGATCTCCTAAACCAGATCACAACAGCATCATCTAATGTACACGTGGTGCATCTGGGAGTGGTGACTAATATCTCGGAGGCTGAGGTCATAAGCAATTACAGAGCTCAAAATCCGGCCTGAGATGTTAAAAGCCTTAGATAGAGAAGGTATTCTCTGGCTGACTTGTGTATGTTCCGGGTAGCTTGTATCTTTGAAAAGGCACCTTGGCAATGGCAGTTGGGAGTAATAATCCCAATTTTCAAAAGAGATTGTTTCAATTATAGGGGTATCTCCTTGTTCAGCCTCCCCAGTAAAGTCTATGCTAAGTGTCTGGCAAAGAGATATAAGGAGATTGTCAAGTCCAAGCTAGTTGATGAACAGTGTGGTTTTCACCCCAGATACAGCACAGCTGACCAAATATTCATACTGCAGCAGCTCTTTGAGAAATTGTGGGAGTACTGTCAAAAGGTGTATTCTTGCTTTGTAGACCTGGAAAAGGCATATGACTGCATTCCACGAGACCTGTTGTGGAAAGATCTGCAGGAATATGGGATCGATGGTCAGCTTCTTGCTGCCTTGGTGTCTGGTATTTATGTTTGGATAAATGGTGTTTAAATTGAAACCATTCAATGTGAGATCGGACTCTGCCAAAGGTGCTTACTATCACCTTTCTTGTTCATTATTTTCATGAACAGGATTGACATGTGCAGCCTGGTTGGAAGTAGTATCACGACTGGCAGGTGTAACATCAGTCAGCTGGAATTTACAGACGACCATGTGTTACTTAACACAACAATGAAGGCACATGGCTTAGTGGTTAGAGCATTGGGCTTGCAATCGAAAGGTTGTGAGTTCAATTCTCAGACCGGGTGATGTGTTGTTTCCTTGAGCAAGACACTTTATTTCACATTGATCAGCTGTAGAAATGAGATGATAGCAACTGGGGTCCCTATCATTCCACTGCAAAGTGGTCGTAGAGGTGCCACGGAAAAAAAGCACCAAGCCCACACTGCAAAGTGGACATGTAGGCGCCACGGAAAAATAGCACCCAGCACTCACTGTAAATGAGGTTGGTGTTATGAAGGGCATCCAGCTGTAGAAATCAAGCCAGAATCAGTTCCCATCCCACCCTTGCAAGTAGAGAAAAGCGGACGTAAAATGATGATGATGATGAACACAAGATGATCTTCAACTCTCCATGGATAGGTTTGATGCCAAGTGCTGCATGGCTGGAATGAAAATCAGTGCTGTGAAAACTGAGACACTTATCCTCTCAATGTGCAGTGCATTCTACATGTGAATGGAGTTCCACTGAAGCAGGTGGAACAATCATCTCTCTCTGTAGTACAATCATCTCTCTCTGTAGTAAATAAAACAAAATCAAAATGAAGAGGAAACAGAGTAACAAGAATAGTCATTGCGCTGGTCACAGAGTGTGTGACAAAAGAGCTTCAACAAGTAAATAATCGTCCAGTTACTAAACTTGCAGAGGAATGGATTGGTCACCCGTATAGTTAACCAAGTAATACAGAATGGGGTCATACCGAAAGACTGGCGTAACAGCATCATCATTAACTGCTACAAGGGTAAAGGGGATGCTCTAGATAGGGGAAACTATAGAGGTATTAAGTTAGTTGACCAGGTCATGAAGGTCACAGAAAGAGTTATAGCGCAACTAATCAGAGAGAGAATTGATCTAGATGAAATGCAGTTTGGGTTTGTGTCAGGTAAAAGTACCAGACGCTCTTTTCTTTGTACGACAACTACAAGAGAAGTACCTAGCTAAAAGTAAACCCCTCTACTTAGCTTTTGTAGACCTGGAGAAAGCTTTTGACAGAGTCCCCCGCTCCATTATCTGGTGGGCTCTTAGAAAACTAGGTGTAGATGAATGGTTTGTGAGAGCTATACAAGCTATGTATAATGAAACAGTCAGTAAGGTTAGAATTAACAATGAATATTGTGAAGAATTTAGTGTAAAAGTTGGCGTTCATCAAGGCTCTGTCCTTAGCCTCCTCTTATTTATTATTGCCCTTCAGGCTATAACAGAGGAGTTCAAGACCGGCTGCCCATGGGAACTCCTATACGCAGATGATCTAACGCTCACAGCTGAACTAGAGAAGAAATTCGAAACATGGAAGCATGGCTTAGAATCAAAAGGTCTTAAAGTTAACTTGTCTAAGACTAAAGTTCTAGTTTGTAGAAAGGAAAATAGGGCACAGGTGCCCTCAGGGAAATGGCCATGCTCAGTGTGTAGGAAAGGAGTAGGCAGAAATTCCATTTTATGTCCCAAATGCAAAGTATGGGTACATAAAAAATGTAGTGGGATCACAGGTAAACTATCTAAGAACGTAGACTTTATATGTGGCCAATGCTCAGATGCAATAAGTAGCAAGTGTCCAAAGGATACTAGCTCCTTCCATTGCCCAGATGGTTCTATAGAAATAGTAGACACTTTCCGTTACCTGGGTGACAAAATCAGCAGTGGTGGAGGGTGTTCTGAAAGTACAGTAGCTAGAGTCAGAACGGGATGGAAAAAATTCAGAGATCTTATACCGCTGTTGGCCACAAAAGGTTTCTCTCTAAAAATGAAAGGCAGATTGTATGATGCCTGTATACGAACAGCAATGCTACATGGCAGTGAGACATGGGCATTACGTGCAGCGGACCTGCGTAGACTGGAAAGGAACGAAGCATGCATTCTCTGTAGGATGTGTAATAGTAATATACATGAACGGCAAAGCATAAATGAACTAAGTGAGAAATTAGGAATAAGAGGGATGAGATGCTGTTTACTTGAGAGAAAAGTTCCCAGTTCCACACTGTAAATGTGGTTGGTGTTAGGAAGGGCATCTAGCCGTAGAAAACCTGCCAGATAGTCCTATATGAGCGAGACACGGTCACCCGACCAGCTTTGCCTCAAGTGGGACAACTTCCGTCTAACCCATGCTAGCGTGGAAAACGGACGTTAAACGAAGATGATGATGATGATGATGATAGTTATGTAATAAACAACATAAGATAATTATTTCATTTACCAGTGGTTTCTTGAAAGCAGATGTTAGATGTTTTCAGTCGTCGTTTTCATTCTGATGACTGAAAACAGATCTAACATCTGCTTTCAAGAAACCACCTGTAAATGAAATAATTATCTTATGTTGTTTCTTACATAACTAATAAGCTCTGTAGCCTACATAGAGCACTCTTTATTTCCTGTACCTTTCCGACGAAATTACTTCATTCATACACACATATATTATATATATATATATATATATATATATATATATATATATATATATATATATATAGTATAAAAGAGAAAACACAGGTAAGCATTAAGAGAAGGATTTTATCCAGGTATTTACGACCGTTTCATTGGTAAGTGCAACCAGTTCTCTAACTATATATATATATATTATAAAAATTATAAAAAATAAACCAAAGAAGCCTTCAATACATCAAAAGTCTTTATTAGCCAACAATGTTTCGTCCTATTAAGGACTCATCAGGGCAAGTAAAGCTACAAGAAGCACTATCGGCCAATACAAGCCAAAAACTCAGAAGAATATGGAGTATACAGCTATTATACATCTATTTTTTCTTACCCTGTGTAAAACTTTATACTATTTGTTAACCTTGAATTATATATATGATGTAATTTTGTATATCTTTTGATGCCAATATATTATATTGTTATTATAATGTTATTATAATGTTTTTATATTGTTTATGCACACTGACAGGGAATTATATATTATATTTTATTTTTATTTTTATTCTTATCTTTATTATATTATACTGTAAACAATATATATATATATATTTAAATACTTAATAAGTGTTAGTTTGTGTTTGTACTAATGTATATATGTATAGATATATATATATATATATACATATATTAAGCTTTTTATTATCACCATCTATTATATTATATTATATTCTATATCGTACTGTAATTCTCGCATTATATTACCATTTGTGTTTCAAGTTTTTGCATTATATAATATTTACAATGTGGGTTCAACATGTTAATCACTTCCTTGCTATTTGGTCTATATCTATGTTTGTAACTGCTCACTCTTAATCTTAGCCTACTTTTCCTTGATATCCTTCCTGGGCTTTAATAGATGTATACTCCATATTCTTCTGAGTTTTTGGCTTGTATTGGCCGATAGTGCTTCTTGTAGCTTTACTTGCCCCGATGAGTCCTTAATAGGACGAAACATTGTTGGCTAATAAAGACTTTTGATGTATTGAAGGCTTCTTTGGTTTATTTTTTATAATTCTTTGGCTCTGTTTAATTACATTGAGCTATATCTTATACTGTCATTTCTATAATATGAAGAAGGTGTTTAACTCCAACACACTCTAGTATTTTAATTCTTATATATATATATATATATATATATATATGTGTGTGTGTGTGTGTGTGTGTATGTATGTGTGTGAGTGTGTATTTAGATGTGAGGGTTGTCTCTGTGCATTCCAGTTTCCACATGTTATAAAAATGATTTAAAATTCTAGTTTCTGCTCTTATTTAAAATGAGCCTGGGACAAAGTGCCTTGAGATATTTATCAGTACTCTAGGCACTATGAGTTCAACTTCTGCCATAGTCAACTTTGCCTTTTATCATATCGAGGTTGATAGAATAAAGTACCAGTCCAAAGCAGTGGATTGATGGAACTGTTAGTGTTGGACAAGATGTCTTGCAGTATTTGTTCCATCCCTTCGTATTAAGTGTTCAAATCATACTGTGACCTACTTGGGTGGTAGGCTTAATCCATTGCTGTTGGGTGCCTTAAGCAGAATCCACGCTGTTGCAAACATCTGGGCCAGGACGCTAGTTAGGGGACATTTTCCTCCCTTCCACCAGTAAAAATAGGAATTAGAAGTTAGATAATAGTGGTGAGAGGGTCAGTAGAGCTTAAATAACAATTCAGTGGCTATGATATACTCCAAAATAAACCTGCTATACTGTACATAGGCTTACAAAGCCATCCTACACTCAAACATATATGAATTATCACCACCCATCTTCTATTTATTTATTTTTACCTTTACGTTTTTATGTCCTAATGTTATTTAATTTCCTGTCAACATCACCAACAACAACAACAGCAGCAGCAACTGAATATGAATTTTTCAATCGTTTTTGCCCAATGTAGCCAAAATGAATTATAACGTTATTTCATTCTTTCCCTTTTCCCATGCTTCTTCTCCCAATTATTCCTGAGAGTGAGAGGGTCATGGAAGCAGACTCCTCAAACACTCCTCCCAGCAGGTCCTGTCACAAGCAATCGTCACCAATTGATCCCGCTGGATTCCCGTGACACTAGCTGGGCTCATGGATGTAGTTTGTCAAGTTATTGAGTCGAATTATTAAGTGTAAAATATATGAGGAAAAAATAAGACTAGTTATAAGTAATTATGAATTACTACCTCCTTACGAACAACTGACGCTGCACATTAGGTCCAAACACAGAAGAGTCGAACTCCCACCGTCATCGCCTCTATCTCTCTCGCCCTCCCCATATCTCTCTATTATGAATCTTGCTTGGGGTCTATCCCTAGGTCTCCTACCAGTTGGTTATGCCCGTAAAATCTGTCCAGCGATTCGTTCCTGAGACATTCTAACATAACCCTAACCCAAACTCCAATCCCAACTTCTTCCCCCTTGGTTTTCCAGGGAAATAAGTCCTTTGCAGCATTTTCAAAGGTAATGTTACTTAGTAGCACACGAAGAAACAGCGAAAAAATTTCCCATTGAAATCGGAGGGGGGAAAATAAAATTATACATTTTTCTTACCTACGTAATATTACTAGATATCACACAGTGGCAAAAGTAAACTTCGAAAATTGCCCATTATATGACGAGTAATACTGTAAAAATATTGTGTATTTGTTATGTATAAACAAGAGGGTGTTATTATTTGCGTATTAAGCGGCTTTAGCTTACGACAGTAAGCGGCCAAGTGTAGTGAATTCTTGTGTTTTGTTTAGGTGTCTCCGACGAAGGACAAACATGCCTTACACTGAAGAAGACTGGATTCCTAGTTTTGAAGAGTTAGATGTACCAGAATTACAACTCACTTCCTCCGTACTTAGAGCTGGGTCCTTGTATTATGGCAAATACTGTGACTATCAATGCAAAGTAAGTGCATGTTTTTTTTTTTTTACTGTGGGCAAGGTTATCTACGAAGGGTGACTAAATATTTTTGGTCGGTTCACCTTGCTAGTCATTATAATTGTGTGTTTCTCAATTGAAAGTGTAATGAGATCGATTTTTATCTATCATTCGTCTGGAGTGATGCATGTGTTTTGTGAGTGTGTGTTCTTGCATAACTGCCTTTTTAGAGTAGAAGTGTTAACAGTCGTTCCATCAGCAATATCATTTCGGCTAGTACAGTAGGTAACTATATTTTTCAGTCATTCGACCTCCTTGGTTAAGTATGGGTGTCATTGTATTTGCTTAAGTTCTTACCAAATATTAAGTGGATGTAGAGTATTGTAAACAAGTAGATATGAAAAAAATTGCATATTGAAAAACAACAGCAACAAATCACTGATATTGTACTTCTACCTCACAACTCTCTTATTACTACTTCGGCTAGAACAGTGAAATCAATGTTTTACTACGGAGGTCTATCGAATAAGACTAAAACATGTTCAGAGTGTCTCCTGTAGTTGCCAAAATGATTAAAATAATATTAGTATTAGATATTTAATGCTCACTACATTAAATTTGTTAACATTATGGATGAAACTGTTGTATATATTCATAGAAAAATCGCAGTCTTTGATTAAAAATAAAAAAGAAACCGATGCGAAAAACTGTATACAAGTTATTTACCAGACTTTTACTCTGGGCCTGAAATTTGCAGCATATATTAACACTCATACACACACACATTGGTAAATTATTGATAATATAGGGTGGGCTGATCATGTCAATATTCAGTGACAATATCAACATTGTAAACAAATATAATGTTTATAATGTCTTTTGTAAAACGACTGCTTATGTAGAACTGGACTAATTTATATATTCACGCTTTCCACATATACTAAACATATATGCACAGTTCTTTATCAACCAGCTATAATCCTAATGTCCAATGTTAGATATGATTTAATAGCACCAGATGATATGTATGAGCAGAGATCACAGAAACACATTACCATGATTAAAGGATTTTGGTAGACTGTATTAACAATGATGTGTATTTCATCATTTTCTTTTAATTTTAATTCAAATTCAACTGCAAATGACATTTACAAAACGTAACATGTGATTTATGGACAGAATGAAGCCTGAAACCAAATTATAAACACGAAGTGTAGTGTGACTTGTTTGTATACAAGTATATATGGTAAGCCAAACATATATTCTATTTTCTTGGAAAAATAAAGTACCAGTAATGTACTGGGTAATTGCTGGCCTTGTGCCAAAAATAGAAACAATTATTTTTAATGTTAATATTATACTATTGTTAGATGTCAGCATGAGTGAATGGTTAAGAAGTTGACTTGGCAATCATAAGGTTTCATGTTCAATCCCAGTGTCATACACCTTAGCTTTGTGAGGGAAATTTGGTAGATAGAAACTGTTTTGAAGGCTGTGGAATGGTCTGTAACTGCAATTCAAGGGATCAACTTTGTAACAAACTGAATGTCCCTAAGAGTAGCAGCTCTACCTAAAATGACACTGATCTCTGAGCTACAGACTCAATAGTGTGTGTATTCGTGATTGTATTCCTTTGGTCATTACCCCAAGATTCATGACCATAGATAAGAGTTGGCATGAACACTGAATTGAAGATGGCGAGTTTGCCTTTTACACCTACCTCACTTCTTCTGATTACGGAATGCTGAAGCTGGCGCATTACTGCACCAGCTCCTTCAATTCTCACACTTAATTTAGTCTCCTGTCTTCCATCACTTGTGAACATGACCCCGAGGTACTTGAACTTCTCCACCTACTTCAGTGGAACTCCATTCACATGTAGAGTGTACTGCATAGGTTTCCTTGAAAGGATGAGTGTCTCAGTTTTCGAATCACTGATTTTCATTCCAGCCATGCAGCACTTGGCATCAAACCTATCAAGTGCAAGTTGGAGATCACCTTCTGTTGAGTTAAGTAACACCATGTCGTCTGCAAATTCCAGCTGACTGATTTTACACCTGCCAGTCGTGATACCACTTCCAACCTGGCTGCGCATGTTAATCCTGTTCAAATAATGAACAAGAGGGGTGACAGTACGCACCCTTGGCAGAGTCCGATTCCTACATTGAATGGTTTTGATTTAGCACCATTTATCCGAATGTAAAAACTTGAGCATTCATTATAGAGACATCAGAACAGCAAGAAGCTGACCATCGAGCCCATACTCCTGCACAACATTCCACAGCAGGTCCCGAGGAATGCGGTCATATACTTTTTTGAGGTCTACAAAACAAAAATATACCTCTTGGCAATACTCCCATCTAGTTATCTGAAACTTGAGACTACCTTAAGTCAAAGAAGCCCACAAAACTGGCAGGTCCAGTGCGATCTACAGGATAAAGGTGGAAGCGTTGGTTGATAAGGAAGTCAGGACCAGATATGCATCCAAATTCAGAGAACTCACTGAGGACGAGGCAGAGTGAAGATTGTTCAGCTCAGCAGTTTCTGCTTCACTTGTTTAATGCTGCAGGTGAAAGAGGCTTGATGTGGCGCTGAATGGCAGGAGGACCCCTTGGGTCAATCAAGAGGTCAAAGATGCCATCCAAGTAAAGAAGAAAGCCGACAAAGCTTTGCTTGGAAATAAGTCCTCCTTGCAGTTCAGGAGGTCCGAAGAATCGCAGCAGAGACAGTAAAGAGATGGGAGGACTTTGCAGTTACGCTGGAATCTGACTTCAGATCAGCAAATAAAATGTTCTGGCAGACCATCTGCCGACTTCGTAATAAGAAGTCCTCCTCCACACATAGACATCACTTAATAATAATTCATGATAAATTCTTAGCAGACTGCTGCCATTTTATTAACTTTTTTTTTTACTATTAACGATTTCTATCTCCTCATACTTATATATATATCATCATCATCATCATCATCATTTCATTTTACGTCCACTTTTCCCTGCTTGCAATGGTGGGACGGGAACTGATTCTGGCTTGATTTCTACAGCTGGATGCCCTTCCTAACACCAACCTCATTTACAGTGAGTGCTGGGTGCTTTTTTGCCGTGGCACCTCCACGACCACTTTGCAGTGGAATGATATGGACCCCAGTCCCTATCATCTCATTTCTACAGCTGAGTAAACTGGAGCAATGTGAAATAAAGTGTGTTGCTCAAGGAAACAACACATCACCCGGTCTGAGAATTGAACTCACAACCTTTTGATTGCAAGGCCAATGCTCTAACCACTAAGCCATGTGCCTCCATATATATATATATATATTTTTACACATACACACATATATCATCATCATCGTGTAATGTCTATTTTTCCATGTTAACATGGCTTAGACAAGTTGTCTCATTGTGAGAAAGTCAGACCAAATGACCATGTCTGCTCATACAGAACTGTTTCTGGCTTGGTTTCTATGGCTGGATGCATTTCCTTACACCAACCATATTTACTGTGGGGATTGGGTGCTTTTTATCGTGGTACCAAAATAACCACTTTTCAGTGTAGACTGGCTGCTTTTTGTATTGACACCAACACAACTACTTTACAGTGTGGGCTAGGGACTTTTTGTCATGTCACCAACACAACTACTTTACAGTGTGGACTGGGCGCTTTCTGTCATGGCACCAAAATAAGCACTTTACAGTGTCGACTAGGTGCTTTTTGTTGCGACACCTAGTTTGGGTTGGGTGCTTTTCGTTATGTCATCAAGGTTGGGCTGGGTGCTTTTTGTCATGTCACCATCATGACCACTTTATAGGGTGAACTGGGTGTTTATTGTCATGTTGCTACCATGACAACTTTACAGGGTGGATTGCGTGTTTTTGTCATGTTACCAACACGACCACCTTATAAGGCAGACTGGATGCTCTTTGTCATGTTACCAACCCAACCATTCCACAGAGCAGACCAGGTGCCTTCTGTTGTGCCATCAACACAACCACCTTACAGGGTGGACTGGGTGTTTATTTGAGCACAACCACCCTGCTTAGGTGCCTTTTTGTCATGTTACCTTACAGAGTTCTTTTATACATCTATATATATGTGAACATACACACACTACACACACATAACAGTACAGTGAAATTGTGTCAGTAATCAGGTTTCAGAGTGTGCTAATTGTTTTATTTTTTTAAATTATTATTTTTGAATGTCTAAAATGACTCCATCTTGATTGATTCAGTTTGCACACATGCTCCCAAATCAACCTACTTATCAGACAAGTACAACTAACTCTGTTTGAATTTTTCAGGAATTCATGCTGTGTAGAGCAGAGACAAATGACCCTAGGCGTTGTTTAAATGAAGGCAAAGAAGTTACCCGGTGTGGTTTTGAGTTCTTTGGCAAAGTGAAAAGTCAGTGTCCTGATGAGTTTCATGATTACTGGCAGTGCATTGATCATTCAGAAAATGATATGAACTTCAGGAAGTATGTATTTCTTTATCCAGACTGGACTTTTAAAACCCTTTCATTACCATAGTTCTAATGAAAAACACTGCCTATGATCTTCACATAATTTTGTTAAATAATCAAGATTTAGAAGGATTTAGTGAAATAACTAATTTTCTTATTATCAAGCTGGTGTGTGGAGCATAGTTTAAGAAAGGTTCTTACATAAAATTATGATGGAAGGTTTCTAAATAAACATAAACTCTACAAAAACTGCTTATTTTAAATAAGCAGTTTTTGTAGTGTTGAACCAGAGGAAGTTTAGCAACAAAGGGTTAGTATCTATTATTCTGCTATAGAATGTTTGCATATAGTTTGCATGAGCAAACTATTTTTAAATTTTGCAATACTCCAGCTGCTTACAGTACAAAGTGATATGACTGTGACATCTATTTTTACAGCTAGTTGAACCAAGCTTTGATTGTGCATCTGTATGTGTCTTTACTGCTATCCTGCCATTTTTTAAAAACCTTTGTTAGCTAAACAAACTGAATTATGTGCCTCACATTGGGAACAGTGCAATATCTATAGAATAACTTGAACTTCAGTACCTTAACCCTTTTGACACCAAACTGCCTGAAAGGGCCCCTGGTTCTGTGTTATAAAGCTCTTTATTTTAAAGTATTTATATTGGTTTAAATATATTCCATTATAATTTATGTAAGAACCTTTATTAAGTTATATCCCAAACACTGGCTTAATAATAAGAAAATTAGATAAGTTATTTAACATCTCCAAATTCTTAATTATTTTGAAAATCATTGAGTGTTTTTCATTAGACATATGGAAACAAAGGGGTTAATCTTGCTACCATTGTGCTTCTATACTTCAAGGGTGCAATTAGAACTTAAGTTATCACATACTGGAGGTTCATCTCTATTTCATACTATTTTCCATCTGTTAAGTAGAAATAGATAACTTTCTAACGTGCATCTTCCCACTGGCTGTTTTTTTCTAGCCATTGTGCACACTGGAAATAAAGTAACAATGCCACTTTATTTGTACAAAATCGTGGTGATCTATTCCAGGTAGTGGTTGATGAGGTTGTGTTTGTTTGTCCTTTGTATTCATTATCTACATACACATATGTGTGTGTGTACGACCATGTTTGTGTTGTAACATATCATGTAACTTAGTGGTTCAACAATATACTGTATATGAATATAAGCCGACACCCTAATTTATGTCTGAGAAATGGGCAAAAATCCAAATCCCATTTATAAGTCGAGGCAGAAAATCAATACATTGTTTAAATGGCGTACTCCTCTCCCATTTTACCATCAATTTTTGGGGGGTCACATATTCCTTGGCTTATATTTGAATATATACAGTATTATCAACATCATCATCATCCTTTAATGTCCACTTTCCATGCTAGCATGGGTTAGACGGTTTGTCCCATTTAAGGCAAGTTGGGTCTGGTGACTGTGTTTTTATTCATATGGAACTGTTTCTGGCTACATTTCTACAGCTGGATGCCCTTCCTAATGCCAACCACATTTACAGTGTGGGCTGGGTGCTTTTTTGTCGTGATACCTACGTGATCACCTTATTACAGTATATGTAATGAAATAAAATAATGAAAAACTGGACATGATAGATATTTACTGCTTTTTTTTTTTTATTGTCATAAAATGCAGAATTTACAAAAATGTTCTAAATTGTTTTCCAGGTGTCGCCAGACGCAAAAGGTGTTTGATGATTGTGTTAAAGAGAAACTAGGCATTGAGCGTCCTTATGTTGGCTACTTTTCTAAAGTTCGCTTGCATGACTCAATTCGTCCCAAGTTTGAATTGCCACCACACCAGTTACCAGAGAAAATTCCTGAACCAGCAAACCCTGATACTGCACCTCTACCAAATAGAATTTTAGATTAACCCTGGCCAATCCATAGATATTTCAAATTGTTACTTTGAAAATCAGAGTATACCAAGGTGTAACTTATAGAGGCAGATCTTTTGCTCTGTCAGGCTTTAGATAAAACCTTGTATTTCTACAGCTACATGTAACTGCTCTGTTTTACAGTAAACACACTTTTCCATATTTATTTTCTTTGTTATATTGTGATTTTTATGCTTTTGTTGTTGTATAGCTCGAAGTCAATGGAACTCCATCTTTTTTTCAGATATAATGTATCTAAGAATACTTTATCCAATGTATTCTTTTTTTTAAAAGATGGTAGTAAATTCAGGGAGATCTGGAAGTTATTTCTAGCATGTTGAGTGATCACAGAGGTTCTCTTGTTTTTTACATGTATGTTTTATAAACACTGTGCCTTATATTCCTTCATCATTTAATATCTGTTTTTACTGCTAGCAAGGGTTTTCTTTATTTGTTTCTATTTCCAAGGACACAAAGATTAGCCCAAAAAGTACCTAAAATTCAGACCTAAAATTTTATTTTGTATCTAGTTTTGTAGTCTGTAGTCTTAAGTATAAATCACTCTAAGGATTTACCTTTCATGTCTTAATGAAATAAATGCCAATTAAATTCTGGGTTTCATTTACTCAATTATACTCTAACACTTAGAAAGAAAGCTAAATAGACACATTTTTTAACCTACTAGAAATAGAAGCCATATCTCTCAAATCATCTTAAAAAAGGAAGTGACACTATAATATAGACCTCAATACAAACTGTTTCTGGAAAAAATTGGATGGTCATAGCTTGAATGCCATTGATTATAAGACTGACTCGGGGCTAAACAACAAGTCATCTACAAAAATAATTTATATTATATAAAAAAATGATTACCTTCACAGGTATTTTTGCTAATCTAAACAGAATTTAGAAGCTTAAATGAAAATCTATCATTCCAGAAAGATCGCCAGTCAGTATAATCGAAGAATATCAGTTTTTAAAATTTTTACTAAAAAATCATAACCACACTTATCTTAATGGAGATGAAACATAAATGAATCCCCCGGACCTCTTGTTTTTGGTTCAGCTAGTTAGCTCATTAGTTTGAAATTGGAACTGAGAAGGGTTTAATTTATTACTCCACTGTCACAGACTCTCCCATTACACTCTCTATAGTTATATTTATTCTTTGCTACTTGTTCGGTATTGTTTTATTCAATTATTTGAAAAATTTCACACACTAAAAACGACGTCTGCTTTTTTCGGTTGTGTGATAATTACTTCGTCATTCTTCCATCAGCATTTCATATTGTCTCATTATCAAAAACACTAACCATTTCATGTAGTTTTATATTTAACATGAAATCCTAGACCTGTCATGGGTGAACTGCAGGCTGTATGCGGCTCGTTTGGCTTTCTGAGTGACACACCTAACCAAAAATTACCTTTATTTTTTTTTTTTATAGTACTTTATAGTATTTTTTTTTTTTTATAGATATGGCTCATCATATGGCTGCCATATGATGAGCCATATCTCATATGCCCTACTGCTCGAAAACAGTTGTTCATGGCTATACCAGACATATCTAATTTTTTAACCTAAGGACATCTCTGATAAATTCATAGTGAAAAGAAATTACATTATAGGACTTATTTGACAGGATGTTTCGAAAAGGGTAAATATATTCAGTACACTTACTATTATTATTCAAATGATAAGAGAAAAAGTAGTTGCAGAGAAAACGACTGTATTGAATGCATTGTCTGGTTTACAGTATGAAGTGAGACTGAAGTGCGTGAGTGTGACAAAAAAAATCTTTCAGATACACAAGATTCTTCATTTTACCGTTCGTGTATAGTATATGAAGATTTCTAGGTGTTCCCACTCGTGAACAACCTATTTATAACTGACCATGGATAAAAACAGATTCTCTTATATTCAATCCTATAATTTTGAGACTGACCCTGAATTTTATTTATAGTCATAGCAAAACTGGTTCTAACAGGGAACTGAAGTCTTGAGAATTTGAACAGCAGCTCGGTAGAGGAAAGGATAAGAGGTTTCTTGGGAATAAATGCATTTTCTCCTTGATGATTGCCTCCAAAAATAGTGACCTCTAGATGTTTCAACATCCACCTGACTTTTAAGTGTGTCATTGCATAGACGTGGTGGGTCCAGGTTTCTCAACAGGATGATGGAAGTTCCAATCTTTTATATTATATATAGATAATTATATATAAATATGTGTGTAAACCAGCGTTCAAATCCACAGAGACACTGGCCACGAAATACGAGCGTCGCTGACAACGGACGAGCAGAGAGAATCCCTTATGGTTGTCTTCCAACCTGCTAGAAATAGCAGTTGGGTTGGTTAGCATAGTTAGTTTTTGTTCTTTGATCTTATATAAGATGAGTGTCAATAAACCTTCCTGGGTATACCCTTATTCCATTGGTGTATTTCAATTGTTGGTTTTCGTTTTTGTATGATGTGCATAGACACCAACCAACAAACAAACATCTCTCTTTTATATTATATAAATAATTGTTTCTACTTTAGGCACAAGGCCAGCAATTACCCAGTGCATTACTGGTACTTTATTTTATCGACCCCGTAAGGATGAAAGGCAAAGTCAACCTCGGCGGGATTTGAACTCAGATCGTAAAGGGACGTAACTATGCCTGAAAGCATGGCGTCCGACCCTCTACCGATACTGCCAATCCACCGAATGATAATTGTTTCTACTTAGGCACAATTTGAAGAGGAGAGGAAAGTCTATTAAATTTATTCCAGTGTGTTACTGGTGCTTTATAACAATAAAGATATAAATATAAATTAAGCGTGTATTTCAAGGGAGATAACTTTGTAATACTTAGAATTGTATCCATGAATTGTACCTCCAAGTCAAGTATAGCGAATGTTTCTAGTTATTCCTATCTTTTATGGCCATCACAACTACCAGCTCGACCTATATTAACAACTATTATCCTTATTGTACCACATATATAAATATGTATATATGTAAGTATGCATGCATGCGTGTGTGTTAATTATATGTACGTGTAGCAGGGCATTCGTTTTCCCTCCCTCTATCTACTTTCAGTACAATAACTCCTCTTATTTTAATCCCCCTACTCTCTCTCTCTCTCTCTCTCTCTCTCTCTCTCTCTCTCTCTCTCTCTCTCTCTCTCTCTATATATATATATATATATACACACACACACACAGATGTAAGGGCGCCAAGCAGTTTCGGCTTGTATGTTCAGCAAGCCTTTCAAGAGTGTAGTAATATCTATATGGTATGAAAAAAAATAGGTCACTGGTCTTGGTAGTGCTTTGGTTGAGTTTATGAAAGTAGTAGAGTGGTCAGATGGAGGAGGTGGGAGGAAAGACTGGCAAGTATATTTAGACAGGCAACAGGCCAGGAGAAGGAAGTAGTGTAGATGGGGGTAGGAGTGGAATAGAAGGGGCATATTTGTCTTAGACATAGAGGATGGAAGGGTGGGGGTCATTTACAGATGGGGTTCATAGGCTGAAAGGGTATTTTTAAGTGAAGAATAAATAGTAAAAAGTGGGTTATATAGAGGTGAAGAACTAACAGTAAAAAGTGGGTTATATATAAGTAAATAGGAACAAATAAGATCAGATAAAATATAGGCGTTTAAAAATAGGAAGTGTGGGTTATATAGTGTTGAAGTGTATGTACTATGTATATACATATTGCATACATAGAGGCACACAACACTATACGGGGAAGTTATACAACGTTTTGTATGAGAATTACTTTAATAAGAGGAGTGGGGAAAAGCGAGAATTTAGATAGCAAATAAATGAGTAGGTGGTGGATGGACAAGATATACACAAAGGGCCACAGGCGCATTTATATGTGCACACATACATGAACCCCATTTTGGTCGCTTGTATTCGCGATCGCATTCTTTCGGTCATTACCCAAGAACGTAGGTAAGGGTTGGCACGAAAACTGAGTTGAAGATAGCGAGTTTGGCTTTTCTTCCGGATGCTGAAGCTGGCGCATTACTGCATCAATAACGTTTCTTTAAATCGTTTCCATCCTCCTGGGAGACAGCAGTGACTGAAGTTGGCCATTGCTATCAAAGTCTGCATCTAACTGAAAGGAAGAGAACTGGTGACATCGACATTTATATCCCCCCCACCCCGACTTCTGGCTGATCCTGGTCTATAGTTAACAGTCAAAGGGAAATAAATCTTGCAGCATACAGCTAAAGGTCAGTCCGAATTATTTCCCTTTAATCCTTAATTGAATCACTGTAGCAACATGGCGACAATGTTTCTATTTGGTCGCTCGGCCAAGTAGATGATAAAAATAACCAAACTAAGAAACAGCGACGTATTCGCCTTAATTACATTTACAAGTCTGCTAATGAAAAAGAACGAGGAATTGTAGCTTCATACAAATCTTGTTTGCTAAACAGACGATAATTACTCGTGTGTGTGTGAGAGCGCTCATCCAAAGTGTGCCCAAGGACACCACACCCTCAGCTATCAGGTGCTCTCAATCCTTCACCCCGGAGGCCAACACAAAGCGTTTACGCGACCGCGTAAACGCCAAACTAATCGAGGGTGGTGTTTCGAGCACGGTCAGAGTGATGTCTCGGCCGTGGTCAGGGTGGTTGTCTCGAAGAACACCGTTCTCCACCCCAACGAGGAGGTCTTGATTGCTTTTCGTCTCAAGCATCCTGAGCCGCCCGCAGACCTCAGATTAATATCCTCACCTGCTCTGTATGGCTCCAGACGCAGACATCATGCCTGCCAACAGCAGCGGAGGTACTGATGGTCTCCGATTTGTTATCCCCACTATCAGTTGAAGCCGGGTGCCGCCTTCTGAGTGCAATTGTGGTACTCATCAATAGGTTCATCCATAGCACCCTGGATCCTTACACATGAGGCCTCTTCTTTTCGGGAGACTGACCACTCTCAAGAAGAAAGACGGTGGCATAGGCCTTATCACTGCGGGCAGTGTCTTCCGGAGGCTGGCTGCTGAGGTGGTCTGTTTTACCTTACACCTGAAATAGGCGAGGAGCTCTACCCGGTGCAACTAGGGGTCAGTGTTGTCCAGTGAGTGTGAGGGGGCTGCACACACAGCTTGGCAGTTCTTCAACAGTTGTCCACCGGAACCGGCGTCGCAGGACGCCAGGCACCTCATTGTCAACTTGACACGAGAAATGCCTTTAATTGTCTACGCTGTGACTATCTGTTCGAAGCCCTCGCCTACCCGCTGGTCTACTCGTCATATGGAGCCTCGAGCATGCTCCTTGCTGCTGACACGGTCATACCTTCAGCCGCTGGGGTTCAAAAGGGTGACCCTTTGGGTCCCCCTCCTCTTTCCTCTCGAGATATATCACATTGCTCGGAACATCACAACCCTTTCAACGTTTGGTACCCGGATGATGCCACGTTGGGCACGTCAGTCACGACATGTAATTGGTGTTTCCTGCTCTGGCGAGAATCGGTCTCGGGGTCAACTTGTTTAAGTCGGGGGTGGTGAATGTCAACTATGACGCAGAGGGCTTTGCCGCCTGCCATCCACTCCACCATTAGGCCCAGGCTCCAGCAGCTCACGAGCAGACTGGGCATGATTGACGCCCATGCCACCCTCTGCTTGTTGAGGAACTGCTTCGCCATGCCGAAGCTCCCCTGCACACTTCGTAGTGCTCCATGCTACAGCCACGCATC
The DNA here is from genome assembly GCA_964016885.1 of Eledone cirrhosa. Lineage (NCBI taxonomy): Eukaryota > Metazoa > Mollusca > Cephalopoda > Octopoda > Eledonidae > Eledone > Eledone cirrhosa. Next base: position 358,488,971 of record OZ024743.1, on the reverse strand, counting down.
TCTCCTCACCGACCTCGATACTTGTATCCGAGTGGCAGCTGGGGAGATATGCAATGTCAGGTTTGACGACTTTGGATGGCAACAGGTCACCTTACCTGTTAGAAATGGTTTCTGGTCTCGCTGGCTTTGTTGGCGTTTCTTTCGTCGGTAACTTCATGCCATGTTCTCATCAATAGGGTTTTCCACCGCGTTACGGAACACACTGTGATCGAGGAATGTAGTGATCATTGATGTCACAAATTTTATTATTCGATGTTCGATGTACCAACAAGTGAATATTGTTATTGTAAAATAAACATTGTCAACATCACAATTCTGGCATTATTCCTTTTATCATTACATTAATTTGCTGACTAGATTCTTCAAGCTATCGTAAATGCATGTATCACAGAAAACGATATAGTAAAAGTTGTGTTGTATTTTACAGTAGCACAATATGACAAGGAGACGGAAGAATAGATAAAACGTAGAAGTAAACAAATGAAACCTACTGTGTGTGTCCATTCTTAGTATACGTTATTCCCGTATTAGTGGTCAAATTGTTGGGCTGGTATGAAATGTGAGAGAATAGTAAACAAACTGGTTTTCGCGAAGAGAAATTTCACAGTGTTAGAGAACTTTCTTCTCTTGTCTGTTTTATCACTGTGTCTGGTGGTGTAGTCTGTGCCAAAAAGATGAGAACCAGTAAGGCCAGGAGAGAGAAAGGGTAAAAGTGAATTGGCTACATCGTAATCTCTCACAGACTGCTACTTCGTTTCTCTCTGTTGGATTCCCTATAGCTAGAAGGATGTGTATATGGGTTGATTTATGGGCAGCCATATGTGTTTCATCTGTCAGGGACCAGGGGTCATAGGTCAAGTGGTATGTATGTTTATCATACTTGTTTCTTGACAAGACACTGGTTATTTTTTCTTCGAGTATTGTATAATTCGACGAAAGTTATATTTAATAAATTAAAAACATAGCAGTTTTGTGTTATTGTGGTTTATATATATTTCATTTCCTACGTGATCAAGATAAATCACTTACCCAAGGAACCATCACATCATCATAATGAAAAGTTTTACACACTTACTTGCACACCTGCAATCTCTGGTGACAATGTATCAGGAACATCGGTCTTCCCTCACCTACACTCTACACAACAATGACCACACCACTGAGCAATCAATAAGTGAGTACACACAACAAAAGAATCAACCTCCGCCACACTCTCACCAAGCTTGAAGCTGTAGCAGTGGCCTCCCTTGTTGTGACTCACAACCCCAATAGATTAACAACATCTAGACGGGAAGTAGAACCCTTTCTGTAACTTCCGGTCAGAACCCTATAAAACTAACAACTTTAAGTTCTCTGCCTCTCATTTGCCCTTCCGGCACCTGGCCTTCGCCAGGCGTCTCGCGTTTGCCTGGCAATCAAAACGGTAACTACTAACTTTGCTTCATTCTATCATCTATTACTTTGACATGTCAACTATACTGTTCTATATATATATCCATGATTGTTAATTAAATATTATACACACAAACCATGTCTCCATTGTTACATTCATACAACCCAGTAACCTCGCTATAAAGCTAATAACTGTTTCTACTTTAGGCACAAGGCCAGCAATTACCCAGTGCATTACTGGTACTTTATTTTATCGACCCCGTAAGGATGAAAGGCAAAGTCAACCTCGGCGGGATTTGAACTCAGATCGTAAAGGGACGTAACTATGCTGGAAAGCATGGCATCCGACACCATGTAATATTCACTCCTGCGTTTGTTTATTGTTATTTCGAACTATATATTAATATATATATGTAGGAGGTGAGTAATATTGTAGAACAATAAAACTATGCATATATCAGATAAGTAGCACTCAACAGTTGGTAGAACTGGAGTATATATAAAGAAGAAATTAAAAGATGGTTTAAAAAGTTCCATATATTTTATTATGCGCATTTCGAAAACAACATCATCCTGGGACAAAAATTGTGTTTGATTTAAAGAACCTTAACATTATTAGGGTGGTTTGATTTTGAGAACCTAAATTATGTTAACTTTAAATCAAACCACCCTAATAATGTTAAAACTGCTATAGTCAGAAGTGTTGAAAAAAGAATTTCTAATTTATCCTCTAATAAACATATCTTCGATGCTCATGCCAACTATTATAATAATGCATTATATAGGGCTGGATATTCAGACAAAATTAGATACACTAAGGAAACTAATCTTGGCAGAACTTATAGTAATGTAGCTAGTAATAATCATACCAGTAACATAAAGATATAACCTAGATATAAAAATATCCTTTGGTACAACGCTCCCTCCTCTCTTTCACTTATTAGTACTATCCCTAAATTATTTTTTAGGGCTTTAGATAACAGCTTCCCCTCCTTCACATATACATAGCAAGATTTTTAATAAGTATACCATTCAATTCTCATATTCCACTACTTCCAACATTTCTAAAATTATCTCAAGACATAATTCTAAAATATTAAATAATAACTCATATGATTCCAACCATGAGAGTCATAATAATAATAATACTCTAAGGCCCGACGTCAATGTAAACTCAAGGCAAAATAACAAATATAAATACGACGTCAAACGTAACTTTGAGGAATGCTTTAAATAGTAATGTAAATCAGGAAACCTTAGCACCCCCTTTAGCTAATTCCACCACTCCAGTTCCTAATATAATTAATCCTGGGCCACTTGCAAATAACTCTGTTAATAATCTTAATCGTAGATGCAACTGCCCTATTAGAACTAATTGTCCTCTTAGTAATTTCTGTCTCGATAAAAACCTAATATACGAATGTAAAGTGGTAACTAGTACCAATACCTATACCTACATTGGCTCTACTTCTACTTCTTTTAAAGCAAGACTCTATAACCATTCTTCTACATTTAAATATCCACTTAAAAGGACCAGCACCGCACTCTCAAAACTTATTTGGTCCTTAAAAGACAAAAACATTAATTACGAAATTTCTTGGCATAAAATTTGCAACGCTTTTCCTTACTCCAATGCTTCTATATATAGGGTTTGTAATTTATGTCTAGATGAAAAATTTACCATTATCTCGAATTTCAATTCTTTAATAAATAGACGTATGGACTTATTTGCTCTCTGTAATCATAAATCTTTTAAGACCTTTCACAAAGTTTACAGCTAATATCCTATAACATATTCCACGAATAACGGTTAATTTTTGTACACATATATATTTTCTACACATATATCTTTTCACACATTATATTCTACAATGTATTAATTCTCTTTTCTCTGCATTTTTAAGCCTTTCACCTCTTTTCCTCTATTGCTTTAATTTTCGTAAACAAACTATGACGTCATATGTCTTTCTACGTTTATAAACCTTTCTAGCAATTTCCTTTATTTACTTGTTGATATAAAATAATAATTAAATACTATACCCCACATATATAAATTTTTAATAGTAATTTTTAATTTTGACATTGATAGACTATTCTTATTTTTTATTCTATTCTATCTTATTTTATTTTATTTTATTTTATTTTATTAATACATTTTTACACTTCTTAATCCAATTTTTAGTATTCAAACTCAATATAAAATAATATACCCAGTTTCTATATTCTAGACCTCTAATATTTGTAATATTACACATACACCTCATCAATTTATTTATTTATTTTTTTAGCCGTTATTCACAGCTGTTTTTCATTTTTGACAGCGTTCCCGCTCTTTTTCTCTTTCTCTCTCCTCCGTCTTTCTTTCTTTTTCCTCTCTTCTATTTCTTTTTCTTTTTCCTTTTCTTCATTTTTCCTATTTTTTCTCTTCTCTTATATTTTTGTCATATGTAGACTGGACACTTTCTTGTTCACAAGTGTTTTTAGGCCTCATATCATGTTACCTTATTTTATCTGATGAGAACACAATATTTGTCCCAGGATGATGTTGTTTTCGAAATGCGTATCATAAAATATGTGGAACTTTTTAAACCACCTTTTAATTTCTTCTTTATATAAATATACATATATATATATATATAAGGAATTTATATCTAGTAACATTTATATACACACAGATGCATATCAATGCTAGCAAATATATAGGTTTTGTCTTATTAACAATGTGGTTCAATGCATGGGGTTGCAGAACAATAATATGAGAGACGTAAAATAAGAAAATTATAAAATTAACTTACTTACTAAAAAATCACTTCCAACTAATTAGTTTCTGGAATGGAGTAAATATATTTTCCGAAGAAACATATGGAAAATCATTCCGTCATCAGGAAAGTCTTTTTCCGTATAGGTCTCCATTCCAGAAACTAATTAGTTGGAAGTGATTTTTTAGTAAGTAAGTTAATTTTATAATTTTCTTATTTTACGTCTCTCATATTATTGTTCTGCAACCCCATGCATTGAACCACATTGTTAATAAGACAAAACCTATATATTTGCTAGCATTGATATGCATCTGTGTGTATATAAATGTTACTAGATATAAATTCCTTATAATTATCTCCAATTCATTTGTCGAGCAATATTTGGCCATGACTGCTACTATGGTAGTAAGCTGGCCGCGGTCTTAATAACCATTCGCTTTCCACTGATTGACCTCGATGTCACGTGATTGATTCTTTTTGAATTTGCCACAGACGTAGAGGCAGTGATTTTCTCAATGGCTTGGAATCCAGTCCACGCTTCGCTATTTCCATTCCACTGAATTATTTTTTTAATAAGTTTCCAGTGTCCTCGCTATGCCTGGAGACCTATACGGAAAAAGACTTTCCTGATGACGGAATGATTTTCCATATGTTTCTTCGGAAAATATATTTACTCCATTCCAGAAACTAATTAGTTGGAAGTGATTTTTTAGTAAGTAAGTTAATTTTATAATTTTCTTATTTTACGTCTCTCATATTATTGTTTTGCAACCCCATGCATTGAACCACATTGTTAATAAGACAAAACCTATATATTTGCTAGCATTGATATGCATCTGTGTGTATATAAATGTTACTAGATATAAATTCCTTATAATTATCTCCAATTCATTTGTCGAGCAATATTTGGCCATGACTGCTACTATGGTAGTAAGCTGGCCGCTGTCTTAATAACCACTCGCTTTCCACTGATTGACCTCGATGTCACGTGATTGATTCTTTTTGAATTTGCCTCAGACGTAGAGGCAGTGATTTTCTCAATGGCTTGGAATCCAGTCCACGCTTCGCTATTTCCATTCCACTGAATTATTTTTTTAATAAGTTTCCAGTGTCCTCGCTATGCCTGGAGACCTATACGGAAAAAGACTTTCCTGATGACGGAATGATTTTCCATATGTTTCTTCGGAAAATATATTTACTCCATTCCAGAAACTAATTAGTTGGAAGTGATTTTTTAGTAAGTAAGTTAATTTTATAATTTTCTTTTTTTACGTCTCTCATATATATATATATATATATATATATATATATATATATATATATATATATATATATATATATATATATATATATATATATATATATATATATATATATATATATAAGCAAATGGGATATTTAATTTGTTGGTAATTCAACAAATATAAATGTTTATAACTGATTCAAAGCACTCGACAGATTTCTGGAGTATAATATTCAATGATATTAAATGGAAACTATATTTATAAAACCATATTTATTCTATTATATATATTTCAAGGGTACCAAAACTTTGGTACGCTATCATCAGATAAAATACAAAGTTTGTTTTATAAATATTGACATAACCAGGAAGAAGAACTTAACGGTTCAACTTTTTCCTGGATAGTCCTGGATACTATCAAACTTTGTATTTTATCTGATGATAGCGTACCAAAGTTTTGGTACCCTTGAAATATATATAATAGAATAAATATGGTTTTATAAATATAGTTTCCATTTATTTAATATCCTTGTATATATATATATATATATATATATAAGTTAAAATAATGAAATAAAAATTCAAATCTTTAGAAATATACTTCACTGCTTGACGATCGTTTCTAGGTGATAATAATACATCGTACGCATATTTCGTTATCGATCTATATAGGGTTAGTTCTTTGCATAATGGTATCCCACGATAGCTTGAAATTAATTTTTTTTTTTTTATAGTTATTTACTGCTTCAGCTAAAGATGTGGTGAAGCAGTAAATAACTATAAAAATGTGCTGAAGCAGTAAATAACTATAAAAAGGAAAACATAAATTTCAAGCTATCGTGGTATACCATTATGCAAAGAACTCCATATCTCGGGAACAGGAGAGAATGCAGATTATGTTCCGGGGAGATCTTGGAAATTACTAAATCTAAGGACGATTTATTGAATAAAAGACAGGAATTAATTATAGCTTGTAATCACCGTATACGAAAAACATTTAAGTACTATAAATCTAATTAAATATTCTAAAGAGCAACTCACTATAATTCTATGTAACGTACCATTTGTTAGTATCCCCTTCCCCTAATTATACGCCTTCCTGCTTATTTTTTAATTTTTTAGCTTCCATAGATTCATGCGTTACTGACTAAGGGCAACAAGGTACATAACAACCTGTAATTGCATGGGTATACATGTATCTATGTATGTATGATATGAGAATATATATGTATGTGTGTATATATATATATGTGTGTGTATATGTGTATGTACATGTATGTGTGTGTACATACATATATGTATAAGTGTATATATATATATATGTTTGTGTGGGCGTATGTATGTGTATGTATATGTTTATATCTATGTATGCGTATGTATGTTTTAATGGAGTATCAATATAATTATACCTCTATCTATATATGTGAATATATGTACTTTTGTGATCTATGAAAATTATGCGTTTTAACTATACGTCAACATGCATTTATCTGGGATTGATTACTTATACATAGACCCACTTGAAAATATTTACTATTTTATATTTTATGATGCGTCATACGCTATATTATACTATATACAATGTACCATACCGTGGATTGGCAGTATCGGTAGAGGGTCGGACGCCATGCTTTGAAGCATAGAGTTACCTCCCTGTATGATCTGAGTTCAAATCCCGCCAGGTTAACTTTGCCTTTCATCCTTACGGGGTCGATAAAATAAAGTACCAGTTATGCACTGGGTAATTTGCTGGTCTTGTGCCAAAAGTAGAAACAATTATATTATATTATTATATTATTATATTTTATTATCTTATTATAATTTTCATCTTTTAATATACTATCCTTCCGAGTTATGACCATTACTTTACCTATCTATATTTATCCTGGTTATCTCTATATTTTATATTTACTTATTTATATTCCATACAACACAACTCAACATTTAAGTTTTACATTCCTTTTTAAACTTAACTCCACCATCTACATTCAAATATCAATATAGCAATCCCTTTTTCTTCATAGGGTCTTTATAGTATTTCTATTTTTAACACCATTCAACCATTCCTTTCAAAGGGTCATGACCTTAACTAAAGTGAGTTATTTTTCATCTTAACATCATATGGGAACAAAACAATTTGATTGGTTTGTTCTTCAGCTACCTCCAAATAAGGTCATAGAACTCAATTTACTATTGATTTTGAATGTAAGTAAATATATTCCTCATCTGATATTTTGTAACTAACCCTACATAGATCGATAACGAAATATACGTACGATGTATTATTATCACTTAGAAACGATCGTAAAGCAGTGATGTATATTTCTAATGACTTGAATTTTTATTTCATTGTTTTAACTTATATCATGACTATTTTTCTTTTGATGTTTTATTGTTTTCCGGGATTTATTTAACCTATAACATTTTCAACATATGGATTACATTGAGTTCTTCATGCAGACTAGACCCGACAATTAACCGTGGATATTTCTGTGTGTGTGTATATATATATATATATATATATATATATATATATATATATATATATATATATATAACAAAGAAAGTGTGGTAAGAAACCAGGTGGACCATAACGCACCAGAGTACTCGATACTTAGGGTAGTAGAGTGGGTAATAGGAAAAGAGTATTTTCCTCTCTCTCTCTCTCTCTCTCTCTCTCTCTCTCTCTCTCTCTCTCTCTATATATATATATATATATATATATATATATATATATATATAGGCATAGGTTAAGAATAACGTTCGCGAAAATGAAAGTCAATTTTCTGACAAGTGAATGTGTGTGTGTTTTTTTTTTATAGTGAAAGTTAGGATACACTGTTTGTTTATTTACAACAGGTCTCTATAGTGATATGGTGTTAATTAGTATTGCGTGTGTGATTATTTTCTCTTATATATATATGTGTGTATATATATGTGTGTCTGTATGTATATATATATGTGTGTTTGTATATATATATGTGTTTGTGTCATCATCATCGTTTAGATGTTTTTACCCAAATCCCTTATCATTCTCTGTCCTTCTTATGACCCGGCCTTAATTTCTTTATAGTTGGTGCCAACTTTGGCAAGATATTACAAAAACATCTAAACGATGATGATGACACAAACACATATATATATACAAACACACATATATATATACATACAGACACACATATATATACACACCCACACATATATATATAAGAGAAAATAATCACACACGCAATACTAATTAACACCATATCACTATAGAGACCTGTTGTAAATAAACAAACAGTGTATCGTAACTTTCATTGTAAAAAACAAAACAAAACACATTCACTTGTCAGAAAATTGACTTTCATTTTCGCGAACGTTATTCTTAACCTATGCCATATATATATATATATATATATATATATATATATATATATATATATATATATGGCATAGGTTAAGAATAACGTATATAATAATATATATATATATATATATATATATATATATATATATATATATATATATATATATATATATATATATATATATATATATATATATATATATATATATATATATATATAAATAAATAAAATTATTTGTAAACGCACGTGTATGTTTTTCTCCCCATTTTCTTTTCTCATTTTCACCGTTCCTTCTCATCACTCTTTCCTATTTATCTTCTATCTTATTTCAACATAGCTATGTCGTGCTTTATGTGTTTACTTTCGATACAAGGTTCGATTTTAAGATTACAGTATTAAATACCAAATACTAATTTTTCTTAAATTTTGTGTTTGTAAAAGAGAAACATAATATTCCAGTTTCGGGCAAATTCCGTTTGATTCTTTTCAACGGATTTACTCTATTTTCATTCTATCGATATTTCCTGAACTACGATGTTTTTAAAAGTATGAAATAGATGTATTTAATATTGTTTACATAAAGTTAGTATGATATGTAAGAAGTAGCAGTCAAATATTTACCAAACTATATTTATCTGCTATATATAAACATAAAGATGTTGGACTGATGAAATGCGGATATATGTATGTGTGTGTACACACACACACACACACACACACACATATATATATAAATATAAGTATGTATACGTACATACATATATGTATACAGACGTACAGTAGCATGTATATACATACATACATGCACACACATATATATATGTACGTATGGGTTTACTGAACATTTATTATAATGCTCGGTTTGTTTGTAAACAAACAGCCCGAATTATTAGCCGTACAGTGTTCGGCAACCATCGTTGCCATTTTGTTCAACATTGACAAAGGAATGATGAACTAGCTTCTAGCTTATTAGCTGTCATCAGCACCGTATACCTGCCTGTCAGTCAATTGAACGTTTGAAAGTATATACTTTCCTTATGCATATTAACGGCTGAGCAGCCTAATTTGCATATCGAGTGAGTTAGTCGGCCGGGCGTACCGAAAACGATAAACGGAAAAAATGTACGGCAAATAATTCGGACTGTTTGTTTAGAAACAAACCCAGCATTATAATAAATGTTCGGTAAACCCATACGTACACACACATACATATATATATGTGCATGTATGTATGTATATACATACTACTGAACGTCTGTATACATATATGTATGTACGTATACATACTTATATTTAAGTATCAGCCGTACTAAGAGTGAGAAATGAAATTTCATTTTTTCCGTTTATATATATATATATATATATATATATATATATATATATATATATATATATATATATATATATATATATATAGGACTAGTGTCCGAAACGTTAAGACTCTCTTCCTGCTATTTCAAGCGTTAAACTAATATATTTCTTCCATGCACTGTGCCGCTTGTTTTGTTATTTTTGTTATTACGTTTACGCATACACACACATCTCCTTATAATATATAACCAGCAATTTCTCTGTCTGTCTGTCCGACAGTGGAAACACGTGTGCGCGTGGTTGCTATCTCTCTCTCTCTCTCCAGCTATCCCCCTTTTTTAGTCTGTCTGTTTCTCTCACTCTCACTCTTTCTCTTTGTAACACACTAACATTCCTCCCCTCTATCGCTGTGACGAATGGGGAGATGGAGGAAGAGGAGGAAGAGAGTCACTTCGTCACGTCTGCTCTGTCTTTCTTTCTCTCCCCTCTCACTACCTCATTACGTACAGACATTAGGGCGGTGGATTGGCAGAATCTGTAGAGAGTCGGACACCATGCTTCATAGCATGGAGTTACGTCCCTTTACGATCTGAGTTCAAATACCGCCGAGGTTAACTTTGCCTTTCATCCTCACGGGGTCGATAAAATAAAGTACCAGTAATGTACTGTGTAATTGCTGGCCTTGTGCCAAAAGTAGAAACAATTATTAGAAACATTGCTTCATTTTTACATATCTAAGCATTAGTAAAATAACTAATAATTTCAAAAGTAATTTTTTAATTCCAATTGTTATGAACAGCAAAACATTAATAATAATTTTGTTCTAAGAAATATATATACATTTCTGTGTGTGTAATATATATATATATATACACACACAGAAATATATATATATACACACAGTAATATATATACATTTCTGTGTGTGTAATATATATATACACACAGAAATATATATACATTTCTGTGTGTGTAATATATATATATATATATGCACACACAGAAATATATATACATTTCTGTGTGTGTAATATATATATATATATATATATATATATATATATATATATATATATATATATATACACACACAGAAATATATGGGCATTTCTCTGTTTGTCTGTCTGTCTGTCTGTCCTTCCCTAAAACTCAAATGTAGGTGCTACAGAAATATTACCTTCCCCTTCCTTTCTCCACTTCGGTACTACCAAGAGAAACACTGTCGCTATAGAAACATTACCTTCCCCTCTCCACTGACTTTGGTCACTGAGGCCGAGGGAATCGCTGGTTGCTATAGAGACACCTTGCACAAGCCAGAAGTAACCAGTTCGAGGCGGTTCTGACTTGACACCATGCCAAGGACCATTTGAAGATATATTTCCATCGTTATATCATAACGTTTATATTTCCGTCACTAATCTCTTTTTCTCCTTTTTCGTTTTAACATATATTTATTTCAAAGATTTCACCGTATAGATAACATATATATTTATACATGCATAAAAGACACACCGAGAGACGGTGAACATGTGGTGCCGAAAACATTTCTCATCCAAATCTCAACAATATCAGTATATACACTCCTCTTAAACTGTACGTTCAAATTTCGGTGAAATTGCTACACTTATAGATGAAGGTACGGCGGAGACATCGGTCAAAACATTTTTCAAATCGACCCATGCCAAGTACAAAAATCGAATTTGTACTGTATTGATTTTTCAGTTCAAATGTATAAATAGAGATGAGAGACGAGTTATTTCCCTTTTATGGCGTCATTTGTTTATCTATTTACGTTACGAACAAACTACGCGTACATAAATACGCGAACAATTTTCGGGCCAGCAAAATTCATGAGTTCGAAGTTTCAACATTAAGATTCCATTTTGCTTCATTTCCATTAAACAGTCTTTTAAAACAATATTTCAGCGCATCAGCCTCGCCATCACCCGAGGCAACGCTGCGAGTGTGCTGGCTTGCCTCAAAATCAGAGAGGTTGCCTAGCACGTTACTGTCTTTTGCTCTGGTGTTGGCTCCGTTGTTCACCCCTTCCTTTGCATTTTCTTTAATATTGTAGCATTGAAGGAATATATCTTTCATTGTATCATCTTTTGTAGTGTTACCGAGGCATTTGTAATGTTATTTATGTATATATTTAAAACATATTTGTTATGGTATTCTACTGTAAATTTATTTATATGCTCTATTTATATTTTCATTCTCACTACCCTAAAAAATCTATAAAACTGCATACATGTTGCAACTCTCACTATATATATATCACACACATACACATACATATACATCTAAAGAGAGAAAAGGAGATGTAGAGAGAGAGAGAGTGAGATAGGTCGTTATACAGAGAGAGGTACAAGATAATCAGATAGAGAGACAGAGAGAGAGAATGGCGACGAACGCTGGTTCACACACACACACACACACACACACACACACACAAACACATATATATATATATAAAGACAGAGAGAGAGAGAGAGAGAGACATCTGCGCGTTCTTTATTGTTCTCCATTCTGTAGAGGAAGAGAGAGAGAGGGGGTTTGAGTGAGGGAGAGAGAGAGAGAGAGAGAGAGAGAGAGAGAGAGAGAGAGAGAGAGAGAGAGAGAGAGGGTATGAGAAAAAAGGGAGAGGGGTTGAGAAAGAAAGTTTAAGCAAAGAATCGCTGCTTTCAACATTAACGGGATCTTCTTAAACTAAAAAATTTAATCTGTGAACGCAGAATTAAATATTTCGAGAAACGTTGCAACCGAAGGAAAACAGTAAGACGATATTTTGGTTCGTGAAGACGTTCCGTGGTAATGAACGGATAATACGTCGTTATGTGGACCGAGAAGAACAATTTCATGCAAAGACGAGACCAAGTTTATGGTGTAAATGGAGTCGCTAGACTAATATTCTATTTAAAATAACCGAATGATTTCCAGCCCCGGAGTTTAAGAATGATGTAAATAAAATTGTAAACGAAAATGACAGAGGTTATTAAAATAGTTGTTTCTACTTTTGGCACAAGGCCAGCAATTACACAGTACATTACTGGTACTTTATTTTATCGATCTCGTAATGATGAAAGGCAAAGTTAACCTCGACGGGATTTTAACTTTGCCTTAAAATAGTAAAAGTAAATAGTGAAGATTTAGGCCAGTACATACGTATGCACCGACGAATATACACATACATATACAAATACACACGCACACAGTGAGTGTTTGTGCGTGTGTAAAGTTTAATGTGTATCAACCACATAACTTTTACTTTCTTCTACTATCGTCGATTAAGAAACAGATCGCATAATCCCCCCCCCCCCCCTCTCTCTCTCTCACACACACAAACACACACGCGCGCGCACGCACGTGTGTGTAAACTTTATGCATTTCTACAGTATTTTCACCAAACTTAAGACATAGGTTACTTATGTACTCCGGATAGTCATGGGCACTTTCATTTTTCCAGATATTGATTATAGGGCTTCCCGGCAGAAAACCCCCTTTAACCACTTCCTTGGGGTCGACTGAAATACTGCAGTGCAATGCAACAAAACGTCATAACTTCTGGAGTTCGCAACCGCTTTTCACAAAACTTGACACATGGGCTACGTTTGTTCTACAGATGAATGTGAACTCTCAGAATTGGCACATATTGAGTAGGGGACCCCTGGGGCAGGAACCACCTTTTGGAAAAAGCCGATGATTTTGTAAAAGTATAGTTTTCGAAGCAGCACTGAAGTATTGACATAAATGGTATACATAACTGCTATTTAATACCCGAGCAACGTCGGGTACCTCTGCTAGTAGGCGATAAAGTTGTGCAGAGATGTGATTTAGGCGATAAAGTTGTGCAGACAGTCGTGTAGAGAGGTGATATAGGCGATAAAGTTGTGCAGACAATCAGTCGGGCTGGTAGACGATGGAGGCATGCAGACAGACAGTCGTAGTGATAGTGATATAGGCGATACAGTTGAACAGACAGACAGTCGTGCAGAGAAGTGATATAGGCGATAAAGTTGTGCAGACAGTCGGGTGATAGACGATGGAGGCATGCAGACAGATAGTCGTGCAGAGAGGTGATATAGGCGATAAAATTGTAGCAGACAGACAGTCGTGCAGAGAGGTGATAGGCGATAAAATTGCATTTTTTTTTGTTTTTCCTGTCCATCCAATTTCTTTGTTTCAAAATAACTGATAGTTTGGTTACGCTGATGTTTTTCTCTGAGACAAGTGTTGCAGTGTTTACATTTTCGATTTTTTAAAATAGATTACCAGTACAGTTTTTATCCCCAGCATCCTCTTTTGTTTTAACATTCGAGTTATGGTTGTTTTCTTAACTTCATAAGGCATACTGTTGGTTGAGGGAATATTAATCAAAAGTACCACATGAAAGTCTACACTGTAGACTCTACAGTTTTTAAGCCAAGAAAGGAACATTGTAACTTTAATACAGCTACTGAGCAGCCCCGAGCAACGCCGGGCTTTACTGCTAGTACATATATATATATCATTCTATTTATAAATAGTTTCTTTTAATATATTAAACACTGTCTGATAATATTCTTTAATTTTTATTAAAAGAAATTAAAAACAAACAAACAAACAAACGTTACAGATAATTTAGTTTATCTAATTTCATTTATTTAATGAATCGTCTGATTACATATCAACACTTATCAATCTAACACCTGATAGTTACATAAAATCAATCTTTTTCAACAACGAAATTGTTTCGTTTCGGTGTTCTGACTTTTGTAATAAGCAGATTAAAGTTTTGTAATAAACAGATCAAAGTTTATTTTGAATGAATCAAAATAAAACGAGAGTAGCGAGAAAGCAAGATGTTGTTGAACTTAGTTCAAAATGTATTATATGCGAGTGAAAGGAAGGGATTTTCCGCTGTTCGTAGGGTGTTTAATTGTGGAATATACTACCGGAGACAATCTTCTCTGGCTGCCGTTGAACTGTATACAGAAGACCATAAACAGATCCGAGATTCTTTAAACAAGGTGAGTTGTTTATTTATAGTGTTCTGTTAGCTCAGCCTATAAACATATTGGCTTGCCTCAAAATATTCCGTTGACCTTTGTGATGTGGGGCCGGTTATCGCACTTGGTGTGAATTGATGGTCGTTTTTGTTTCCCTTTTTTTTTCTTTCTCTCGCTCCGATCGTATATTTTGGTGCGTTATATTTGTGACGTTCCTAGCAATAGTTAATTGTATTTATTATACGTGTTTATATTTTCATTCTTCATCTTATATATAATTATCAGGGATTGAGGAGTGGTCTGATCGTATCTTTCACTGTCCTAGGTCTACAAGCGGACTTATTTAACGAAGGATTCATTAATTATACACAACCTTTTGCTTACATTGCGCTCTACTATTTGTTATGTAATCAATTCAAAGCAAAGTTAACAGGGTTGTTGTTTAGTGACCGTATGTATGACACCCAACAGATTTATAATAAAAGGTGTCACAGTCGTGTCCATTGCGTCTTAAAAATCAAATACTGTGCACCTAGGACTACATTTTACAATGTATTTTACATTTGTATTTTTATAATGACAGTAGGTAAGGTTTGCGGGGAAATTTGGTAACAATTTCTAACAAGTCGAGCTATCACGCTGAAGCTACCTCGTTAGCTCGTTTTTTTTTTTTTTAGTAAATACACTAATATGTCTTGCTCATATGTTCCATATTTGACATGGTTAATATGGCTGGATGGCCTTCCCAACCTTGATGTCCTATATTTTAACACTGCTTATATTATCTCATTAGGTTATCACGTAGTAACCTTTAGTTGTTTTATGTAGGGCATACGTCAAGACGGGCGGTCTCAAAAGTGAAACTAATTTGTGACAGTTACAATTCATACAAATGTGTATGTGTGCATAAATATATATATACATACACACACACACACACATATATATATATATATATATATATATATATATATATACAGACACATATATATACACACACACACATATATATATATATATATATATATATATATATATATATATATACAGACACATATATATACACACAAACACACATATATATACACACAAACACACATATATATATACACACAAACACATATATATACACAAACACATATATACACACAAACATATATATACGTCTAAACCCACGCTTGCGTGGAAGATAGACGTGAAACGATAATGATGACACAAACATATATATATACAAACACACATATATATATATATATATATATATACATACACACACATATATATACACACATATACACACCCACATATATATATATATATTAAGAAATCCATACAATTGCGTGTGTATCGTAACTTTCAAAAATTAGTTTCACTTTTGAGACCGCCCGTCTTGACGTATGCCATACACCCATATAACATCATCATCATTTAACATCTATCTTCCACGTTAGCATGGGTTAGACGGGAATTGTCCCACTTGAAGCAAGATTGATGGAGTGACCGCGTCTCGCTCGTATAGGGCTATCTGGCAGGTTTTCTACGGCTGGATGCCCTTCCTAACACCAACCACATTTACAGTGTGGACTGGGAGCTTTTTACCGTGTTACCTACAAGACCACATTACAGCGTGGACTGTTTTTTTGTCGTGACACCTACACGACCGCTTTAGTTTGGACTGGATGTTGTGGTACCAACATAACTTTATAGAGAAAGGGTGGTGTTGGTGAGAGTGGGAGGATGGAGTAGGGGTAGTGGGTTGGGGTGTATATTTGGTTAGGAGGGGCCTACTGACTGTAGGTTAATTTTGTATGTAGGGAAGGCGGGTCTTCTGTATTACTGAGTGGCACCAAAGATCTTGGTCCACTGACATTGTCTTAGAGAGGTGTGAGTGTGCAAGGTCGGATTTTATCATGTCGTCCCAGTTTTTCTGGGTCTACCAACTCCGTAACTTCCATCAATTTTAATCGCCCTGCACCTTTTTTATACAGCTGTCATCTTTCATGCGCATCACGTAACCATACCAACGTAATGTTCTCTCAAGTAAACAGCATCTGATCCCTCTTATTTCTAATTTCTCACTTTGTTCGTTTATGTTTGGCTGTTCGTGTATATTACTATTACACATCCAACGGAGCATGCATGCTCGTTCCTTTCCAGTCTGCGCAGGTCCTCTGCACACAATGCTCATGTCTCATTGCCATGTAACATTGCTGTTCGTATACAAGCATCATACAATCTGCATTTCATTTTTAGAGAGAAACCTTTTGTGGCCAACTGCAGTATAAGCTCTCTGAACTTTTTCTATTCCTTTCTAACTCTGGCTACTGTACTTTCAGAGCACCCTCCACCACTGCTGATTTTGCCACCCAGGTAACGGAAAGTGTCCACTATTTATATAGAACCATCTGGGCAGTAGAAGGAGCTAGAATCCTGTGGGCACTTGCTATTTATTGCACTTGAGCATCAGCCACATATAAAATCTACGTTCTTAGATAACTTGCCTGTGATCCCACTACATCTTTTATGTACCCATAGTTTGCATTTGGGGCATAGAATGGAATTTCTACCTACTCCTTTCCTACACACTGAGCATGGCCATTTCCAAGAGGGCACTTGTACCCTATTTTCCTTTCTACATACTAGAACTTTAGATAAGTCTTAGATAAGTTAACTTTAAGGCCTTTTGATTCTAGGCCATACTTCCATGTTTGAAATTTCTTCTCTAGTTCAGCCATAGATTCAGCTATGAGAGTTAGATCATCTGCATATAGAAGTTCCCATGGGCAACCGGTCTTAAACTCCTCTGTTATAGCCTGAAGGGCAATAATAAACAGGAGGGGGGGGGGGGGCAAAAACAAAAACAACCATCAATTCACCACCATGTGCGACGATTAGCCGCACATCATAAGGGCCAACAATATTTTGAGGCAAGTCAATATGCTTGCAGCATTACTACAGGTGATGGTGAGGCTAAAGTGCTGAAACAACCAGGCACCCTCACGGGTATCACCTGACACCTCAGTAAGGCAAGCTAAGAATTTCACTGTCAGTGGCCCAATTCTACCAAATGTCTTGTACGCCACAGGGTAGAAAAAATAATTGTTAGATAGATCCTGGTATTTCTGGATTTTATTCCATTCGGCAGTGGAAACAGTAACCTCAACATTTACTGTGGCATCCATGATGTGGGAGGGAGCAAAAGAGTCACTGACTGTGGTGTCCTAGGTAGGACACTTACCTCTTACCTAGGGACGAAGTGTATGGCTGTCTGGTTTCTTCCCATCACTTCTGGATAATCCAGCTGGCTCCAGAACTGAGGTGATATTTACTTGAGCTAGGGCCTATTCAATGATCAGGTTTAGTTTGGTGTGGTGGGCGAAACAACCAGCATTCAGGTGGCTGGACAAACCATGTAGGCCTGTGAAGTTGAGGGACTTACCACAGTGACATCTTAGACCCCAACAGGCATCGGCTCCCACTTGGAGTGCAATGGAGATGCTGAGCTCTTTGTTAAGCTATGTTCCGAACACTGGCTTAATAATGGTATCATTATATACTATTCCACAAACAAAAATATCAAAATTAGCAGTTTGATTTTCCTTGTTGATCTGACTCAATTCATCATGGTCGTTTTTCAAGCACACCAAGCAACTTGTACAACAAACTACAATTTTTTCTTTTGACCCAAAACAATATTACTATAATCTATTCAATATACAAAATCTTACAATGTCATGAAAGGTCATTGACATTATATAAAAATAATTTAGCAGTATTTAATAAAAACAAAACACATTACTAAAGGGATCAGAAAAGGAAGAAGAAAAATGAAAAGGAGAAGAATCAAGCAGCAAAAGAAAGGGAGAGGGGGGAGGGTACTCACTACACCCCAGTCTGAGCGATGCCTTGGCTGCGCCCCATGGACAAAACAGAAAAAGTGTTACTGTGGAGAATGGCCAGAGACACTAGCTGCAACAGCCACCCGATCTCACAAGCCTCCCTCCTCAAGTGAGCTGCTGTCTTTCTGATTTTACAGAGGAAATCAACAGTGTGGGAACCCAGGATGTGAAAGTTCTTGACAGAGACCGGTGCAAAGAGTAAGTGGTCGGTTCGGCCCAGGTATTTGACTATCTTCCTCTTCTCCACATTGCAAGCAATGGAGGTTTGTGACCAAAGTGACTAGGTCACGTGAGCAACTTAACAAATGCCAACACAACTTCGACCACTTCATCTACAACAACCAACCACATATCTGCCAAAATGGCAAATACCAACATACCAAAAATTTCTGTTAAACATATAGTTTTGATTGTTCTTACATGGGTACTGATGTAACTGGGATATGATTACAGCTTAAAATACTCAAAATGAAACTATATGTATATTTATATACATAAACATATTGTATATTGGTCCATATGTGAGGGCAGTGGATTGGCAGTGTCGGTAGAAGGTTGGACGCCATGCTTTGCAGCATAGAGTTACGGTCCTTTATGATGTGAGTTCAAATCCTGCCGAGGTTAACTTTGCCTTTCATCCTTATGGGGTCGATAAAGTAAAGTACCAGTCACACACTAGGGTCGATTTAATCGACTTTCTCCTCTGCCAAAATTGCTGGCCTTGTGCCTATATAAGAAACAATATTGGTCCATATGTAACATTATTCTGAACCACACAGTGTTAGTGTGATTGCTAAAAAGTGTATGTGTGTGTTATTTAACCCTTTTGATACCAAACTGCCTGAAACCACTCTCAGTTCTGTGATATAAATCAATTTGTTTTCAAATGTTTATATTTATCTAAAAACCTTCCATCATAAACGGAAAAAATGAAACGAAATTTCATTTCCCACTCTTAGTATATTTATATATCCATACATGCACACATATATATATATATATATACGTATGGATTCACCGAACATTTATTATAATGCTCGGTGTGTTTGTAAACAAACATCCCGTATTAAGCCGTAGTGTCCTTCCATCATAATTTTATATGAACTTAAAAATGTGGAAGTTAGTTATATTACTTTATATTACTTTATATTACTAAATACCTTCAAATTCTTATTATTTAAAAAATGATTTGAAAATTACAGGCTGTTTTTTCAACAAAAGGATTAAAACTCTGAACCAGATATCAGAATCTCAATAGACAACAGAATGCCAGACTGTTCCATTTTTGGCATGGTTTCTAAATTTGGATACACTTCCTAATGCTAACCACTTAAGAGAGTGTACTGGGTGCTTTTTATTGTGGCACCAACACTCATCATCATCGTTTAATGTCCATCTTCCACGCTTGTATGGGTTTGGACGGGAGTTTTCTCACTTGAGGCAAGATTGGTTGTCCTGCTCGTATAGGACTGTCTGGCGGGTTTTCTACGACTGGATGCCCTTCCTAACACCAACCACGTTTACAGTGTGGACTGGGAGGTTTTTACCGTGTTACCTACACGGCCACATTACAGCGTGGACTGTGTGTTTTTTTGTTGTGACACCTACGCAACCTCATTTGTTTCGGACTGGATGTTGTGGTACCAACATAAATAATTTGTGGTACCAACACTAAATAATTTAATATAAGTTGGATACCTAGGAATTTATAAAATGAAAGATTCATTGTTTTTCTTAGCACAAATGTGCTTTCACACTTTCTTATACACTTGCTCTTCACTGTTGGTACCTCTGATGTAAAAAACTCACTATCATATGGTGGTATTCAAAAACTCACTATAAAAACTCACTATCATTGCTGGATGTCATGACTGTTCTGTGGAATTGACAAATGTTTTCTTTTTTGTCAAGCTGATTTCAGTTCCTTCCACGAGAAAGCTATTTGTTATTGACCAGCGTCTCATCCAGGAGCTGATTTATCTCTCATCTACTTAACACTATGAAAACTTCAGTTATACTCTGGACCAATTGATCATAAGGATTGTGAAAAGGGTTAGCTAGGGAATGGGTGTAATGGTTAAGGCCTTGGCTTTAAGAAGTGAAAAAGCACAACATTTACAAGCCTCCTATCAAACCATACAAATTTTCTCATTTGTATATCCTTTTAACTGAAAAATTGATGTAAAACTGTTTAACCTTTTTGATACCAACTCAGCCTAAACTGGCTCTGGTTTTATAAAACAAAACCACTAATTTTAAAGGGTTCCTATTTAAATCAAAATCTTCCAACATGATAGTGTATAAGAGCCATATGTTAAGCTGTTAAGTTATTACCTTAGTAATGAAATAATAAGTGATTTTAGTAAGTTCATCAAAATTCTTCAGTAATTAATTGAAATAGAGGGTAATTAATTAGAAATGATCATGAAAGAGTTAAGGGCAAATTTAACTTCATCTACTTGTTTTGCCTATTTATGCTCAGTTCATTGAAAAAGAGATAAACCCATATGTTGATGAATGGGAGAAGGCAGAGATTTTCCCTGCTCATGAGCTGTTCAAGAAACTTGGTGATCAAGGGTTTCTAGGAGTTAACAAACCTACCAGTAAGTTGCTATTTATTTTTTGTTGATTAAAAAAATTTCCATTTTAATGAGAGAATCATTCAACATATAAAAATTACAGAACTGATTCATACTTTGCGAGTGTAAGTTGATAGATGGAAACTGTTGAAGCTTGTCAGAAGAATGATCTGTACTTAGATAATAGATTTAACCTGATGCCCAGTTTAACAACTCCTCCTGGTCCTTGTGTATCTTTAGCAGATTTCACTTTGTTGCAAGCATTCAGGTCAGATCTTTGGTCTGATGATACCCCCCCCCCCCTCCTCACCACTACCACCATCCACCCTCCTAACAGACTTTGAGGCCCTGAAAAATGTGGATAATTCCCTTTCTCTTCTGACTGAGTCATTGGAAAATAGGCTACTGCAACTCACAACTTTTGATGACTCTGGCAAGCAGCTGGTAAAAACAGTAGAAATTGAATCAGAGACAAACACATTAGGCAGTTGGTTGATGTTATTCTTATCATCCTGTTTATAGCTAAGTAACATGTAAGAATACGAATTGTCAAGCCAGACCTGTGGGCCTATAACACCAATTGCTTGGGCTTCAGAATCAGGAGAAAACCACACTGATGGTGGATTGACAGAGTTACAGACATATTTCACACTCACAGCATGACACTGCTACAGCGATGGATTGGCAGTATCGGTATAGGGTTGGATGCCATGCTTTGCAACATGGAGTTACGGCCCTTCACGGTCTGATTTCAAATCCTGCCGAGATTAACCCTGTCGAGGTGGACAACATATTTGAGAACATAGTTTTCTCATCATCTCACTGTTATCCTTACTTCTAACACTTCCTACTAACAGTTCCAACACTATGTAATCATCAATGCATGGTAAATACAAAATTCTATCACCACTGGATATTGGCTGAGATGTGAAAATATGGATTGTAAATTATATAGAAAAACAACAAATCAAAACAAAGAACAAGAAAAATAACAATCCAAGGGGACAGATAAGGGTCTATTTCATACCATTAAGAAACATAGTATCTCATGGAGTTTTCCTTGCTAAAACATGGGTTAACCATGCAGGCCCAATGACAGAATTCATACTCATCATAGGGTCCTTTTTTGAGGCAATGTTTTACAGCTGGATGGCTGTCCTGGTGCCAACTGTTTTAGTCACTGCTTGTGACATGCAGGGATATGGTGTACCTATTCTAAACTGGATACACATACTATTGATATAATCAACTGTAAAAAACAAACAAAAAAATTGTGCCCTTTTGCTTATGTTTTTTTTCGTTTAATTAATTTTTCACTTTGATTATAATTCTGTATAGAATATGGTGGACTTGGTCTTGATTTCTCCTACTCAATGGCTCTGGCTGAAGAAATTGGACACATCAACTGTGGTTCCATTCCAATGGCTATTGGTGTACAAACTGACATGAGTACACCTGCACTTTCTAAGTACATTATTTTACTCTTTTCAAACAACAATAATTATATATAAGATACAGAGCTTAGCGTTGTTTTGAAAAATAGATAGTCAAAAATACAGCAGAAGCTCTATTTCACTAAGTAAATTAGCCTAATAGTTAGTTATAAAAAAACCCAGATTAGAAAAAGGATGAGCAATGATGTACATAGGACATCTTTAGCAATCATGACCACTGTGTTAACCATTACACCAATACGTCACCCACCAAATTTCCAATCAATTTGAAGCTATATAATCATAGCGTATGAATACATGTATATGGTAGGTGACGTATTGGTGTAATGGTTAAATACAGTGGTCATGAGAGCCAAAGATGTGGGTTCATGATCCATGTATGTCATTGCTCATCCTTTTTCCTATCTGGGGTTTTTAATTACTCCAACTATTAGGCTAATTTACTTAGTCAAAAATACGGTGGAAGCTTTATTTCTATTTCACTATCTAACAATAATTATGTTTTATGTCATCGCTGTCATTATTGTTGTTCTCAAAATTTCCATTATCATCATCATTATCAGTGTTATACTCAACATCATTGTAATCAATGTCACCACCACCACTACCACCACCTTCATCAATATCAATAAAGTCTGTATCTGTTGTTTGCATTGCATGAGTTAGGTGAGGGAGAGGTAGTCTACTACATCATACAAAATTATGTCATAGATCTTCAGATGGCTAGCATTCTAAAAGACTGATATACATACTATACCTTCCCTCCTTCCCTTATACACTATTATATAATATAATATAATCGGACGCCATGCTTTCCAGCATAGTTACGTCCCTTTACGATCTGAGTTCAAATCCCGCCGAGGTTAACTTTGCCTTTCATCCTTACAGGGTCGATAAAATAAAGTACCAGTAACGCACTGGGTAATTGCTGGCCTTGTGCCTAAAGTAGAAACAATTATATAATATAATTTTGCGCTAACACCAAGCCACAATACCTTATTGCCTAGAATGCATCATCCAACACATATTACATAGCATGCATCATCCAATATACAAATTACATAGTATACCAATACAGTTGTCTGTTTTTTATCTATATAATAATAAAGTGAAACAATTTAAAGAAATTTTATTTTAATACTGGATATAGGGTTATCCAATGTTCCTTTGAAAATAGTGTGAAGTGATTTGAAGAAATATCTTGGAGGCATGGTGTTTGGCTAGGGAGAATATATTGATGGCAGCAGCATCCTTAGGGATGAACGGGTACACCAGTTCTAACCTGACTCTCACTTTTGGTTCTGGGACATTTTAAAACCCCTCCCCAGTAACTGCTTGTGCTGGAAGGCCAAACTTAGTGAAAACTGGATGCTTGGAGGGGAGATGGGTACCACCAAGCATTTCTAAGACCCACTGAAATGTTATGATGGACTCACAATCGTTCCCAATGACTGGCTGCACTAGTGGGAACATGATTGGTTGATTGACAATAGTTGTCTTTGATTATGTTGATT
This sequence comes from Eledone cirrhosa, assembly GCA_964016885.1. Classification (NCBI taxonomy): domain Eukaryota; kingdom Metazoa; phylum Mollusca; class Cephalopoda; order Octopoda; family Eledonidae; genus Eledone; species Eledone cirrhosa. The sequence continues at coordinate 358,464,482 of OZ024743.1, read as the reverse complement.
AACTAATAGGATGATGATGTTGATATTATTAATAGATTCGGGGATTCAAACAGTGTGTGCAGGAGTCAGGGTTAACAAGTTCAATATAGACATGATATAGCCTATTACATGCTGGACAATGTGGTTTCCACTCTGTGCTAATGTGTTGGTGGCTCTGGATTTTCATATTTCCTTCTTTCTGTTCAGCTTTTCTGATTCTCATTTGTTCAGATGTGAAGACACAATTCCAGGTGAGGCTGTGTCAGATATATCTCTCAGTTGTTATTTATGATAGCCAGACAATGAAACATATACTTTCTTTGTATTTTCCTTTTTTTTTCATTTACCTTATTATAATTATATCTTTGTCACCAGTAAAACCTTCATTATTATCATCAGCTCTGTTGTTATTCAATTACACATCAGAGTGACGGCTAAAGTTTATATTGATCGTTGTCAGATATATCTTACTATACATTACAGATTAAGCAATATATGTTGTTTAGCAGATCATTAATTAATACATTCATATATTTTACTTTATAATCTTGAGGTTTCAAACCTAAATTGAATATGATATTGGTGCTTTCAGGTTTGGCAGTGAAAAACTGAAGGAAGAATTCTTAGTTCCAACCATAGCTGGTGACTATGTATCTTGTATTGGGGTCAGTGAAGTGGGAGCTGGATCAGATGTTGCTAGTAAGTATTAAACTGTGTTACTTTACTATTTGTATCTTTGTTTATTTACAAGAATGAAAGAGAGGGTTGGGTGAAGTAGGATTGAATTAAATGATGATAGTAAGGATGAAACAGTACTTTTTATTTGGGTGCATATGTGTTGAATAGAAGAAAAAAAAACAACAAAAAACAATCTCCTGATGAAAACCTAGATATAAGTACACATCTAAGTATATAATATTATTAACACACCCAAAACCAGCTTTTGTTTTATAAAACAAAACTACCCATTCTAAAGTATTCCTATTTATATTTAAATATCCCAACATAATATTATATAAGAACCATCGTCATCATCACTATAATTTTATGTTCACTTTTCTATGCTTGCATGTGTCGGATGGGTCTTTTCTAGCACAGCATCCCTCCACTCATTGAGGTCCTTCATCATCTCCTTTGTGAGCTTCAGCAATTTGTGATCAGCTTTCACAACCTCTGCACAGAATCTTAGAATGTTTTTAACTGATCAAACCATTTGTATGACAGATAAAAGAGCTGTACGGTTATTATAATATAAATTTGTTTACATAATTGTCATCAATTAAGAAACTATCCATACATGATAGAATATTTATTGTTCTTCCCATGAGATTTTCTGATGTATGGAGAGAAAAAGTGAAGAATTTAGTAACAAACTGTCAACTTCAATTCTAAGCCTACTGTAATACATCCCCAGGAGTTTTGATACCTTGTAAAACTAAACATATATTTTCAGATATTCAAACAAAGGCTGTATCAAAAGGTGAGGATCTTATAATCAATGGTCAGAAGATGTGGATAACAAATGGTTGTCAAGCCGATTGGATGTGTTTGTTGGCTAATACATCTGATGGACCATCTCACCAGAACAAAAGTCTTATCTGTATGCCAATGAATTTACCAGGTAAGATTCCATTTCTAGTTTTTCTGTCTTTTATTAGTGTTTCAATTAAAAGCTATCACCAAATATAAATCATCATAATACATACATTTTCCATATTGGAATGGGTTGGACAGGTTGTTATGTCCAAATCACTTCTCATTCGGAGTTACTGCTCTTCTGGATGGGTCAAAGGACCAGGACATGTTTATACATTCCAATGTTTGGCATGGTTCCTATGGCTAGATGCCCTACCTAACACCATATAATCTCAATATTTTTTCTGAAATCCAAAAACATGCAGACATGAAGATAGAGAAATAAATGTACAGACATAAATGCATGGACCCAGGCAAATTCACTCATGATGTTCACATTACCATCATTATCACATAGCCACTCTTCCATGCTGGCATGTGTTGGATGGGACTTTATGAGGCAGTGTTTTACTGTTGGATGTCTTTGACACCTACTGTTTTAGTTGCTTCTTTCGACATGCAGGAACACGGTGTACCTATTATAAATTCGATACACATGAAAACAGAAACATATTCACTTACTTTAACTCTCTAATTAGATATAAGTTTCATTCATAAATCAGTTTCAGGCACATGGTGCGAAGAGTTGTCATTTAATCGACCCCAATACTTGAGTGATACTTTATTTTATCAATCTTGAAAAGATGAGCAGCCAAGTTGACTACAGCAGGATTTGAATTTGGGATGTAAAATGCCAGAACAAATACTGCCTCATATGGTGCCAATTACCTTGATGTGCTTGGTGTCTGACACTATTACAGTGACATTATCTACATATGCTGCTCCAATCTTCAGCATCCTAGTTTATCTGGGATGCCCCTCAACATCTCTAGTTTCTGCAGTAGTGGTTCTAGTGTCAGTACATAGAGAAGAGATGAGAGAGGATAGCCTTAGTAGACTGAGTGCATGATACTAAAGTGTTCCGATAGGTAGCCATTTGCTCTGACCATTAAGCAGATGTTTCTTTACATTGCAGTGATCCATCCCATGAAAATGAGTCTGTCTTGAGCACAGCCGGCAAGAATTGATAGTCAACCCTATTGAAATTTTTGATTGATCTAAGTTGACCAGGGCCTTACCCGTGCCAGGTTCCTTACTTACCCTCTCTATGATGTATCACATGAGGTTGTGGTTGTTGTGGATGGATCTATTCAGGATGGTTCATGTCTGTGCCTCCCCAATCAGAGCATCAATTTCTTTGCTAACACCTTGGCACCCACAAGATTATTAACCGTCTTCCCAACAATAACCCTGAGCACCTTTTTGAATTCCATATGTCTAACACCCATGGACATGCTTACAAAATCAGAAAACAATACAGCTCCCATGACTTTGGAAACATTTTTTCACGCTTAGAGCTGTGGAAGCATGGAACAAACTACCTGCATCAGTTGTTAGCTGTTGGGACACTGCGTCCTTCAAAACTTCCATGCTTCCCGAAATTCGCCAACACTATACCTGATATTTCCCCTCCATGTGTGTGTGTGTCTGTGTGTATATCATGACTTATACATTGTTCACTTTCCTGACATTTGTACATTATTCTATGTACTATACATACACCTTTGATGAGTTGTAGTGCACCTGAACACTACCCAATAATTTTCATTGTGGATTGGCAGTATCGGTAGAGAGTCGGACACCATGCTTTGAAGCATAGAGTTACGTCCTTTTATGATCTGAGTTCAAATCCCGCCGAGGTTAACTTTGCCTTTCATCCTTACGGGGTCGATAAAATAAAGTACCAGTAATGTACTAGGTAATTGCTGGCCTTGTGCTAAAAGTAGAAGCAATTATTAAAATATACAAGGGAGAATACTCTTGAGGTTACTGAATAGAATTATCTTTCTTGTTGGTGACAATGCAAAGTAGAGATATATTTTGTACGTCGTAAAGAGTAGAGCAAGAAGTTAAGTTACTGTTGTGACGCGTATATCAGCTTGTTTTTTACTCTATTGAACCCATTTCACTACGTTTATTGATGATTATGTTTTCAATGAGGAAACAACGCCACACTATCGCATTTGTCTCTCTTATAAATGTGTAGCCTTGTGTCTAAGCAATGAAAAAGGAGGTGGGTAGTAGCAGAAGGGTGAGTTGCTAGATGATTTTCATTGTTTGATAGGTGTTGCGGCTTTGACCATTGTACCTCTTTTTATTTCATACCCAGGAATCGACTACCTAGTATATTCATTCATTTTAAAGCAGTAGAAAGAGGTTTGGAGATTTTGCTGATATTTCTAGCAGGTTGAGTGACTGCAAAGAATATGATGTTGATTATTATAGACAGAGAGACTTACTTTAGTGAAACTAAATCAATATGATATTAGACAGTCTGTACTAAAGGGAGTTAATCTTGAAAAGATACAACTGATATACATACCCCCCCCCCCCCCCAAAAAAAAAACACTGATAAATTGTAATTGTGAATTATAATTTTAGGTGTTCATGTAACTAAAAAGATCAACAAAATGGGGATGAAGAGTTCAGATACAGGACAGATCTTTATGGAAGATGTCAGAGTTCCAAAACGTTATATTATTGGAGAGGAAGGCAAAGGGTTCTTGTATCAGATGTTACAATTCCAAGAAGAGAGAATGTGGGGATCTGCAGGATGTGAGTTTGACATATCTTATTTATTTTTAAAAAACTTTTTTTCATGATTTTCTTTTTAAAGGTTTTAGGTGAGAGAATATTTCACATTTTTATTGAGCAAGTTCATTGCTTTCAGCTCTTAAAGATCCAATTTCAAGTTCCTGGCAACAATTCTAAAAGTGACAGCAACCTCTCATTGGTTCTCTGTGATTTGCAATGCCTTAAACTCTTTCATTAGCATATATCTATGAAAGATACTACCTATTATTTTCAAATAATTTTGAAAATAATCAAGAATTTGAAGGGAATTAGTAGTCTAATCAACTTTTCTTTTATAAAAATGGTGTTTGGAGCAAAACACAGTAAATGTTTTTACATAAAATTATGAAGGTAAGTTTTTATAAAAATATAAAGTATAGCAACTAGAATGAGAACCAGTTGTAAAGGTTGTTCTGAAAGTACAATAGCTAAAGTGAGAACCAGTTGGAAAAAGTTTGGGAATTATTACCTCTGCTAGCTATAAGGGAGTTCTCTCTCAGTGTGAAAGGCAGTTTATGTGATGCTGCATGGAAGTGAGATTTGGATTTTGAATGCACAAGATTTGTGAAGATCGGAAAGAAATAAGGTGAGCATGCTCTGATGGATATGTAATAGTAGTGTGTGCATAAATGATGAAACATTAATGTACTGAGAGAAAAACTGGCATAAGTGGGATTGAATGTAGTGTACAAGAGAAAAGACTGCATTGGTATGGACATAGAACGAGGAGCAGTTACATATGGTTTGATATCAAAAGGGTTAATGTTAAAAATGTGGCCCCAAGCAAAGAATGACCTGAATTTATTATTAACAAAACTATGATACTTATAATAGGTAAGTTAGTATTAACATTTTTAATGCTGGGAACATTAAAAAGCTCACCAGAAATAATTATACAATGAGGAAAATTAACTTAATTATATCATATTTCATTTTGATTCTTATTTACTTGTGTCTGTCATCATTCCAATAGTTGACACCATATATACAAGGACCAGATATTTACTCAAGATCTGAATTAATTGTGCCAATCTGCATTTTCAGCTGGCTGCTTTGCTGTTTATATTACCTTGGGAGGAGCTCTGTCGTGACTGTATCACAGATGAGTTCATCTCATGGGCAGTGGATTGTGTGACCAAAGCAACAGAGACAACTTTTGAGTAGATTTTGTTGGAAGGAATTGATCCAGCAGCTACAATGAATTTCAGAGATTGGCATAAAATCCAATACATGAACATGGAGGATTCAGTGAAAGCAAACAGGGTAAAAACTCCCAGCTTGCATAAATCTGTCACTCTCATTGGCCACATCTCACAGCCATAGAAAAAGATGGTGCTAATGAGCATTTGATAGACGTGGATTTTGGGGGCTAGTTGAATCTCCAGCCTGGACCAGAGCCAGCTTTGAAGACAACAGAATGCAGTGTATGAATGATTGGTGCAGTCATCATGTTGATGTCATCTCAGAATTATTTATTCTCAATCTCTTAACTATGATAATTGTTTCTACTTTTGGCACAAGGCCAGCAATTATCCCAGTGTATTACTGGTGCTTTATTTTATCGACCCCGTAAGGATGAAAGGCAAAGTTAACTTCAGCAGGATTTTAATTCAGACCATAAAGGGCCAAACTCTTTGCTGCAAAGCATGGCGTTTAACCTTGTACTGACCCTGCCAATCTACCGCCCTATCTCTTAACTATGATAATGACATTGATATGGATGCCAGGAAAGAAGCAATATTTAAAAGAAATATATATACTGAAAATGGTCATTTAATATATGAAGGCAGATAAAGCTGCTGGACCTTCAGAGATAATTGCTGAGATACTAAAATATCTGGTGAAAGGACCATGATGACTGGTGAAATGCGTAGTGAAGAAGACTCACCTACCAGTATAAAAATGTGATTATACCTAAGCCACTCGCTCGTAGGTATTATTGACAAAGGCATATAGTCTCCATTGGTCATGTAGGTTTCAAGACAAAAAGCCCTCAGCCCACACTGTAAAGTGGTCGTGTAGGAGTCATGACAAAAGCACCCAGTACACATTGTAAATGTGGTTGGCGTTAGGAAGGGCTTTCAGCCGTAGAAACCTAGCCAGAAACAGTTCTATATGAATAACACACGGTCACCTGACCCAACTTACCTCAAATGGGACAACCTGTGGGAAATGGACGTTAAATGATGATAATGATGATATATGCATGGCAATGCCTTTGGGCAAAAGAGTGCCAAATATGAAGAACTTGTGTAGGGGGAAAGGTTGGCAGGCATGACTATTTATAGTCAAGGTGGGCTGCAGGGAATGACATGAAGAGAGAAGAAGGCTGCAGTTTGCATGATGGGGGAGGCAGCAGAAAGGGCCTCTTGTTGGCTTTGGAACAGGAGAGAGGAGATAAGCTGGAAGCTAGGAGGCGAAGATGGGCAGTAATTTGGCCACTACTGCTGACCCACAAGTGAAAAGGTGTTATGGTTGAGGGTTAAAACACCCAATGAATGTTGGACACCGTCTGCTGATATCAATATCAATACCTCCTCAACAAGGCTATGTTCACTGAAGGTGAATGCATGTGAGGCATCTTCTTGAAGATATAATTACGCCTATATATACAGGGTGAGAACGATATTTGTTCGCAAGATTACTGTCTAGGAAAAAATAACACAGTAGTTTTATTTTTTAAGATTTATTTATCAAACTTGGGCCAGTTTGTCTTCTTGACTTGTTCTTTCGATCTCACTCGATAAACCTGCCATTGGATTTGATGACGGCCTCAAGGCGGCCTCGGAACCGGCTACAGACCTTCGTCACTGTCCCCCGACTTAGGCCCCTAAAGGCACTTGTGATCCTGGCCTTCAGATCGTCTTTCGTATTGCAGCTAGATCTGTTGGTGTCTCGTTCCACTGCGCCCCACACAAAGAAGTCGAGGGGGTTGCAGTCAGGCGAGCTGGGAGGCCAGATGTCAGGTGAAGTGTGGTCGACAAAGTTCTCTGACAGCCAGGCTTGGGTCTTTCGGCTGGTATGGCCTACCTGCAGCTACCTGGTCGATCCAGGGCTTTACTACCTCGCTCAGAATGCGGATGTAGCCATTGGTGTTCAGCTTGAGGCTCTCAGGGAAGAAGTGAGGTGGCATGACGTCACCTTGACTGCTGACGACACCTAAGACCAATGTTGTCGCTGGAAACTTTGTCTGCATGACTCTGGGCACGTCTTTGGATGAGACAGCGAGCCACCTGTTGTTCTGGGAGTTGATCTTCTGGTCTTGGCAGAAGTTTTTCTCATCGGAGAAAAACCACAGCATGTCTGGCTCCAGTGGGTGTTTCAACTTGTTGATCAGCTTCTTTGTGTGCTTCAATCGCTTTTCTTGCATCGCCTTTGACAGAAATTGTCCTTTCCTCATCTTGTATGAAACGTAGCGAATGTCTTCATGTACCACCAGCCTAATGAGCTTTTCATCCACGCCTTTCTCCCTTGCAATGGCACGCATCGACTTGCTAGGTTCATTGTTGATGATATCCTGAACTTCAGCGACGAACTCGGGCGTTCTGAAGGCGTCAGATCGTTGATCATGTGTTTTCCTCTCTGATGTTGCTTCGTAGTTGAATCCTGAATCTTCCAATTCCTTTCTGACCTTTTCCGCCATTCTCCTGCTGACGCTGAGAAAGTCTGAAATTTCCTTATTTGTCCTCCCGGCGCGGATTCCAAGAAGAACTCTGTGTCTCTTCCACAAATTTGGAGGTTCAAAATTATTCATAATCAATTATTCTGAAAATAAATAATGGAAATATAGTCACTGTTTTTATGAAGACAAGAGTGACAATGGAAATAAAAAAAATTTGCATAAAATTAGCAGTTGAAAATTGAGAGAGAGAGAGAGATAGAGAAAGAGAGAGAGAGAAGGTGTGTGTATACCCCCCCAAAATTGGCAATCAATATTTTGGGATATAACTATGAATATAGATAAAGCTGTAAATAATTTGAAGGTTTACAGAATACAGCTATTCATATTTCATGTACTTAATGTTTTTTTCCAATTTTGTATTTTAAATTTAATATACTATTTAATGTACTATTTGTTTCCTTGTTTTTTTCTATTACATGTTTAAAGTGATTGTGCCATTGGAGAAAATAATTCAACAAACTATTGAGTATACAGCTGGTCGGATAATCTTCAAAAAACCTGTCCTTAGTCATCAAGTGGTTCACTTTAGACTTGCTGAGCTGCAGACAGAAATGGAATTGTTCAAAGCACTCTTTCATAAATGTGTTGGTTAGTATCCAAGTAGTTGTTTGAGACAGTCTACACTGCTCATTTGCAAAGCTATCTTCATAATATTTTGGTATTTTATACAAAGCTTAGCGGTACTGCTATTCATAGTGTCCTTCAACATTTTTTATACCAGCCCACCTAAAACCGGCTTTGGTGCTAAGAAAAAAAAAACTCCACCCATTTTAAAAAGTTCCAATTTAAATTAAAATTTTCTAATATAATTTAGTCAAAAATGCGGTGAAAGCTTCTATTTCTACTAAATTTCAAATTGTGCTACCTGTCTTCAAAACAAACTCTTGTTTTGTCTTCTAACATAATTTTATATAAGAACCATAATGATGAAATAATGATGAAATTATCATCATCAACATCATCATTGTTTAACGTCCATCTTCCACACTAGTATGGGTTAGATGGGATTGTCCCACTTGAGGCAAGATTGGTCGGGTGACCGTGTCTCACTCGTATAGAACTGTATCTGGCAGGTTTTCTACGGTTGGATGCCCTTCCTAACACCAACCACATTTACAGTGTGGACTGGGAGCCTTTTTACTGTGTCTCCTACATGCCCACTTTACAGCATGGACTGGATGCTTTTTGCCGTGACACCTACACGACCACTTTACAGTGTGGACTGGATGTTGTGGTACCAACACAACTTTACAGAGAAAGGGTGATGTGGGCGGAAGTGGGAGGATGGAGTAGGAGTAGTGGGGTGTATATTTGATTAAGAGGTGCCTACTGACTAGGTTTAACTTCATACGTAAGGGAAGGTGGGTCTTCTGTATTACTGCGTAGCGCCAAAGGTCTTGATCCAGTGACATTGTCTTAGAGAGGTGTAATTAATAATTTTAATAAATCCATCAAAATTCCTCATTAATTAATTGAAATAGAGTTTATTTCATTAGAAATATGGTCGCAAAAGGATTAAATAGTTCAATAAACAAATTGGCCATATAGTTATTGTTGTTTCATTGTTTCAGCAGATAGACTGGTAAATGCATTATTTTAGAAGGAGATGCATTTAAAGAGTCAGTCCATCTCACAGGTCTTGTTCTTGTATAGGGCCATCTCCATCCCTATCAAAGTAAGTCTAAAGGTGGTTTGAGGACCCAAGACACCAGATGTCTCCACAGCTACGGGTTCAATGAGAAACATATCAGGGAACAGCCAGTATTTTGTCAGTTTGCAATTTTCAGCCTGTCAGTCAATTTAGCCTATCTGACGCTCATTTGAACGTCCCAGATGTTACATCCCAGATGTTGCATCCCAGAAAAAGATCTTACTACCTCAGATTGGGAAGATTATGATGCCATCTATCCTTTTGCTGTCCCCTCAGTCTAACTTCACTGGTTGCAGCTGTGTCTAAGCCACATTTAACAAATGTTGAGAGCAGCATGTCATTTGAAGCTGCCAGCACTGAGCCAGTGTGACTGTGAGTGGAGTCCAAAAGCATTTACCATAGTCTCGCAACAGTCTTTTTGTTGCTTGCAGATTTGTAAATCAAATTTTAGCAAAAATAAATTAAAAATCACTGTTTTTACTCTAAATGACTTTAATGGCAGTTAAAGATGTGTCTGAAGTGCAACCTATGAAGCAAATCCATAGACCCAGTGCTGATGTTTTTTTTTCTTGATATTCTATGTTGTTTTTCTCCATGTTTGTATGTGTACAACAAGTATTTTAATGCCATTTTTTCATTAGTAAGCTGATGTTAATGTTACTTAAAAAATTTCTAAAATAAAATTGTAATGGAAGGTTTTAATATAAGAATAAACATTTTGAAATGAGCAGTTTTATATCATAAATCCAGAGTGATTTCAAGCAGTTTTGGTATCAAAAGGGTTGAAAAATTAACCCTGCATTGATTTTAGCACAAATAGTGGTGAGCTGATAGATCAGTTCAGTTATTTTATAAGAATTAAGAATGACTCATTTATTTATTTATTTTTTTTTCATCAGGGAAGGAAGGGCTGTATCCATGACACTTTTTAGGGCCTCTGAATTGGTAGCAAATTCAGCCAAAGGCATCTAAGGTCCCAGGCAGTGGTGTTAAATGGGGTGATGAATGAAGTCTGCATCCCAAGATTATGTCTACCTTCCACAATTAAAACACCCTCAAGATTATGTCTGCCTCTCAAGATTAAGCCAACCTCATATAATTAAGTCTGCTTCTCAAGATTAAGTCTACTTCCCACGATTATGTCTACCTCTCAAGATTATGTCTACCTCTCAAGATTATGTCTACTTCCCATGATTATGTCAACCTCCCAAGATTATATCTACCTCCTATGATTAAGTCTCCCTCTCAAGATTACGTCTGCCTTTCATGATTATGTCTAACTCACATGATTATGTCTAACTCCCATGATTCTCAAGAGGAAATCTACCTTTCAAGATTAAGGCTACCTCTCATTAGGAAATCTATCACCAAACCTGGGTTAATTTCTTTTTGTATAATATATTTCACAATCTGTTTAGTCTACTTTGTCTATTTGAATGTTTCTTTCTTTGTCTTTTAGGTTTGTATGTAGCTGGGAATGACGTTACCAAATATGCTTCCATGTGTAAACTAAAAGGAGGTCGTCTTGCTCGAGAGTTAACTGACTCGTGTTTGCAGTACTGGGGTGGCATGGGATTTACAGATGAGGTGTTTGTAAGCCGTTGCTATAGGTAAGTAAAAAAAAAAAAAATTACTGCAGATGATAACTTCTTTCTTTATGGTGGTTGTGAAATGGGTGCCAGTGTTTACATTTTTATAGTCATGGCTTAGTCAGAAGAAGAGAAGCCATGTTCTTAAAGATTTTCAGAGTCTCCATGACTGTTGAGGGAGAAGAAAGAATGAATACATGACTTATGGGTTATCTTCATACAGGAGACATGGTCCAAATATATAAACAGAGTTCAGATAAATGATGCTAAATTGAAACCATTTAATGTAGGAGTCAGATCTGTCAAGGGTGCATACTGTCACCTTGTCTGTTCATTATTTCATTAACAGAATTGACATGTGCAGCTGGGTTGGAAGTGGTATCATGACTGTAAAATCAGTCAGCTGGAATTTGTAGACAACATGGTAGTACTTAACTTGACAGAAGGTGATCTCCAGCTTCCACTTGATAGGCTTAATGCTGAGAGCTGCATGGCTGTAACAAAAATCAGTGCTGCGAAAATTGAGATGCTCTTCCTCTCAAGGAAGCTTACGCAGTGCACTCTACATGTGAATGGAGTTCCACTGAAGCAGGTAGAGAAATTCAAGTATCTCAGGGCTGAGTTCATGAGGCTGAATTAAGTGCAAGAATTGCAGGAGCTGGTGCAGTAATGTATCAGCTTCAGCATGCAGTAATCAGAAGGGAGGTAGGTGTAAAAGCCAAAGTCGTTATCTTCAATTTGGTAGTTGTGCTAACCCTTACCTCTGGTCATGAATCTTGGGTAATGACCGAAAGAATACAATCACAAATACAAGCAGCCAAAATGGGGTTCCTCTGAAGGGTCTCTGGAGTAACGTTACTTGATAGAATGCGTAGCTTGGAGATTAGAGAGTCACTCCAGGTAGAGCTGTTACTTTTCTGAATTGAAAGATCACAGCTCAATATTATGGACATGTGGTTAAAATGTCACAGGAAAGAATTACTGGACAGGAGACCTTTGGGTAGACCCCAAGCAAGATGGTTGGATAACATACATGAGCTTGGCTGGTCTCATCTCGGGTTTCAGCTGGATCAGTTGGAGACAGTTGCTTCTGAAAGGACTTGCTGGAAAGAGTGTTTGAGGACTCTGCCCCCACAACCCTCTCAGGAATAAGTGGGCGAAGAAGAAGAAGAAGGAGGAGATATAATGAAGTAGAAGTCAATAGGTTAGAATTTACTTCATCATTTATTTGTTACATATTTTGATGGTAAATGTTACAATTTCAGGGATTTAAGGGAGCAATATCAATAATCAGCCCGCAGCATCATGAATGGAACCTGCAGGAGTAATTTTTATCTTTATTTTTCTTCATGTCATCTTATTTTTATTCATATAACTTTCTGTTCATGTAATAGCTGTTTGAAGTCGTAACTGTTATGTAACAGTTACAATCAAAATATGTAGAATAGTGATTGTGTAACAAATAAATGAGGTAAACTCTAACCTACTGATTTTTACTTCATTATTATATCTGTGGTAATGAAGAATCCTTGTTGGATAGTTTATCAATATAGATGTGAGGGAAAGTCCCTCGTCTATTTACCATTTTCGTAAGTGAGAGGATAGGTACTCCATAGAATTATAACAAGTGAGTGGGTGTGTGTGTAGACAAGATAATAACCACAACGAGAGTTCTATTCAACAATGTAAATAAGGATGATGTTTATTTTGTTTATTATGTGTTTGTTATATTACAAATGAAACAACATACCAATATAGACGTGATCAGTTGAAATGAAGGCAACGTATTACAATTGCCGTGGGTCACCAATGTAACGCCCACGTCTGGGTCACCAATGTGACGGGACCAGTAAAGTGAAATCAGTTATGAGCCAGTGCTCGGCCAACACTATCCTTGTGGCTTCGGCATAGGAGTTCAGTGTATTGACATCTGTGTGATCTCGTGGTCCAAAGGCTGTCTGCTGTTTCGTGGTACAAAGGCCGTCTGCTATTTGCTGTTTGCTGTCTCCGTGGCTTGTCTGAGAAAGTAATACTGCTGCCTACTTAAATAGTGTTCTCAACCAGAGGGAGACAACTAGGCCTGGTCCATTATCCGACAGGGGGGCGTAAGGCGTCTTACTACATATCTATACTCAAAGGGCGGTGGATTGGCAGTATCGGTAGAGGTATATATACATACATATATATATATATATACATATATATACATATATATATATACATATATATATACATATATATACATATATATATGTACATATATATATATATATATATATATATACATATATATACATATATATATATACATATATATACATATATATATATACATATATATACATATATACATATATATATATATACATATATATACATATAT
>OZ024743.1:358398429-358435929 GCA_964016885.1 Eledone cirrhosa | reverse complement strand
TTTCAAATGCAGGTAGGATCTATAGAGGTGGTTGATAGCTTCCGATATCTACGTGATCAGATTAGCAAGGGAGGCGGGTGCTCCGAGGCCATGGTATCTAGAATAAGGACAGGATGAAAGAAGTTTAGGGGGCTGCTTCCTCTGTTGACAACGAAGGGTTTCTCCCTACGAACGAAAGGTCGGTCGTATGATGCCTGTGTGAGATGTGCGATGCTGCATGGTAGTGAGACATGGGCAGCAACTGCGGAGGGTATGCAAAGGCTGGAGAGAAATGAAGCAAAGCATGCTCCGATGGATGTGCAATGTCAATGTGTGAATGACCAAGCATGGACGAGTTGTGAGTGAAACTATGTATAAGAGAGATAGACTGTTGTGTGCGGGAAAGAAGACTGTGTTGGTATGGCCATGTGATGCGCATGGAAGATGACCGTTGGGTGAAGAAGTGCCAAGAAATCCTGGTGGAAGGAAAACGCAGTAGAAGAAGACCACGAAAAACATGGGTGGAGGTGGTGAGAGCTGACCACAGATTGCTGAAGCTCAAAGAGGAAATGACGATGGACCGTGACAAATGGAGAGATGCTGTGCTGAAGAGGACCTGTCCCACTCTTACAAGCAGGGAAAAGCGGATGTAAAATGATGATGATGATGTATATATATATGAATGAAAAAATGGCATGCTGTGTTGTTGCGAATGTGAACATATCATCATCATCATTTCATTTTACGTCCGCTTTTCCCTGCTTGCAAGGGTGGGACGGGAACTGATTCTGGCTTGATTTCTACAGCTGGATGCCCTTCCTAACACCAACCTCATTTACAGTGAGTGCTGGGTGCTTTTTTGCCGTGGCACCTCCACGACCACTTTACAGTGTGGGCTGGGTGCTTTTTTGCCGTGGCACCTCCACGACCACTTTGCAGTGGAATGATAGGGACCCCAGTCCCTATCATCTCATTTCTACAGCTGAGTAAATTAAAGCAATGTGAAATAAAGTGTCTTGCTCAAGGTAACAACACATCACCCGGTCTGAGAATTGAACTCACAACCTTTCGATTGCAAGGCCAATGCTCTAACCACTAAGCCATGTGCCTCTCTCTCTCTCTCTCTCTCTCTCTCTCTCTCTCTCTCTCTAATAGGTAAACAGAAATAACAACACAATCGGTACAGTATATGGAAGGAATATATTAGGTTAACGCTTTAAATAGCAGGAAGAGGGTCTTAACGTTTCGGATGCAAGTCCTTCATCAGAAGAAAGAATGAGAAATAAGATAGATTGAAGGGACGGGCGGGTTGGAATTGGAAAAAATGTCTTTAGATAAAAATAACAGGTCCATTCATGTTGATATCACTTATGCATATATACATGCATATATACATGCATATACATTATCATCATCATTTTAATGTCCGCTTTCGCTGCTAGCAAGGGTTAATGTGTTTGAATAAAAGAGCACAAGTAAATTGAGAGAAAAGTTGAGTATAAGAGGAATTGAAGAGGAATGTAGCATGCAAGAGAGATAATTGCACTGGTACGGACATGTTCTTATTTGGGATTTCTACCCTCCTAGACAGGTCAGGTGACCATGTCCTGTCATATGTGCCATTTTAACAATTCATCAGTGTACTAGTTGCATATTATTGTGACAGCCCTACTCGTAAGGTTGTTTTGTATCCCAGAAGACTAAAGAATTGTCACTGGTCTACATTGTCTGTGTTTCTTTAATGCCAATGCGTTGAAGAAAGTGAATAGAAGCGTGAGCATTGACAGAAGGACTAGGGTGAGATGGTGAATGTATGGAGGAAGAAGCAGGGTGATTGAAGTGAGAGGGTCGTAGAGGAGGAGTAATAGAAAGGAAACATTGATGGCAATGAGTAATAGAAGAGAGATAGTGATGGCAGCTACAAGGTTGCTGGTAGGGATAGATAGATAGAGCGAAGGAGAGAGAAATGGGCGAATAGAAAACAAATATATTATGGAATTAGATGAAAACAAAAATTCTAGTAGCATATATAGGTTATGTAACTAAACAGGCTTTAACAGTGAGGAATTTATAATACAGAACACTAATAGAAAAGAAAGAGATACAAGTAAATCAATCACATGTTTCTCTTCCATTAACTTCAAACAGTGCTAACAACAAATCCAGCATTTCACATGATAAGGTCATGAGGATTTACAAAGGTTGATGCAAACATGGACTTATAAAGATTAATATTCTAAATAAGCTGGAAAGTAAAATTGCTTACATACTCACTCAATTAAAATTTAGCTGTGTGTGAGTGTGTGTGTGGCTTAGTGGTTAAAGTGTTGAGTTCACAATCGTGAGGGTGAGAGTTTGATTCCTGGACCTTGAGCAAGACAATTTATTTCACGTTGCTCCAGTTTACTCAGCTGGAGAAATGAGTTATGACATCATTAGTGCCAAGCTGCATTGGTCTTTGCCTTAGACAACATCGGTGGCATGGAGAGGGGAAATTGGCATGCATGGGTGACTTCTGGTCTTCCACAAAAAAAATTCCTTACCTGGGCTTGTGCCTCAGAGGTGCAAAACCCATGGTCATTCATTGGAGTTTTATTGCTGTTGTGTGTAAGCTTTTCACAACTCTCACACCTAGCATCAACTTTGAAACTTTATTTGTTGGGAGATCTTTGACCAGAGGGTGTGGGGAGAACATAATTGTAAAGCTGTCATGCAATAAATGTGAAACTGAAAATATAATTTATAATTTTTAACAGAAATGTCAGTGACATAAAAGGAGATAGTTTGGAATTTACCTGAATATGCTGCAGTGTGTTTTATAGTGAACTCTTGACAGAAATATAAACAATGTGTTTGAAGTAATAAACTAATGAAGAATAACCATGATTCTCATTCAACAAATTGGTTCAAGTAACACCAAGTATCCTTCTAGAGTGTATATATAGTTCTTCTTCTATACACACTTATTCCTGAGAGGGTTGTGGGGGAAGTGTCTTCAAACCCTCCTTCCAGCGGGTTCTGTCAGAAGCAACCATTTTCAACTGATCTGGCTGGATCTCCAAACGAGACCAGCCAAGCACATGGATGTTAACTCCTGCCATTTGGTTTTGCCCGTAAAATCTGTCCAGCGAAATTTTATTGTAAGTGATTCATATTGATACAGCAGTTGGAGAATAATAATAGTTTTATTTTACATTAAAAAACATTGACCAAAAAAAGAACATTACAAGAAATGCCATATTTACGAACGTGCACTATACAATTACCGATTTTCCACTCACTCTGTTTATTCCTCACCCACTTATAAGAATTTAAGCAAATGTTTACCCCCTCTTGTTCCCCCTTATTATTTGGGACCAGAGAGTATGTATTCTGTCCGCCGATGCTGTGGAGAGGCCAGCGCGTGGGACCCCATTTGCTCACCATACAGAGAGATGGAGGCGATGACAGTGTGGGAGTTTGGCTCTTCCACGTTCAGACCATATCCTTGTGGTTGTGCTTAGAAGTAATTCTACACCAAGAACGTGTGTGTAGACTAAATGCTCCTTAAAACTCTTCAGTTAGAACTCTCTTTAACTGTTCATGTACTAATACTCTTTATAAGCCAACATCTAAAACATAACTTCATATGTGTCTTTCTTTTTCTGCCAGAGACTTCCGCTTACTTTCTATCGGAGCTGGAGCTGATGAAGTGATGCTGTCAATCATTTGTAAATACATGGATATATTACCGAAGCCGAAGAAATGAGTACTTAACCCTCTGATTTCCGTCAGTGCATGAGTGTGTGTGTGTGTGTGTGTGTGTGTGTGTGTGTGTGTCAGTCATTAGTTGTATTAGAGAGCGTATGTCTGTTTTTTTTCAGGGGTGGGAGTTGGGGGACGAGAGATAGTAAGATAGAAACTGAAGAGAGTAGGACATACACAGACTGTAAGCAGGTAAAATAAACCAACAAACCAACAGAACGTTTGTGTGAATGATTGTATTACAGACAGATATTAAAGAGGGAGAGGGAGAGAGAGACTGGGACTGAGAGAGAGAGAGAGAGTGATAGAACGAGAGGAACATTAAAAAGGGGAGTTATGTGTGGTTAAGGCGGGTGTCTATATTACTATAGGTAGAAACTGTTTTTGAAAGCGTGTACTATGAACGAACCTATGTGTGTGTGTGTGTGTGTGTGTGTGTGCATGTATGTATGCATGCATGTATGTATATATGTATGCATTCGTGTATGTATGTACGTGTGTATTAATGAAAGAGAATCAGAAAGAACATTATAAAGAGGAACGAATGAGAGAGAGAGAGAGAGAGAATCGTCTGTCGGTTTTACTCATCTTTCTTCAATTCAACCCGATACGAAGAAGATCGATATAACCAATGTCTGATTGACTGGCTCTTTGGAGATTTTCATTAATGTATTAATTTGAACTGTTCATTGATTGATTGGTTGACTGGCCTGATCGATTGACCGACTGTTCGATCTGTCCACTTAATCAATGCCACACGGAAGACAAATGGCCGACAAATACAACAGAATTTGATTGCTAAATATTTTATAAACGAAATGGAATAAATATATTTTTGTTGTTATTGCTAGTGTTATTTTTGGTATATTTCGTTATTTTTTCTTTTGTTTGTGTTATTGTTGTTAGTTACAATTCATTGTAAGATAAAAAAAAAAAGCGTGCATGCAATGGCTAAATGGTTGAGAGGCTGGAATTCTTTGATAATAGGTTAATGTAATTGTTGGTTCGGAGTTTTACAGAAGTAGAGGTGCTGTAGTAACAGTTAGGTTTTGCTAAATATCAAAGCAATGAATTGGCAGAGTTGTTAGAGCATCAGATAAATATTTCGGTATTTGTTCCGGCTCTCTATGTTCTGAGTTCAAAATCCATGGAGGTCAACTTTGCCTTTCATCCTTTCGTGGTCGATAGATAGAGTATCAATCCATAGGTAGTGCATTTGGTGGAATCTGACGATCGGTTCTTTTCCCTTTTTTTTTCTTCTAGATATGAAGTATAGTGTGTAGGTTCTAAGAAACAGCAAACATGTGAGGGAGAAACGGATCTTCAGTATGATGATTTTCTAGTTAGAAAAGGTTTATTCAACCGAACTTACATGGGGTCCGTACAATGCCAATGAGAGAAGCAGGCAAGCTGCTTTCGATACTAAAAACAGTATTTCATAATTGTTTCTACTATTGACACAAGGCCAGCAATTACCTCAGTACATTACTGGTTCGTTTTTTTATCGACCCTGTAAGGATGAAAGGCAAAGTGAACCTCGGCAGGATTTGAACTCACACCATAAAGGGGCGTAACTCTATGCTACAAAGCATGGCGTCCGACCTTCTACTGATACTGCCAATCCCCCGCCCTCAGTATTTCATAATAAAATGCATTCGGAATTTGTAAGGAGTTAACTATAATTTAGTGTTAAACTATTTGTTAAAGATAAAATATTGATCCAAATTCGGCAATATTGAGAAAAGGAAGATTCTACGAAAAGCCACTGGAAATGGTAAACAGTAAGTTCTTTATATTTGAAAGTGGTACTGATAATTGAGTATGTGACGTGGGTCTTTAAAATAAGAAACGTTTGCGTTCTGTTGTCATTAAACATAACCAAATTGTCAAATCTTCGCCGAATGAGACGGTGAAATTCCATGTTGATGGAAGAAAGTAAAAATGTCAGACTGGGTGTGTAGTAAGTCAGATTTAAAAGATGTGCAATAATGGAAGTTAGTGCCATCTGTACAGCTGCTTATGGGGTTATTGGTGATTGACAGGAGGTTATCGATAAAGAGAAGAAAAACTATTGGAGTGATGGGGCGGAAATATTTAGAAAAAAGCGTATACACCAGCAAATATTGTAAGACCAGTGAAATAGATTTATATTCAGAAGATTGCAGTGAGTAGTTGAAGTAGTGATTTGTTTTCTAAAAAACAAAACCAATTTTGTAGATGATTGCATTGGTCCTATGTTGGTGGCATGGAGGTGAGATGAATAAGTTGATAAGATACTGGACTATCGGTTCAAATTGACTTCTGGCCTTTTATTGTTTCTGGGAAATACACTGCCTCAGTTTACTGTGAGAAATACTCAGCTACGGATTAGACTCCATGAATCATCTCGGCCAACTCTACCATTAGTTTCGAACTCTGGTTCTGAATAGGTACTTACAAAAGTAATGTA
Organism: Eledone cirrhosa; assembly: GCA_964016885.1. Lineage (NCBI taxonomy): Eukaryota > Metazoa > Mollusca > Cephalopoda > Octopoda > Eledonidae > Eledone > Eledone cirrhosa. Next base: position 358,429,757 of record OZ024743.1, on the reverse strand, counting down.
CGGTATATGACAGTTCTCACGGTAAATTCACTACATACAGACTCCTCCTCCTCCTCTTCTTCTTCTTTGCCCACTTATTCCTGGGAGGGTCGTGAAGGCAGAACCCTCAGACATGCATTCCAGCGCTCCTATCAGAAGCAACCGCCTCCAATTAATCCGACTAGCGAGACCAACTGATCTCATGGATGTTATCCAACTACCTTTGGGTGAACCTGGTGATGCAGTTACGACGAGGCGAGTAAAGGCCGCCTATATAAAAGCCTAGTCTTCACGGGTCTGACTAAATCACCAAATTGATGTCTGGCGCGATTAAAACCACCAAAAATTGTAGTATAGTCAGATGCAATAATAGCAATCATATCTCATCGTCCTTTGCGCGGGGCAACGAGAGACGCGTTCATGCCTTAGGTAGAGGGGCCTGTTCGAAGAATATATTGCGGTCTCCATCCAATGCCGTCAAAACTGGCGATGGGCTTGTGACCTGTCCTGGGAGGCGTGGGATAGAAGCACAACGGTTGCATATCCCCAAACCCCAAAGAGGGTCAAGAAGTGAGCAAACTTTAACAAGTGGCAACGTATAGACCTTCTCCACTTTACTCAACACTTTGTAAATTAAAATAGTGGTATTTATAGTTGTATTTAATCATCAATATATTCTCCATTCCTTTCGATAACCCTATTTCAACAGTTAACAAACTTTTAGATGCCACATTTATAAAATTTCTCACACTTATGTACTGTTCAAAAAGGGACAGGATCAAAAGTACAATCACAATTTATCTGTACATCTACACACACATACAGGCACAAACACATTATGCTTATATTTGAATATATACAGATATCTACACTCACACATTCAAGAACTTAGATCCACTTAAAAACACCTAGTGCGTATATATGAATTCATACACACATCTACACTACCCCATCCCCACACAAAGGCTGACGCAAATAGATTATACGTATATAGTCTCCAGTCCACACTGTAAAGTGGTAGTAATGGCGACACCACAAAAGTGCCTAGCCCACGCTGTAAAGTGGTCGTCTAGGCGTCACGACAAAAAGCACCCAGCACACACTGTAAATGTGGTTGGCGTTAGGAAGGTCATCCAGTCGTAGAAACCAAGCCCAAAGCAGTTCTGCGTGAGCAAGACAGGGTCACCAGACCTAACTTACCTCAAACGGGACAACCCATCTAACTCATGCTAGCGTAGAAAAATGGACGTTAAACGGTGATGATGATAATGAATAAGATGATGTTGATGAATGAAGAAAAATACGTGCACCTGTCTGTGCGCGCGCATGTATATGTATGAGAGATAGATATATTTCTTTATGAGAGATAGATAGATAGATAGAGAGAGAGAAGTTGAAGCGGGGAAGATGAAAGTAGAAAGAAGACAATGTTCTAATTTAGAACTCAAAATATTCTATTTTGTCATTTCAGAAAATGAAATGTTCTATATTAGAACAGTCATTCCCAACTGTTCTCCTCGCATTCCATGAGAATGTTTAGACATTCTCCATTTCCTGTCTCAAATCCTCCCTGTCTATCTCAGGGATGGCTTGAAATTAAGTTTTTATTTTTCATTGATCCTTTTGAGGTAAATCTGAATCTATGTCCCAAATTTTATGAAAATTTGTTGAAAAATGGTGATGTTTCAAGTATATAGATATAGTTGACATATTTCTTTCAATAACCTTAATAACCTTAAGTTTTTGATATTTACATTACTCTATATATACTATTGTATTTTCGCGGCAAAGGCTTTACCTCACATGATTATCTCACTTAATATCGAATCTGTGAGATTTTGATATTTATTTTGAGAACAATACCTTAACATCAATATGAGTGGCTAGTTACAGCTGGTTTGAACAGAAAGAGGTGAGAGAATTCTGGCCGGATACGGCCAGTTTAATTAAATGCTAAAAGGTTAATTTTGTAGTTAGACAACAACCATTATTTTCTAACATAACTTTCTTCTAGTGTCTTATTATTCCTTTATCTGAGTTTTTATTTTACATTTCATATTTATTAATTAAGATATATAACATAAATTTCATTTTAGCTTCTTTAATTTATTTAATTAGATTATTTTTTAAATGTTAAGCTTATTTACGCCTTTTGGCATTTATTTAATTTCTTATTTTATGCTTATTCTTTTTGTCTTATTTTTCGTATGATTTAATAATCATATATTTTCCATAATACTTATCTTACTTCGACCAGGCCCACTTAATTTTAAATGGTTTGTTTTTTAGATTTTTAATTTATAGGAGATGCAACTTCTATTTTAATAGCAATATAAATTTTCAAGTAGTCCCACGGATAATTTACTTTTATTTCAACTTAATATCTATATAATATAGAATATCGAAAGCTTTTTTTGTAACTTATTTATACATCCTTTTAAAAATAAATTCTTGAAGCTTCTTTTATACGTGGAGCCAAATTTCTTCCATCGTAAGACAATAACTCTTTATTGATGTTGAGCTAATACCATTTAACATTAACTTTGCAATATCTTTGGTTTTACTCTACATTATTTGGTCCGGTACAATGGCGGTGGATTAGCAGTATCGGTAGAGCGCCGGATATGCTTTGCGGCATAGAGTTATGGCCCTTTACGCTCTGAGTTAAAATTTTGCCTTTCATACTTACGGGGTCGATAAAATAAAGTACCAGTAATACACTTGGGTCGATTTAATCGACTTTCCCATCCCCTTCAAATTCCTGACATTGTGCCTAAAGTAGAAACAATTATCGACTTATATATATAACCAGCAATTTCTCTGTCTGTCTGTCCGACAGTGGAAACACGTGCGTAGAGAGAGAGTGAGAGTGAAAGAAAGAGACAGACTACGAGAGGGGGATAGCGGGAGGGAGAGAGAGAGAGTGAATAGACGCTAAAACACGTGCTACAGAAATATTACCTTCCCCTTCCTTTATAGAAACATTACCTTCCCCTCTCCACTGACTTTGGTCACTGAGACCGAGGGAATCGCTGGTTGCTATAGAGACACCTTGCACAAGCCAGAAGTAACCAGTTCTAGCATGGCTTTATATTTATCTAAAAAACCTTCCATCATAATTTTATGTAACAACCTTTGTTAAGTTACATTTCAAACACCAGCTTGATAATGAGAAAGTACTAGACTCCCTAAATTCTTAATTATTTTCAAAATAATTAAAAATATGGTAATGAAAGGATTAAAGTATTGAAAGATTTTCCATCACTAAAGATTAGGTGAAACTTCAAAAGGTAAAAAGTCTAAAACCTTATAATCTCCTTATAATATATAACCAGCAATTTCTCTGTCTGTCTGTCCGACGCGTAGAGAGAGAGTGAGAGTGAAAGAAAGAGACAGACTACAAGAGGGGGATAGCGGGAGGGAGAGAGAGAGACGCTGGAAGAGGGGAAGGAAAGCTATGTCTTGCTGTCTGCATTACGATACATATATATATATACACACACACACACACTGAGCGCGTCATAATGACGTAATGCAGACAGCCAGACATACAGACAGATATTATAAGGGCGCAACATTATATCTATGTATCTATCTAAAAAGAAAGACTAAGAATTATATAGAGAGAACGCTAAATCGCCTAATGCGGTCCCTAGGGCATTGAAAATTTGAAATAATTTTTGCTCAAAACACTCACAGAATTACATGTCTAAAGTTTGAAAACAATCGGTTGGATGGTTCTCAAGTTTTAGTGAGCTGACAGACAGACAGACATTCTCTGTTTTAGATATATAGACTAGCAGAAAACCGCCCCCCCCCCCGAGTGGTTTTCTGCTAGTCTATATATATAAAACTGAGGTTGTCTGTCTGTCTACTAAACCGGTCGGCACACATCTCCTCTTAAACCGTACGTTCAAATTTCGGTGAAATTGTTACATTTATAGATGACGGTACGGCGGAGACATCGGTCAAAACATTTTTCAAATCGACCCACGCCAAGTGCAAAAATCGAATTTGTAATGTATTGATTTTTCAGTTCAAATGTATAAATAGAGATGAGAGACGAGTTATTTCCCTTTTTTGGCGTCATTTGTCTATCTATTTACGTTACGAACAAACTACGCGTACAAAAATACGCGAACAGTTTTCGGGCCAGCAAAATACATGAGTTCGAAGTTTCAACATTAAGATTCCATTTTGCTTCATTTCCATTAAAAAAATCTTTTAAAACAATATTTCAGCGCATCAGCCTCGCCATCACCCGAGGCAACGCTGCGAGTGTGCTGGCTTGCCTCAAAATTAGAGAGGTTGCCCAGTACTCGCGACGTTGCTGTCTTTTGCTCTGGTGTTGGCTCCGTTGTTCATCTCTTCCTTTACATTTTCTTAGCATTGAAGGAATATATCTTTCATTGTATCGTCCGTTACCGAGGTATTTGTAATGTTATTTATGTATATATTTAAAATATATTTGTTTTGTTATTCTACTGTAAATTTATTTATATGCTCTGTTTATATTTTCATTCTCACTACCCTCAAAAATCTATGAAACTACATACATGTTGCAACTCTCTCTCTATATATATCTATCACACACACATATACATATACATCTAAAGAGAGAAAGGGAGATGTAGAGAGAGAGAGAGTGAGATAGGTCGTTATACAGAGAGAGGTACAAGATAATCAGATAGAGAGACAGAGAGAGAGAGAATGACGACGAACGCTGGTTCACACACACACACACACACACACACACACACACACACACACACACACACAAACATATATATATAAAGACAGACAGAGAGAGAGAGAGAGAGAGAGAGACATCTGCGCGTTCTTTATTGTTCTCCATTCTGTAGAGGAAGAGAGAGAGGGGGTATGAGTGAGGAAGAGAGAGAGAGAGAGAGAGAAAGGGAGAGAGGGTATGAGAAAAAAGGGAGAGGGTTGAGAAAGAAAGAAAGTTTAAGCAAAGAATCGCTGCTTTCAACATTAACGGGATCTTCTTAAACTAAAAAATTTAATCTGTGAACGCAGAATTAAATATTTCGAGAAACGTTGCAACCGAAGGAAAACAGTAAGACGATATTTTGGTTCGTGAAGACGTTCCGTGGTAATGAACGGATAATACGTCGTTATGTGGACCGAGAAGAACAATTGCATGCAAAGACGAGACCAAGTTTATGGTGTAAATGGAGTCGCTAGACTAATATTCTATTTAAAATAACCGAATGATTTCCAGCCCCGGAGTTTATGAATGATGTAAATAAAATTGTAAACGAAAATGACAGAGGTTATTAAAATAGTTGTTTCTACTTTTGGCACAAGGCCAGCAATTACACAGTACATTACTGGTACTTTATTTTATCGATCTCGTAATGATGAAAGGCAAAGTTAACCTCGACGGGATTTTAACTTTGCCTTAAAATAGTAAAAGTAAATAGTGAAGATTTAGGCCAGTACATACGTATGCACCGACGAACATACACATACATATACATACGCATACACAAATACACACGCACACACACACGGTTCAGGTTATCCCTGGAAAGACTTTCGTTAGGGTATATTATCCTTGGTCATGTCAAATATTTATAAAACATTTTGTATTTTATCTGATGATAGCGTACCAAAATTTTGGTACCCTTGAAATATATATAATTGAATAAATATGGTTTTATAAATATAGTTTCCATTTATTTAATATCATTGAATATTTACTCCAGAAATCTGTCAAGTGCTCTGAATCAGTTATAAACATTTATATTTATTTGTTGTATTTCCAACAAATTAAATATCCCTTCTACTTATATATATATATATATATATATATATATATATATATATATATATATATATATATATATATATATACAATATTAAATAAATGGAAAACTATATTTATAAAACCATATCTATTTCATTATATATATTTCGGGGATATCATATTAACAATATGCTATGCCTTCATCAGACAAAATACAATATAAACAGTTTTATAGATAAATATATTCGACATACCGTAATAAACATCAACTTCATTTGAAGAGGTTCACTCTAGCAGTGAAAATACAGAGAGAAAGAAAGAGAGAGAGAAAAGAGGGAAATAAGAAAGAAAGAAAGACAAAACGAAGAAAAGGAAGAAAAAGAAGAAAAAGAAGAAATGCATGGGACAAAATAGAGAGATGGAAAAATAGATAAAGCGAAGAGCTTCATGTAAAGAGACCGAAAGAGATATATATATATATATAGAGAGAGAGGAAATAGAGATAGATACATATATAAATATAGATATAGAAATAGAAAAATTAGGTAGTGGGAGGTCATTTTGAGTAAGTGTATCAATGATGCATTTATTTATTTATTTATTTATTTATTTATTTATTTAGCTCAAGTATTAATGTAAGGGAGATATATAGAGAGATATAGAGAGATATATAGAGAGAAAAATTTAAAAATAGCCAGACATATTCGAGGCGTAGAAAACCCTATGTTTTAATGTATTAGTATTTATAAAACTTACACTATATTGTAAATATCAGTATTCCTGAATGAAACAAGTATTCACAATGCGTGAAAATTCATTATCTTATGTTTAGTTTTTTAAAAAAATTCATATGTCTATGTGAATCCAACTGATTCACTCCGCAAATTCAAAGTTACCGGAAAACATTCTCAATGTGGTATAAAAAATTTGAGCGTATTATTATTCTTGCGATTACTCTACAAGATTATCTATCAAGCAGAAATAGAGAGCAGATTTCAATATACTAATCGAAAATATATATTATATTATAAGCAGAGATAACAATAATAATGATAATAAGTAAAAATATATAAAAATATAAAAATATAGAATAGAAAACTAAAAAAGAATATTATGAAAGAATATTACATAATAAAAATATTGCATATTAAAAATACTACGTATTAAAAATATTACGTATTAAAACTTTACATATAAAAAAATATTAAAAATATTAAAAATAAAAATTTACATATAAAAAAAAAATTTACATATAAAAATATTAAAAATAAAAATAAAATAAAAATAAAAATAAAAAATAAAAATATAAAAATATTATAGAATACTACAATACTAAAAAAATAAAAATAAAAATAAAAATAAAAATAAAAATAAAAATAAAAATAAAAATAAAAATAAAAATAAAAATAAAAATAAAAATAAAAATGAAAATAAAAATAAAAATAAACCACAAAGAACAACCCTTCAAGGTTAATTGACAATATATTGCCAAGTTCACTACAAGACAAAGCCAAAAATTATCTATCAAATCACATCTAGCAAGGAATATCGCAAAAAAGATTATGATGTCCAATAATGTCTACATATGTTCCTATATTTAATATATAAGTTTATCAAGTGTAAGGTTAATTCAGAAAATTTGGAGCATCGGCTTTTAGGGTAGCTTAATTTTTCATGAGGAATGTTTAGATAAAAATAAAAATAAAAATAAAAATAAAAATAAAAATAAAAATAAAAATAAAAATAAAAATAAAAATAAAAATAAATAAAATAAAATAAACAATAAAAAGAGTAAAAAGAGGGAATCAAAGATTTAGGAATCAAAAGATTTATCGGCTAGTTCTCATATAAACATAAATCAAACTAAATATACTACATTTTAAATTTAAATTTATATTTAAACGTTGAGTTTAATCTATGTTTGCAACAACTGAATAAATTTGTCCGTAGGTTAAGGGAATTTTTAGATTTTAGTATAAAGAATATCTCCTCTGCGCAGAGGTCACATGTCTCAGAGGATGAATTAAAAGGAATCCCTCTTGAGACTATATTCCAAGCCGTCGAATATCTAACGTTATCTAGCTTAAGTTGCCAGAGTACACCTGATAGTGCAGTTGAAGATTTTTTATTTGGATCTGTGAAAGAATTCTTGTGGTTATTATAGCGAAGTTTAAATTCCGTCGATGTGGAACCGACGTAGTTAAAAGAATTAGAGTCAGTATTAACATTACAATTGTATACTATATTTTTAACTAAGCAGTTGTTATTTAACGGACATTTAGATCTATCTCTACAGTTACATTTGTTAACTTGTATATTATTTATGCTATTATCAGTAGGTTTTAAGTTCCTATTATTTATTCTATTAATATTTTGTGCTAAATTTTTGGTGGATGAGTAGGTTAATTTAATTGTATGCCTATTGAAGATTGAGTGGTACCTATGTGTTCTAGGGAAGCGATTATCAAGAGCTTTGAAAAATAATTTAGCGATGTGGGTTTTAATGTTTAGTGAGAAAGGGGGGGGGGGGGCAAACCAAATTATGTTCCTAGTTCTATTTCTTTTTTGTCCTTTGGAATTATTGTAATGCTTTCTATTATAGTTGTTAATGTTGTTGCCATAATTAAAAAAGTTGTTACTTTGTTTAGTTTGTTTATCATTATCTATGTACACAATCTTATCAGCATACCCTGCCCTAGCTAGTGCATCATTATAGTATTGGGCCTTTTCGTCAAAAATCTTTCTATTCGACGAGATCCTAGAGATACGTTTTTGGACTGAGTTTACTATAGTGTTTTTGACAGATCTGGGGTGGTTAGAGTTAAAGTTGACATAGTTTAAGTTTTCATTCAACTTGTGAAAAGGATAGTGGAGACATGTGTTGAGATTTAATGTTATATCTAGGAAATTGACTATTCTATGGTTGTTCTCAATTTCTATTTTAAGGTTAAAGTAATTAAAAAATTTTGTAATTTGTTTACATTTTCTATTTAGTTCAGGGTTATTATTATTAATAAGTAAAAGCATGTCATCCCTATATAAACCTCCGGTAGTACCAGGTATTTTCCTATGTAGCGAATTGATTAAAAATAAGCCCACAAGGTCAGTTACTTGAGCTGAGTCGGAAGATCCCATAGTTATGTCAAAATTGCTATCTCTATCTGCTCTGGTCCATAATTTGTCATCAAATTCTATCAAAGTTTTCCTAGCCGATAATATAATATGCATTTCTTTGCTAGTTAGGTCCGTATGTTTGAATGCGTAATTTAGTGCCTTATTTAGTAGACTAGGGGTAATAGAAGAATAATAGTTAGCTATATCAAGTTGAATAAACCTATTATTATTGTCATATTTAATTTGCCTAAACCACTCAACAACCTCTCCAGTTCCCTTCCACAAGCTCAGGTTAGATACATAATCCAAGTTCTTAATTTGCAGTATCACCCTGTCAAGAATGTTTTTGCTTAATTTGCCCAGGTCCGATTTTGAAGGTGCGATTAATCTAACTGGCAGGTCAATCTCAAAATTCCTCTTGTGGTCCTTCATATTGATCTTCGGTTTCCTGGGCACGAAAGGTTTATTTTTATTTTTATTTTATTTTTATTTTTAATATTTTTATATGTAAATTTTTTTTTTATATGTAAATTTTTATTTTTAATATTTTTAATATTTTTATATGTAAAGTTTTAATACGTAATATTTTTAATACGTAGTATTTTTAATATGCAATATTTTTATTATGTAATATTCTTTCATAATATTCTTTTTTAGTTTTCTATTCTATATTTTTATATTTTTATATATTTTTACTTATTATCATTATTATTGTTATCTCTGCTTATAATATAATATATATTTTCGATTAGTATATTGAAATCTGCTCTCTATTTCTGCTTGATAGATAATCTTGTAGAGTAATCGCAAGAATAATAATACGCTCAAATTTGTTATACCACATTGAGAATGTTTTCCGGTAACTTTGAATTTGCGGAGTGAATCAGTTGGATTCACATAGACATGAATTTTTTTAAAAAACTAAACATAAGATAATGAATTTTCACGCATTGTGAATACTTGTTTCATTCAGGAATACTGATATTTACAATATAGTGTAAGTTTTATAAATACTAATACATTAAAACATAGGGTTTTCTACGCCTCGAATATGTCTGGCTATTTTTAAATTTTTCTCTCTCTATATCTCTCTATATCTCTCTATATATCTCCCTTACATTAATACTTGAGCTAAATAAATAAATAAATAAATAAATAAATAAATAAATGCATCATTGATACACTTACTCAAAATGACCTCCCACTACCTAATTTTTCTATTTCTATATCTATATTTATATATGTATCTATCTCTATTTCCTCTCTCTCTCTATATATATATATATCTCTTTCGGTCTCTTTACATGAAGCTCTTCGCTTTATCTATTTTTCCATCTCTCTATTTTGTCCCATGCATTTCTTCTTTTTCTTCTTTTTCTTCCTTTTCTTCGTTTTGTCTTTCTTTCTTTCTTATTTCCCTCTTTTCTCTCTCTCTTTCTTTCTCTCTGTATTTTCACTGCTAGAGTGAACCTCTTCAAATGAAGTTGATGTTTATTACGGTATGTCGAATATATTTATCTATAAAACTGTTTATATTGTATTTTGTCTGATGAAGGCATAGCATATTGTTAATATGATATCCCCGAAATATATATAATGAAATAGATATGGTTTTATAAATATAGTTTTCCATTTATTTAATATTGTAAATATACTCCAAGTATTTGTCGAGTGCTTTTATATCAGTTATAAATATTTACTAGTTGTAACCCAACAATTTTAAATATAACTTTACATATATATATATATATATATATATATATATATATATATATATATATATATATATATATATATATATATATATATATTGGTAAACGGAAAAGAAAATGCTGACAAATTGTTGACAGTGAAAAATAGTTTAATTAGGAATAAGTGAGTATTAGTAATAGTATTGGTTAGTATTCAGTTTTGGTTTTAAGTTTTACCGGTTGCGCATTTCTAATGCTTTTCAAAAATAATTTTGAGATAGAGCGTCCGTGATGTTTGCTCTGATAGCAAACAACATTCGCTTTTTTGGCTATGGTGGTTAATGGCTTCTTAACCATCGTCTCAGCGTGTATGACCATTTTAACTTATGTTTATAGCTCTGGTATCTTCTTCATATCCATGGAGCGCTTGTCAGACAATATGGAAGTTGCGTTTCGCTAATTTCTACCCGCCGAAATGCGATTCTCGCTAAATTATATATATATATATATATATATATATATATATATATATATATATATATATATATATATATATATATATATATATATATACCTTAAAAAAACACGTTTAAACATACACATACACTCATACATAATATCGACACTACTTCACTTTGCGTTCCAAAATAGTTACCAAGACTACCTAACGGTTTGTCTTGTTTACTCTCTTTATTTTCGTTTTTTTTTTTTGCTTTACTTGGACTACCTTTTATTTTCTGTATCTATCCTTTGTGACCCTGTCTCTTTTTTGTACTCCCGAAGAAGGACTAAAGCCGAACACTTCGAACTTTCTTTACCCTTTTCAATGTAAAGCGTGAAACCAATAAGATTTTTTGTACCCCTATTTTTTGTTTCCTTGAACTACATCCCCCACATACTTTCATTATAACGAACGAGAGGAAGAGTACTCAATACATAATGTAGACTGTAATCATAAATTCGACTGAAGTAATATTCTGTAACATGTTTACACGCTCATTCAGATGACAGCAATGCAGATGGTGTTAGCGCCTCACTATTTCGTTGGCCATGACAGACAATGCGAATTGTTCATAAGAGCTGGTAATTGCCAGTTGAAAGGAATATATTTTTCATACAGAGACAATTCTTGTAGAAAAACTTAACAAAATCAAGGAAAATTATAAAAGAAATAATAGAAAAATAGTTAGCAACAATTCTATAAGAAATAGTAATTAACAAAGATAATAATAATTATGTCTACTTTTGACACAAGGCCAGCAATTATCTCAGTGCATTACTGGTGCTTTATTTTATCGACTCTGTAAGGATGAAAGGCAAAGCTAACCACGGCGGGATTTGAACTCAGATCATAAAGGGCCGTAATTCTATGCTGCAAAGCATGGCGTCAGACCCTCTACCGATACTGCCAATCCACCGCCCAAAGATAATAATAATTGTTTTTACTTTTGGCACATTTTTTATCGACCCCGAAAGGATGAAAGGCAAAGTTAACCTCATATCATAAAGGGCCGTAACTCTATGCTGCAAAGCATGGCGTCCGACCCTCTACCGATACTGCCCATACCGCCCTCAGATAATAATAATGGTTAGAAAAAATTAGCAATACTTTTCCGTGTTGGACACCATCAAGACGTCCGGCGTCTTTGGTCTCTGGACTGCCGTTTTCCGTCACAAAATTGGGAGGAATACATCCATCCCTCTTGAGAAAAGCATCCAGTGAAGTGGAGTGGCTGATGCAGCGGGTGTTGGTGGTTGTTTTCCGCGGTCATGCTTTTGCCATCTTGTCCGCGAGGCGCAACTGAGATATACTGTCTTGACAAGAGGTTCTCAGAGTGGGCGCTACCGTCCCCCGAGGAGCGTTGAGAAGGTCCAGGGGAGCGGTGGCTGGAGGAACGGAGAGGCTGTGTCCTTCTGCCCATACAAGTGAACGCCCATGCAAGTGAATATTATTATAGTTTTGTATACATATGAGATAATAGCATATTAAATATCAAATGATACATATCATATATAAATATAGTAAAATAAAAAATATATATTTATTTATACATAGTATATATTATATTTTTTATTATATATAAATTAACGAGTTTATTTATTATATATTTACAATTTGAATTTAGGCAAGTCTTTCTGGAAATAAGGATGGGGACGCTGAGGGTATTAGTTGAGCCGTGAGTGGGGCGGTGGTCCAAAAAGTTTGAGAACCTCTGGTCTAGACAGTGGTGAAGTCTGCCCACCACTTATGCTTTTTCTTTCATTATTATTTTTTTTCTGTCTTCCTGTATGCAAAAATATTTTGACTCACCATCGTATAGGAGTGATAGATAATCGTGAAACTCTGAGTAGTAACAGAGAATAGTCTCAGCAATTATGATAAATAATTATCTCTACTTTAGGCACAAGGCCAGCAAAATACCCAGTGCATTACTGGTACTTTATTTTATCGACCCCGTAAGGATGAAAGGCAAAGTTAACCTCGGCGGGATTTGAACTCAGATCGTAAAGGGACGCAACTATGCTGGAAAGCATGGCGTCCGACCCTCTACCGATACTGCCAAAAATAACGACACTCCATTTCTGTATCAATAAAGTCAAATTCGGTAAAATACATGAGATGAAGGTTCACAAAGCTAAAGTAAACACCAGTTTCTAATTCTCTTATTTCTTAACTCAAATGCACACCCACCCACACACATACACACATGTATTTATACCCACACATACATATACACATAAACACACACACATACACACACATATATACACTGACATATATTACATACACACACACATATACACACACACACACACATATATACACTGACATATATTACATACACACACATACAGACACACACACACATACATGCATGTATTTATATCCACACATACATATACACATAAACACACACACACACACATACACACGCATACACACACACACACACACACACACACACACACATATACACTGACATATATTACATACACACACACCCACACACATACAGACACACACACACACATACACTGACATATATACATACACACACGCATGTATTTATATCCATACACACACACACACACACGTACACATACACACACACAGACACACGCATGTATTTATATCCACACACATACACATACACACACATACATCCCATCCCACCACTAGCGTGACTAGAGTGTCAAAGAAGAAAGAAATGAAAAAGGAAAGAGCTCCCATTTTAAGTTGATTCCGTCAGTTCAGTGGGTTCACCTAGTTTCAGGTTTGGTTTGGCTCTGAGAATTAGATAGGTGAAGAAGAAGAAGGAGGAAGAGGGGGAGGAGGAGGAAGAAAAGAAAGAGAAGAAAAAGGAGGAGAGAAGAAAAAGAAGAAAAAGAAGGAGGAGAAGAAAAAGAAGGAGGAGAAGGTGAAGAAGGAGGAGGAAGAGAAGAAGAAGAAGAAGAAGGAAAAGAGAGGAAGAAGAAAGAGGAGGGGGAGAAGAAGAAGAGGAAGAGAAGAAGAAGGAGAAGGACGGAAAGGAGGAGAAGCAAAAGAAAGAGAAGTAAAAGAAGAAAAAAGAGGAGGTAAAGAAGAAGAAGAAGAAGAAAGAGGAAAAGAAGAGGAAGAAGGAAAGAAAAGAGAAAAAAGGAGGAGAAGAAGAAAAAGAAGAAAAAGAAGAAAAAGAAGAAAAAGAAGAAAAAGAAGAAAAAGAAGAAGAAAAAAGAAAAAGAAGTAAAAGAAGAAATTCTCTTTTATTTTCTATACTTGTAGAGAATAAATAATACCAGAAGAAATCTCATTTTCAACTCTGTTATAATCTTACACCCCACTCAAATAATAATCTTGACCGCTGGCACGCCCAACATGTTAGCCGTCTAAATTGGCTTTGCTTCTCGTCATTCGTAGATAACGATCGTAATTCCTTCGATTGTGACAGCTTTCTCCTACAACTCTCTCTCTCTCTCTCTTTCTCTCTCTCTCACTACACTTCTTTGTCTCAACATTGCACCCTCTCCTCGTATCTTTTAAAATGTGTAAAATTGCATCCCTTTCCTCCACCACCTCCTTTACCAACACCATTCACACCACTACTCCGTCCCACAACCACGTCTACCGTATTTAACTTTTCACATCTTCATTTTCTACATCTTTCTAATCTCACTCGCCTTTTACGTACCCTTTTCTCCCTCGGTCTTTCTCCTCTCCCTTTCTCCCCATCCTCTCTTTTTTCTGACTCTTCCCCCTTCTCCCATCTCTCTCTCTCTCTCTCTCTCTCTCTCTCTCTCTCTCTCTCTCTCTCTCTCTCTCTCTCTCTCTCTCTCTCTCTCTATGTGAACTAATAAACCTTTGTTCGTACTGCCTCTCTGTTTTGTTCCCGTTCCATTTTTCACTATATATATTATATATATATATATATTACTCTTTTACTCTTTTACCTGTTCTAGCCATCCGGCTGAGGCCATGCTGGGGCACTGCCCTTATATATATAACGGAGGAAGTGTGGTAAGGAACCAGATGGGCCATAACGCACCAGAGTACTCAATACTTAGGGTAGTAGAGTGGGTAATAGGAAAAAGTTCAAGGCCTCGACGGCAGAGCTCAAGCCGTTTCCTATATATATATATATATATCTGTCTCTCTCTCCCCCCCCCTCTCTCTCTCTCTCTCTCTCTCTCTCTCTCTATATATATATATATATATATATATATATATATATATATATATATGTGTGTGTGTGTGTGTGTGTGTTAGGTAATTCCGAAGAGAAAGCAAAGGAAAAACGAGTGCTCTATGTATAGAACAGAGGTATTTAATTAGAAAGTGAACAACACAAAATATAACTACTCCATTACCAAATATATATATATATCCCTTATATTCTTATATTCTTTTTTCTCAGACATCCATCCTCCTTATAATAACTACTCTTTCTCTTTCACCACCCCTCACTCTCACTGTCTGTATATTTGCCTGTTTGTCTCCCCCTCCCCACCTTTCCTTCCATCTCGCTCTCTCTCCTCCTCATACACACACTCTCTCTCTTATATTGTTTTGCTTTTTACCACCTCCCTTTTCTTTTCGATAAATTCTTTTTATTTTTCTTTCTTCGACTCTGTAGAGACTTTTTCCCCCGCTTCACATACACACAAATACATACATAGACGTTGGTACCTACACCCACACGATAAAACACACACGCATACGCACGTACCCCCACACACATTAATATAAGCATAGCCGTATGTTTGAGGAGTTCGCTTCGCAACCACTTGGTTTCAGATTCAGTCACATTGCACGGTACCATGGGTACCAAATTTTACCTATGAGTGAATTTGGTAAATGGAAACTGTGAGGAAGCTTGCCACATAAACACACGCCTGCGCATATAAATATATATATATATGCATGTGTATTTTTGTCCTCTTTGTTGTTCGACCAAAAGAGATCGATAAAGTAAGTATCAGATATGAAAAAGTAAGTACTGGGTCGACTATATCGCATTAACCCTTTAGCATTTAAACCGGCCATATCCGGCCAGAATTCTCTCACCTCTTTCTGTTCAAACCAGCTGTAACTGGCCTCTCATACTAATGTTAAGGTATTGTTCTCAAAATAAATGACATCAAAATCTCGTGGATTCGATATTATGTGAAATAATTATGTGAGATAAAGCCTTTACCGTGAAAATATAGTAGTAAATATAGAGTAATGTAAATGCTAAAGTGTTAAGGCAGTACCCCAGCATGGCCGCAGTCTAATGACTGAAACCAGTAAAAAATAAAGAACACACTTACAGACACAGTCAGCTACATAAACATATGTACATACATGGGTGCCACCCAAAGAAAGATTTGTTTATTACTCAATCCATTTCTCTCTATTTTAATTTTACACTCTTTCTCTAGCTTTCATTCTCTCCTTTTTCACTACATTTGACTCTTTTTGTCTGAGAACTTCTCTCATACTCATACATACACACATACATACATACATACATACACATACATACACACATACATACACACACACATACATACATACATGCATACATACGTACATACATACACACATACATACATGCACACACACAGACATATATACAAACATACATACGTGCATGCATACACAAATACATATATATATACATGCATGTATACATACATACATAATACACACATACGTACATACATACATAGATACATTCGTACATACATGCATACGTACTCACATACATACATATATACATACATAAATACATACATACAATGCATGCATACATACATACACACATACATACACACATACGTACATACATACACACATACATACACACATACGTACATGCATACACACATATACGTATGTACATACATACATACATACATACATACATATATTCATAGACAAACACAAACTGAAACGCAGACACCAACCACACACAGACACCAACCAAACACACACACACACACACACACTTAAAAGCACACAGACGCACGCAAGAGTATCATTTCACGAAAAACTTGCCCCACCACCGATAAAAACAGCACCACGACCAATATAACGAACCAGTTAGCTAGGCTAGCCACTCATCTTACTCAAAAACTGACGGCATCGGGGTCGGCAACCCTCTCTACGAAATAAATACGTTTAAATAAAGAGAATGTTTGAGAAAGGGACCAGCATAGCTTTACCTCAAATTTACGTCGGACATTGCTGTCACATAGACTATTTTATTTCTTTTATGAACTCTGCTACTTATGGTTCAACAGAGAATAACAAACAACAAATTGTGGCCAGCTTCTGTGAAATAGGAGATTATATACATATATAAATAAATACATACATACATATATATATATATATATATATATATATATATATATATATATACCTGCATATATACATGTATATATTCCTACATACATTCCTACATACATACATACATACATATACATTGCGAGCATACACACACACATACATGCATATATACATACACACATACATACATACATACACACATACATACATACATGCATATGCCTACCTACGTACATACAGGTATATATTCCTACATACAAACATTCCTACATACATACATACATTCCTACATATACATACATACATGCATACATGCATATATACATACACATACATACATACCATCATACATATATGCATACATACATACATACCATCATACATACATGCATACATATATACATACAAACATACATGCATACATACGTACATACATGCATACATATATATATACATACATATATGCATTCCAATATACATGCAAATAACGACATACATTCATATATGCATACATACAACATAAACATACATACGTACGTATATATATATATATATATATATATATATATATATATATATATATATATATATATATATATATATATATATATATATATATATACTTGCGTGCATACTTATCTACACACAAACACACTCATATATGTAAAGTAAGCATACATATACATACATGCATGCATGCATACATACACATATATACATACGTACATATGTATAGGAATACATACATATGTACATACGTCTAGGCATGCATACGTACGTATATACATATACGTACGTATATACATACATACATATACACATGTATATACATGCATGCATACGTACACACATGTATACAATACACAGCACATATATTCAACACGCAGATATATATCTACACACACATATATTCATATATACATATAAACATATATAATGGCTGTCGTGTTGCCATCTTGCACCCTAAGCAAGGCCATCCAATCAAAACGAAAATAGCACAAAACATAGCAAAAACAAAAATATAAAGGAAAATGCTTGAAATTCAAGGAACGATACGTTGCTATAATAACATTCAAATATAGAACTGTTACATGACCTGTATGTACTACTGATAGAGGTGAGTGTTAAAGTGTAGGTTCTTTGGTTCGTCTCGTTATCAGGAATCATCATCATCAGTTCCTTGACTTCTGTAGTCGTCGGGAGTATCTTACTGCAGAAGCAGCACACACTCAAAATATTCTATCAACGGCGGCCGTCAACAAATCTAGTGTCGTCATTTGCGTCCATTCTTTGACATTGTCCAACCAGTTTTTGCGTTGGCGTCCCCTCTTGTGTCCATCTTCAACGGTGCCTTGCATGATGGTCCTGCACAGGCTGTCATGTCGTGTGACGTGGCCAAACCACGCCAGTTTCCTCCTCTTGACAGGAAAATCCAGCCGTAGGTCACGAACGAAGTCTTGGATTTATGTGACAAGAGGAGAGAACTAAAGGGAAAGAAACACTCAGGTGCCAAAGCCCATGCCCAATATCAAGAAGAACACAGTGAAGTACGGAAGAAAGTGCGGGCAGTTAAAGAGGAGTGGATACAGAAACAGTGCAAAGCTATTGAGAAGGATATGCATATGGCAATAGCAAACAGGTTATCAGGAATACATAACAGATATTCTTTGGTTTTCTATCGACTTGAAGACTATAACATAACGATTAATTCCAGTGTAACTTCTCGATCCGCTGGGACCATGAGGCGCCATGCGCGAAACAGAGCGGAAGAACGGGTTCGGGTGATGGTGATAACGTTTTGTCAACTGGTCACTATATACACACATCTAGTATTTTAGTTGCCTTCATTGAAAGCAACAACAACACACAAAAAAAAAGCTTTAACAATTTATCCTACGTCTACATCTAATAACGAATGTTAAACTAAAATTACAGAAAATACCTAACGACACATAAATGAGAGCGATGGATTGGCAGAATTAGTAAAGTGTCGGACAAAATATCATTCGGTACTTAGTTATACACCTTGATATTCTGTTTCAATTCACTTCGAGGTCGACGTTGCATTTCGTTATTCCGGGTCGATTCAATAAGTACCAAATTGAATACACAGATCAATTTTCACTCATCTCTTAAATTTGGAGCATTTTACCGTACCCGTGTTAGATATCAATATATTCCAATATGTAGACATTTTGAGTTCAATATCTATGAGAGCCAAATATGGCTGAGTTTATAGGCTATCAGAAGATCAACCGATAGGTAGATGGCTCCTATCTTGTTACCGAAACCGTGCTGCTATATCTATAATTAAGTCACTTAAATCTTAACAGGACAATACATGTAGTTACAGAATGAATAATTGGACGGTGCTTTCTATAATTTCCATCGCTTGTTTGTAGTCAAAACAACTCTATTGGGTCCAAAAAAGTGAGGGAGATCTTTTTAAAGAAGGAAACATGTTTACAGACAAAACTGCATACGTCTTTAAACCAAAACATGTCACTTAGACATAACTAAAAGAATGGCCCGGCGTTGCTCGGGATTCTAAACATAGATTGGCATGTTTATCCCTCCTTTCTGAAACAGTACAGAGAAGTACGGAATACCTCGGCCTCAGGATGATGTCTATATTTTGTGCTTATAAAAAAAATTCGTCGTAGATTACCAGGGGTTTTTTCCGTGCGAAGAAAATCAATACTTTATCGCGAAATAAATACGTTTGTTTATATTTTATTATTGTGCATGCAAAAATATCTGTACACGAATATATAATTATATATATATATAAATATATTGAAATAACAGATTAAAGTTTAAGCAAAGAATCGCTGCTTTCACCATTAACGGGATCTTCTGAAACTAAAAAAATCAATCTGTGAACGCAGAAGTAAACATTTCGAAACACGTTACATACTACACACACACACACACACACACACACACACACACACACACACACACACACACACACACACACACACACACACACACACACACACACACACACAGAGAGAGAGATAGCGAAATCAATGTTTTCATAATGTCGTAATGCAGACAGCCAGATATACAGACAGATATTATAAGGGCGCGACGTTATAGCTATGTATCTATCTAAAAAGACAGGCTAAGAAAGAGAGAGAGAGATCGCTAACCGGCACCTAATGCGGTCCCTAGGGCATTGAAAATTTGAAATATTTTTTGCTCAAAACACTCACACGACCATAAGTATTACATGTGTAAAGTTTGAAAAAAATCGTTTGGGTGGTTCTCGAGTTTTAGGGAGTCAGTCAGACAGACAGACACTCTCTGTTTTAGATATATAGACTAGCAGAAAACCACCCTGTGGGCGGTTTTCTGCTAGCAAATCTAGTGTATATACTGATATTGTTGAGATTTGGATGAGAAATGTTTTCGGCACCACATGTTCACCGTCTCTCGGTGTGTCTTTTATGCATGTATAAATATATATGTTATCTATACGGTGAAATCTTTGAAATAAATATATGTTAAAACGAAAAAGGAGAAAAAGAGATTAGTGACGGAAATATAAACATTATGATATAACGATGGAAATATATCTTCAAATGGTCCTTGGCATGGTGTCAAGTCAGAACCGCCTCGAACTGGTTACTTCTGGCTTGTGCAAGGTGTCTCTATAGCAACCAGCGATTCCCTCGGCCTCAGTGACCAAAGTCAGTGGAGAGGGGAAGGTAATGTTTCTATAGCGACAGTGTTTCTCTTGGTAGTACCAAAGTGGAGAAAGGAAGGGGAAGGTAATATTTCTGTAGCACCTACATTTGAGTTTTAGGGAAGGACAGACAGACAGACAAACAGAGAAATGCCCATATATTTCTGTGTGTGTATATATATATATATATTACACACACAAAAATGTATATATATTTCTGTGTGTATATATGTATATATATATTTCTGTGTGTGTATATATATATATATTTACACACACAGAAATGTATATATATTTCTGTGTGTATATAGATATATTACACACACAGAAATGTATATATATTTCTGTGTGTGTATATATATATATATTACACACACAGAAATGTATATATATTTCTTAGAACAAAATTATTATTAATGTTTTGCTGTTCATAACAATTGGAATTGAAAAATTACTTTTGAAATTATTAGTTATTTTACTAATGCTTAGATATGTAAAAATGAAGCAATGTTTCTAATAATTGTTTCTACTTTTGGCACAAGGCCAGCAATTACAGTACATTACTGGTACTTTATTTTATCGACCCCGTGAGGATGAAAGGCAAAGTTAACCTCGGCGGTATTTGAACTCAGACCGTAAAGGGACGTAACTCCATGCTAGGAAGCATGGTGTCCGACTCTCTACAGATTCTGCCAATCCACCGCCCTAATGCCTGTACGTAATGAGGGAGTGAGAGGGGAGAGAAAGAAAGGCAGAGGTGAAGTGACGAAGTGACTCTCTCCTCCTCCTCCTCCTCCTCGTCCTCCTTCATCTCCTCATTCGTCACAGCGATAGAGGGGAGGAATGTTAGTGTGTTACAAAGAGAAAGAGTGAGAGTGAGAGAAACAGACAGACTAAAAGAGAGGGATAGCTGGAGAGAGATAGCAACCACGCGCGCACGTGTTTCCACTGTCGGACAGACAGACAGAGAAATTGCTGGTTATATATTATAAGGAGATTATATAATTATATAATGCGTAAATGCGATAACGCAAGACTTCGGCCATACAAATGAGGTGAGATATGTGTTCTCAATGCAGGACGAGAAATAGTCTAGTAAATATTAGTTAAAGGAGTTTGGAGAGCAGTAGAGACAGAGGATGAAAGTAAAGGGTTGGTGTAGCCATTGAATCAGAGTAACTTGAAGATTTTGTTGCTGATATTCAGGTGAAACAGTTATGTAGGGAGAGTGGATATTATTTTTCAGAAAGAAGTTGGAATATAGAGTCTGTACAACAAGGATGACTATGAGTTAAGGAGTTAAAACTTTGTGTTCAGAGAGGAATGACATTTGTGGTTGGTATATGAGTAGGAAGTGATGATTAAGGTCAATGCTGGGACGAAGTACACAGACATTTATGAAGAAAAGTAGGAATTGTTCATCAGATAAAATCAGGTAAAATTAGCAATACGTTGACAGTAGCTTAACAGCCATGTAAATTTAGTTGAAAAACATAACGTAAATTCACAATCTATTCCACCAGCAGAAAGACACGCACCTACAATCTATGAATCAGCAGACTGGTACGCTAGCACTAGTTTCCTCTATCTCACCGTTAAATGTTTCAGTTTTATTTTTGACTGTATCATGAATTCATTGAAATGATGTGAAGCTGAAAAACACCCGGATGATCTATGCTCTCACTTCTAACGCCACCCGTCGTCATAAAACGAAAGACACCACTCAATCTTAAAGACACTTGAGAAATATCGTCTGCTTTTACTTTACATCTTAAATAATAAATCTTATATTCCGACATTTTGGCAGCATGGTTTCTTTTTTGTTTGTTTGTTTTATGAAGATGTCTGCTTTCTCCAAGCTGTTTTTTAGTTGTCTTTTTACTAACGACATCTTAGTTAAAATGTAGATGTAAGAGTGGGAGATAGTATTTATGACCTTTGACTTGATACTACCATGCATCAGTAGCTGACAGCGAAAAGGTACTGGGTGTTAGTGTGTAGGGTATGTAGGAGAGAACGGGTTTGAGTAATAAATTGGAGGTTGCAAAAGATGCAAAATGAACATAAAAGCAAGACAGCACATTACCAAATTGAAAATGCAGAAAAATGAGAGATATTGAAGACATTCTACTGCACATTTACACCTCTGCTCACTCAAAAAACATTTTAGAGTAAATAGTATTAGATTATGAAAAATATACTATTATCTATCTACAAATAGACAAAAATATCTAAAAGAAACAGAGATATACAAAGGACAAGGAAGCACAAAAACAATAGAGAATTAAGAACATACAGAATGAGTGAGAAAATAAAAATATTAGTATAACATTGAACAGCAGATGAGTTTATATTTGCCGAAATTGGGATAGAGGCAAAAACTCTCTTCCCGAAAAAAAGCCTCTTATTTAAGTAAACCCCCCCCCCCCCCAAAAAAAAAAAAATAACAACAACAAAAAAGAAAAA
Organism: Eledone cirrhosa; assembly: GCA_964016885.1. Taxonomy (NCBI): domain Eukaryota; kingdom Metazoa; phylum Mollusca; class Cephalopoda; order Octopoda; family Eledonidae; genus Eledone; species Eledone cirrhosa. The sequence continues at coordinate 358,406,235 of OZ024743.1, read as the reverse complement.
AAACAACAACAAAAAAAACAACAACGAAAAACAAAGAAGGAAAATGATATGTTACTGATGTTGTAGAAGAGATACTGTGTTAACAGATGTATAAGTGATGTGGATAATATTTTGCGGAAGATTTTGTGTTAAAGGTCTTTTGTATTACACTTGCTGAGAATATCTTACACATAAAAGGTTTTCTATATGCTCATCCTTTAATTACTCTCCTAATAGTAAATAAATAAAATAGAAAATAAAAACACCTTATAGGTCGAGCAACAGTGTAAAATCTCATTGGTTCGTAATGTTTTTTCAGGTGGCCGAGTTTGCTACATTGAAAAATTGTGAGGCACTATTTTGATGTTATATAATAGAAGCACCGGTGTGAGACTGGACAACACTGACAGCAATGGGGTTCATTCGTTCATTAGTAGTTAAATGACTGCTCCTGGTCGTCATGTGATAAAATCTGTTGGGATTATATACTGTAAACAGTAGATGCGTGGCAGGATTTTTGCATTTATTATGGTTATATGGTGAGCCTTGTTGCTTTAGAGTGTCACCTACGCACTGCACTTGCATTCGCACGCGCACCTTTCCTTACGTCCGTCAACAACACACGTGTATATATATATATATATATATGCATGTGTGTGTGTGTGTGTGTGTGTGTGTGTGTGTGTGTGTGTGTGTGTTAGAAAAGACGAGGAAGCTTCGTTTACATGTACAAGATGTTTTATTGTGTATCGACCTGTTACGCGCGTTTCGCAGAGGATTTGCTGAAGGTCACCCATATAAGTTATTGACCCGAAGACTCCATTATCGATATATTCTTCAGACTGGCGATATGACTGAAGAGCAGATCGCTAATGGAGTCGGGTCAATAACTCATGCGGGTGATCTTGAGCCAATCATCTGCGAAACGCGTTTAACAGGTCGATATACAAAATTTTATACATGTAAACGAAACTTCCTCGTTTTTTCTAATATATATACACTCAGCCTGCGCATAGAGTGCTTATTTTAGTAGCACCAGCAGTATTTCACTGAATCACCCCCCCCCCACTATATATATACATATTAATAAGGATTTCTAGTATAGGCACCAGGCCAGTAATTTTTGGGGAGGGGCAAGTCGATTAAATCGATCCCCAGTACGTTACTGGTGCTTTATTTTATCGATTCCGTAAGGATGAAAAGCAAAGTTAACCTCGGCGGGATTTGAACTCAGATCATAAAGGGCCGTAACTCTATGCTGTGAAGCATGGTGTCCGACCCTCTACCTATACTGCCAATCCACCGCCTTCATGTATGCACATTAATAATAAAATACGAAGGCCAGATTTTCATCACTTTTTTATTACCTAATTAGCCTCAATACATATTTCTGCAGTGCAACGCTTACGTTCTGATAGGACCACGCAATCTATGACACGATGTCTTCAGTTAGCCTAGTAGTCAAGTAATCCACTTGTAATGCACTGTAATGTATTCTCAGGTCTTGAATAATTGTCACCCCGCTTTTATTTCAATCCACCGCTAATTAAATTTTGTTAATCTATCTCCGGCGAAATTTTATTGTAAGTGATTCATCTTGATACAGCAGCTAGAGAATCTAATAATAATTTTATTTTACATTAAAATAACACCACATAATATATGACAAAAAAAAAGAACATTACAAAAAATCCCATATTTACGAACGTACACCATACAATTACCGACCTCCCCCCCTTCTATTCCAACCCCTGCTTATAACAATTTAAGCAAATGCCCACCGTCCCCAATTATTCCAACCTCCCCTACTATTTCTAACCCGGGAGTATTTATATAGAGACAGATCTGCGTTTGATGTTATTCCAAAGGTCTGTCTTCATATAAGTTTATAATTCACTCTAATTTTACAGTGTGTGTTGATAGGCGTGTTTTAAGCAATTCAGGGTATCCCAAGCACTCTCAAATTCCATCTCCATATTTTATAATCCAAATTATCAAATGGATAGACACTTGCTGCTAATGAACTTGAGCAAAGTTATGCTTGGATGCCCGATGCCAGAAAACTCAAACACACACAGCAGTCTAGCAGGTGTCCCTCAAAAGATAAAAAAATGTGGATGGACGCAGCTTTGTTGGCTGTCACCGCCACATTAAAGCGGAAATCTCAGGCCTAGGGTACTGATAAAGAACAAAGGGTTATGACAAGGGAAGTGCTTGTCAGTTACACCATCAATCAACTTTATAACCAGGAACAAGTAGACATGGAGATAATGAGCGGTCAAACACCCTTCCTCTAAACAACGCTTAACAACACACACTGTAAAATAAAATGAATTATAATTGCTCGGAGTATCACGGCCCCTCTCAACGTTTGGTACCTGGACGATGCTACGCTGGGCGGGCCCGTGGAGACTGTCTGCCATGACCTTCAATCGGTGGTTCCTGCCGTGGCTTGAATCGGCCTCCAGGTGAACTCGTCCAAGTAGGAGGTGGTGAATGTCAGCTATGATGCTCAGAGCTTCAACGGTCCATTCTCCACCAGGCACTGGTGACTCCCAAAGAGGATGTCGTCATCCTCGGGTCACCGATCCACTCGCCGGCCATCCACTCCACCATCAGGTCTAGGCTCCAACAACTCCAGACCCTCACAAGCCGACTGGGCTTGATCGATGGCCACCCAGCTCTCTCCTGTCGAGGAACAGCTTCGCCATGCCGAAGCTCCTCTACACCCTTCGCGGCGCATATTTTTGTGGCGCATATTACTTGATGCTGTAATCACGCAACAAACAATACGATTTTATCAGACAGCATCTTAGGTAATAAGGTTATTATGTAATATTGCTAATGCAATAGAGGCTATGGACAAAGGGACGGACGAGTCGTAAGTTTCCATTATTACCTAAGATGCTGTCTGAGGAAGTCGTGTTGCTGATTGCGTGATCACAGCATCACGTATTCATGAACGCTGAAGAAATATGTATTACGGGGGATTATTATAAAAGGAATTATCAATTTCTATATCTGGTCTTCGCAATTATCATTGTGCTAACACGCCCCCCCCCCCCCACACACAAATATATATATATATATATATTATGAATAAGAGGGACTGTTTTATTCGTATATCTTTTTATTACATGTAATAAAAAGATGTACGGATAAAACTATCTCTCTTATTCATAATATTGAAACTCCAGTTGATACCTTACCGAGAAAATCCTAAGGAATACAAATCGTAGAGAGCTTTATGTCGGTGGATTATTTTATCAACCAACTTTCATCAATTGAATAATATATATATATTTGTCTATTATTTCTTTATATTTTGTAATTTGATAAATAGCTCTGATTATTGAGTTATTTTAGTTATTTTGATTATTTTAGCTCTTTCGGTCATCGAGCAAAAATTGTTACGGCGGACACCACACACACACATATACATATGAATATGTGTGTGTATTTCATTATTATATTGTCCCAAACTCCCCTATGTTCGAGTTAACCAGGGAGTGTACTAACTGCTTTTTCTAGCAAATTCGTTATTCGCCCACTATCCACCTTACTACCCTTCTGTGACCACTGTATCATGTGTTAATTTCTCCCTCCGCCTCTAGAGATTTTCTCACTTGCTACGAACGCGTCAAAAAACAGTCCCTTTTCTGAGGAGTCTCTTTATAAGCCGTATCAACCTCACAGCGATGATGCATTTTTATAGTGCAGAACGTTGCACACGGATCGGCGAAACTGCAGTCGGGATTTTGAAGGAAAAATAGGTATATTTTTGTCTATTATTTCCTCATTTTGTAATTTGATCGGCCTTTGCCTTTACCTTAGAAGACATTAATGGCGCAGAGAGAGGAGACTGGTATGCACACATATACTTGGTACTTTTGTGTAAATTAATCAACTGATATTAGTGTACCAGAATAGAGCACTCGACAGTGTATACATGTAAATCTACGTACTACAGAGTGGTATAAAAGTTGGTTATTCCAATGTTTTGGAATGGTCAATGTTTTTTGAATTCCAGAAACCATAGTTTCGGCCAAGTGCATTAACCCTTACACCATATATATATTCTCTCTACCTAAACACCGCCACCGCATCTGCTAAAACTAAATGTGTGCATTCTGAACGGCTGATTGCAATTCAGCAAATTCATTGAGTGAGCTAGACGTGGCCGGAGACCGTTGAATTAATACCAGCGATCTTCATTGATTTTATATAGTATATAAATATATATATATATATGTGTGTGTGTGTTTATATATATATGTATATATGTATATGTGTGTGTGTGTATATATTTATTCTCGTAAAAAACGTACTAGGGTTTCAATTTCATTTTCCTGTATGGTTGTACTCAAATGCTTGAAACCAGTAAAAAGAGTAAACGAATATAGATGATCACACAAAGAATATCGTTCACCGACGTAAATTAACACACACACTCTTTCTCTCTCTCTCTCCACCCACGTTTTTGACACCTACCTCATATTACAATGACTTCCTTCCCCTCTTTTTCAAATGTACAAATTTCTTCGGTCTTTAAAATTATTAGTCACCACCATCACCACTAACACTCCCGACCACTTCCTCACCTATTAACTCAGTCTTTACCAAGCTATTATCGTATCTGCACTTATCGGATCGTCTAACAATCAAGACCACCCACCACTTATACACATATCACACGAAACTCATACCTGCCACCAGGTTTGCGCTAATAATCCCTTGGTAATAAATGTGCTTTATCCCTGACTTATCCGAAACAAATGGTTCACACGTAGCTTCGCTGCAGCACTATCAGCAAATCACAGTCAGCAACACCTGCTAAAAAATATCACCTATTTTCACAAACTAAGTGGCTTTTACTCACTACCATACATCCGTAAAATTATCATTTGATCATCTGAAAAATCCCCAATATGCCAGTCTTCAGCAACGATAATGCCATAAGTAGTACTCCTGTGGAGAACGCTTCTACATTTGTTGCTTTTGCTTTCAACTGCCCAATGCATACAATCGGTAAAACTCCTCTCAAACTTTCCTTCAATTTGTTCAATTTCACTACACACACTTACATGTTAAATGTAAAAAGGCCAATAAAGTATTGTGTCCCGCCAGTGTTCCTTCTATCATCCCCAAACAAAGCGCCCCAGAACCAGAACAGACTTTACAAGTGTAAGACTGTTCAATCTTTCTCCAGGAATCTATCCTGAATTTTAGAAACATGTAGGAACACACAGTAAGTTTTCTTTCTTACAGAGATAAATATTTTTCTACTATATATATATATTGTTTCTACTTAAGGCACAAGGCCAACAATTTGAAGGGGAGGGGAAAGTCGATTAAATCGACCCCAATGCATTAATGGTGCTTTATTTATCGACCCCGTAAGGATGAAAGGCAAAACTAACCTCGGCGGGATTTGAACTCAGAGTGTAAAGAGTCGTAACTCTATGCTGCAAAGCATGGTGTTCGACGCTTTACCGATACTGCCAATCCACCGCCCCTTTTCTATTATATATATTAACAACACCTATCTTCAGAATTAATATTTGAACTCTATGAAGCAAAGTTTAAATAAATGCACCAATCACACTATTACGAATGACAATGAAAGATTTCTATTCTATACATTGTATGTGTGTGTCTGTGAAACATATACATCATATGTGGTCGTGTTTTCGTTGGCAATCGTCTGTTTACGACAGTACAGCGCGGCTCTACTTTATTTAACTGAGATAAAACTTATATGAGCATGAACAGTAGATCATTAGGCATCTTTTGGCTTAAAATCTAGAAATTTGGTCCAGCGGGAAAAAGTTTATAATCAAAGTTTGCTGATAAATCTTGTGTTCAAGTGAGTGAGTAGTAAGCGTGACGCTAGGAGAGGTAATTACGAGGTGATTACAAGGGGAGGTAATCTAATATATTTCAAATTGTATTTTTAACTAAATTCATTTATCATAGTCTAATATTTTAAAAATAGGTGAGTGCTCAACGATGATGACCCATGTCCCCGCCATGTGGAGGGGATGCTTAGGAGCCATGCAGATATCATGTGACCATTTTTGGTTCGCGGTGTCCACATGATATCTGGATGGCCCTTTATACTAATTAGTCATTTATCTGCATAAAAATTATACCAGATCATTCTGATTATTGGCTTGAAATCTTTTACAAAATTAGTATGAGCAACTAAGAGGTCATCAATAGAAATAGAATTACTTTTTGAAGTTTTCATGCACACCATTTTTGGGGATTTTAAATAAAAGTTAATATCATAATTCTTATTTTGTATACCCACATTGCAGATACAGAGAAACATGACAATCCTATATAAAGGTCGTAGACAGCAGTATCAGTTTTTATCCTTAACACCATTGAAATGCACAAGTTTCACCAATTCACTATTATGCACTAATCATCTCAAATGCATTCATGATTTACTAGCTTTGTCATTAAGCCAGTTGCCTCAACTAGATTGCAATTATACTCAAAAGAACTTTAAAATGTCAATCACTTGTCAGTAATTCACTATGATCTTTTAATTATTAGATAGTTGTTGCTTGCATTGCCTTAAAAAATAGTAGACCAGATAGAAAAATGCGTACAGCAAAAAAAAGTAATATTGTTGGAATATAAACCTTTAAAAATACAGGACAAGAAACTAAAATAAAACTTTAAAAGAATAGGACAAGAAACTAAGATAAAACTTTAAAGAATTGGACAAGAAATAAAAAATTTTACAATAATATTAGTGGCAAAATTTTTTTATTCGTTTCCTGTGCTATGCCCCAGTATCTTCTTGATTAGTGCATAATAATTGTCATGCTCTCATTGTGCGTTGCCCCTGAGCGGTTGGTTCTGGTTGGGGTTGGTTGGCTGAGCAGTTCTGCTCCGTCAGAATGACCAGTGCAAGAAGAATTGGCCGATGCAGCTGCAGGTCTCCTCCAAGAATGCACTTCTGGTCCCGCAACACCGGACGAAGATGGAGAAGACGACCGGGACAAGATGTCGACTCTGACCACCGACTACGGCACCTCCCTCAACCACCGGTCCTCCCTCTGTCCCGTCATCCCTCCAGTCCTCCTGCTCCTCCTTCCTGTACCAGAAAGCTGTGGCACGCATTCATCTGGACTGCCGGACTTGAACTCAAGGACAAGATGCAAGGAGAAGATGGACGGGTTGGTCAAGATCAAGTATGAGCGGGACGACAAGACCGTCCGCTGCTGCTCAAGATCTGTGCTCATGGGCCCATGGGTCCATTCACATTATGCATGACACATGAGGCGTGTCGCCGAATGATGAAATAGGGGTATGGTTATGGCCCAATTGGTGTTCAAACCAGGATCAAATGATCCCCCCGGTCTGACGACGACCTCTGAATGTGGAACCCAGAGCCTATGAATGTGGAACTCGATTTTTTACCAATAAAAATTTTGCCACTAATATTATTGTAACATTTTTTATTTCTTGTCCAATTCTTTAAAGTTTTATCTTAGTTTCTTGTCCTATTCTTTTAAAGTTTTATTTTAGTTTCTTGTCCTGTATTTTTAAAGGTTTATATTCCAACAATATTACTTTTTTTTGCTGTACGCATTTTTCTATCTGGTACATTGTATGTGTGTGTCTGTGAAACATATACATCATATACACCAGGTTCGAACACAAAGGAACCAAACTCCCACCGTCACCGCCTCCGTCTCTCTCGCTCTTATCTCTATATCATTTTTACGATCGAGGAACAACGTGTACGAATTTTGAAGAAACAAATCAAAACAACCTGAGTTACCGCCCTTTTTTTAATGTGGGTAATGA
>OZ024743.1:358390929-358393429 GCA_964016885.1 Eledone cirrhosa | reverse complement strand
TTTCACTTAGGTGACATAGGCAAGCTATTCAGAAAGCTTCGCGGGCCGCATGCGGGCATTTCTACGCCGCTGTATTCATATATCCACACCCTTGTCTCTCTCTCACACACACACTTATGTGTGTATATTGTCTATTGTTTAATAGATAGAAATAATTGTTCTTTATTCAACTGCTGGGTTGTAGTTGAACGACTCAGTATTTCATTACAGTTCATGTTATCAGACTTATTGTAGTGTATTAACGTACGGTGCTCACGTAACTTCTTGTTGATCACATACATTCCAGTATTTTAGTGTTATATAGTATTACATTATTTGTGTCCTTTCAAAATCCCGCCGAGGTTAGCTTTGCTTTTCATCCTTACGGGGTCGATACAATAAAGTACCAGTAATGCACTGGGACAATTGCTGGCCTTGTGCCTAAAGTAGAAACAATTATTTGTGTCCTTTCTTTATTAAAACAGCAAAGATTTGGCTGATATTTCTAGCAGATAAAGTGTCCATGTCCACTCTGTTTGAACTATTTGTTTACATAATAACATTATGATGCTCCTATGAGGTGCATGAACTACACTTCACATATCTGGATTTAAAACGCAGTTTTAGATAGTGCAGTTTTGAACTTACGTAGTTAGAAACACTTTCATATCAGGAACTTGAACATATACGGTTTATAGTACCGCAGAACGGGGAGGTATTAACAGCGTAAAATGCGGATCTCGCTGTATTCTCTAGTGTACGAGTGAACACACATAAAATAAGAGGATGTGTTAGAAAACTAAAAGAGAAAGAAAAAATCACCCTTCCTTCAAAACAAACAAGAGATCAATTCAAATCTTTCTGGGATGTTTACATATGTCACAATGGGAATTATTATAAAAAACAGAAAAAAGTAATAAATTCTTTTGTTAGTTGATACGGTTGGCATTTCTCATTTGCGATATATTCATGATATTCTTAAAGAAAAAAAAAATAATACAGTTTTTATTTAGTCTTACGAGGCCAAATAATAACCAATAGAAAGTCATGGAGAGGAATTATCGATAATTAATCCCAGAGACCTAGTATTCGGTGACGCAACAGTGCTAATAATAATAAATAATAATTTCTAATTTAGGTAGACACAAGCCCATACCTTTTGAGAGAAGAAATAGTTAATTTGATCAACCCCAGAATTTCACTGAATGACAAGTCGATCGCAGCGTGATTTGAACTCAAACTTAAAGAGCCGAAACTATGTATTGTAAGGCATTTTGTCCCACGTTTAACCACCTCACTGAATAATAATGGCTTCTAATTTAGGCACAAGGCCAACACACCGACTCAGTACTTGACTGGTATGGTATTTTATCGACCTTGGGAGGATGAAAGGTAAAATTGACTTAACATGGAAACAAGGCTAGAACTTTCTGGTTGGAGGGAACAGTCGATTATATCGATCGAAGTACTTGACTAGTACTTGACTAGTACTTATATTGACCTCGGATGAATGAAAGGCAAATTTGACTTCAACGGGTTTTGAACTCAGAAATCAGTAAGAAAAGGTGTAAAATAATATCGCAAGGCTTTTGTGCGACACTCTAACAATTATCATAAGAAGTGCACCACACTGACAAGGAGATCTTGGTCAATCGACCGGATATAGCAAAAAAATAAAAAGATAAAACCCACACAATGTAAAGTATGATTGATGTGTCATGTCCTGTGGACAGGAACATATCAATCATGTAAAGAGAAAACAAAACAACATATGAAATACAGATAGATTTATTGATAGAAATAGCTAGCAAGAATGTGGAGGCCTAGATACTACAGTCGTAGTCATTGCGATAGGAAGCCGGTTGGGGTGGAGGTGGAATGGACTATAGAAGAGTACGTTACCAGAGCAATGTCCAAACCCAAGGAAATACTTCCCCCTGGTGAGTACCCGCATCATTAGGAAAATAACAAAACTAAAATAAATGATAGACCTTTACACATTAACATAACTACTTTCTGCATAGTAAGCTAAGCATACAAACGTACAGAGGCACCAACAAAACACACGAAACCACATTGTTATATTAGATCATAGTCAAATATCCAAGATTGATTATAACAATCCAGTATGACTTGAAAAAAAGAATATACGCAAGAAAGATGATGATGATAACAACAACAACAACAACAACAACAACAAAGACAACAATAATAATAATAACGTCAGCAATAACACCAACAAGAATAAAAATGATTTCTTAATTAGTCACAAGACCTAATATATACATACAAATAAAACATTGTTACAAAGATGTTATAAAACATGTACCAGACAAAGTTACATAAAGACAAGGAGAGGCGTTAAGACGTTATAGAACGAATATAATAAAATTTGATATAAACTAATAGAAACATCGGATTATAAAGGATATATCAAAAATGTAATAATTACAAAATAATTGTTTCAACCTTTGGCACAAGGCCAGCAATTAGCCCAGTACATTACTGGTGTTAATTAGAT
>OZ024743.1:358243429-358385929 GCA_964016885.1 Eledone cirrhosa | reverse complement strand
ATGAAAGGCAAAGTCAACCTCGGCGGGATTTGAACTCAGATCGTAAAGGGACGTAACTATGCTGGAAAGCATGGCGTCCAACCCTCTACCGATACTGCCAATCCACCACCCTTTGTATATAATATCAGTACACATGCTAGCAGAAAACCATCCGTAGGGTGGTTTTTCTGCTAGTACTAATAATAATTGTTTCTACGTTAGGCACAAGGCCAGCAATTACCCAGTGTATTACTGGTACTTTATTTTATCGACCCCGTAAGGATGAAAGGCAAAGTTAACCTCACTAATAATAATGCTTTCTAATTTAGGCACAAGTCCAACAATTATTTTTGGGGAAAATGTCAAATATATCGACTCCAGTAATTAACTGGTGCTATATTTTATCGACCCCGGAAGAATGAAAGTCAAAGAGTCAGAACAAATACTGCTCAGCCTTTTTTCAATGTTTTAACAATCCTGACAATCCACCACCTTAATGCATTCTAATAATAACAATAGTAATGCTATGTCCATACATGCATGCGCACACACACACTGGCGCGCGCGCACACACACACACACACAACTTAATGCATAGTATGATCATTCGCGAAACGCGCGTCACACCTGAATAAGCTTAATGATGATACTCTGACACCTTGTTCATCATTCACTCTCATTCGGGAACAGTTTTGTATGGCGATTTGAACTCGGGAATTCTATATTCTCCGAGCGAGAAAAGCCCTCTGACGAAAATTCCCTTTCTCAATGAAAATCCGCATGGATTGTCTATTTATTTTGGGGTTTGAAACCGCGCGGTAAAGGCACATATAGTAAGTACAGTGAACTTTTTGAAATTTATTTTAAAACTTCTTCTCTATTTGCTAGACCATGATTTTATATATATATATATATATATATATATATATATATATATATATATATATATATATATATATATATATATATATATATATATATATATATATATATATATAGGCGAATTGGCAGAAAGGTTAGGAAAACGAATTAAATTAATAATAATAATAATGGTTTCTTATATAGGCACAAGGCCAGCAATTTTTGGGAAAGGGAAAGTCGATTAAATCGACCCCAGTGCGTGATTGGTACTTTATTTTATCGACCCCGTAAGGATGAAAGGCAAAGTTAACCTTGGCGGGATTTGAACTCAGATCATAAAGAGCCGTAACTCTATGCTGCAAAGCATGGCATCCGACCCTCTACCGATACTGCCAAATGATTTTTATTACCTGTACAGGGCTTACATCAAAGAAATATTAAACATGGCACAGGACGACACAATGTCGGTTTTTGCGTGTAAAATTTGATGAGTGAAAAACTACAAAGATGTAAAGAATTAAAACAAAAGAAAACTTCTCCAATATCAGGGAGACTTCCGAGGATTATACGTGGAAAGCCTATAAAAGTCACCTATAAATTACAGGCGCATACGCAGAGCAAGCCCGTTCTTTCGGACCATGCTCGTCACTCGCATCGACTTTTCAACAAATTGTTTGGACGGCAGCACTTCCCTCCCCAATTGGATTTTCCTTTTCAAGTGAAACTTTAGCCATGTCCACTAAGCAGATAAAAACATCCCGCTCTTCCTGGTTAAAGGATGACCGTGGGGAGATCTTCACGATGGACTAAGCTGATAACTGGATCCGTCTTCCACGTGACAGTAGGTGTTCGACACAAAACCACAAGTTAGCAATGCTCGGACATTGGACGAGTGCAAGCAGGGTAGTTTCTCGGACAGTCCCCGCTGACGGCGTTTCCATATTTGCAGAGTTTATGTCGAATTGGCAATCCTCTCCGGTAGCACTACGTCGGTCTGATTCGCTAGCTCCAGCCGTTTCGTGTTCGTGGATGCACATTTATATGTTAAAGTTATTTTGTGTTTCTGCCAACACCTCGTGATTATTGGTTATGTCAGCCTATAGTTTGGTCAGTTTGGCCGCTTGGGTCAAACATGTAGGTTTTTCTAAAATGTTCATGTTAAAAAGTTCTTTTACTTTGGCAGCCGTTGCAACAAATATATTGTTGTAGTAGTTGTTGTTCATGTTGTCATTTGTGTTGTTGTCGTTGTCTGAATTACTGTTATTTTTGTTGTTTCCTTCTATTACATTTTGTGTTGTAGTGGTTGTGGTGAAGTTGTTGGTGGTGTTAGTATTCGTGTTATTTTGTTGTTCCTGTGAATGTACCGGCGGAATTAGATCTTTAAAAGCAGGACATTAACTTCATACTTTCCCCGCACAGAGTTGTTGTTGTTGTTGCTGTTTGCAGCGTCTGTAGTAGTGGTGGTAACGTTGGTCTTCTTACTTTCTTCCTGCACCACACCGTTACTCTTCTTAGGGGAAGACATTTAGGTACCCGCTCTATTTTAATCTGTCTCTGTGTGTGTGGTGGGGAGGTAAAACAACAAAATAAATGCAGCTTTAGCCCTTTAGGGGCCAAAAGTAAGGGGAAAACAAATAACTCTCTCAGAAGTTGGTCGATTCAGTCAGAGAAATCTACAAAAATTTCAAACAAAAACGTTTCAGAAACAGGTGAAAATCAACAAAATACAGCGAAAATAACGTAGTGCATAGTTCAGAAATAATAATAATAATGGTTTCTGATTTAGGCACAAGGCCAGCAATTTTTGGAGGAGGGGAAAGTTGATTAAATCGACCACAGTATGTTACTGGTACTTTATTTTATCGATCCTGCAAGGATGAAAGGCAAAGCTAACCTCGGCGGGATTGGAATTCAGAACGCAAAGGGGCCATAACTCTATGCTGCAAAGCATGGTGTCTGACGCTCTACCTATACTGCCAATCCACTGTAAAAATGATGATGATGATGTGATGCTGATTTCCTGTATTTTCCACAAGGGCGCCAGATGAGTGAGAGTGGGATATTACAAGGGCAGGTCACACGCACTATGGGAGTTTACGAGGATCAGATAACGATTGGAAAATAAAAGGTATGTAATATACAATGATAATTTCTTTTATTTAGCCACACGTATGTAGCCATTCAGACATACAAAAACATGAAACGAATTATTGTTTTCGTAGCAGTCAGCTGGGGACATAAAAGTTTTTGCTGCTGCTGCACGGAATATTTGAAAGGCGATACCTTTTCTCATAAAGTTCGAAAATACTTATCAGTGTTAGAATAACTTAGGGCGGTGGATTGGCAGTAACGGTAGAGAGTCGGACACCATCTTTGCAGTATAGAGTTACGGTCCTTTATGATCTGAGTTCAAATCCCGCCGAGGTTAACTTTACCTTTCATCCTTACGGGACCGATAAAATAAAGTGCCATAACGCAATAAGGTCGATTTAATCGACTTTCCCCTCCCTCCAAATTACTGGCCTTGGGCCTATACTAGAAATCCTTATTAGAATAGCTTAGGGAGGTGGATTGGCAGTATCGGTAGAGGGTTGGGCACCATGTTTTGCAGCATAGAGTTACCGCCCTTTATGATCTCAGTTCAAATCCCGCCGAGGTTAACTTAACCTTTCATCCTTACAGGGTCGATAAAATAAAGTACCAGTAACGTACTGGGGTCGATTTAATCGACTTTCTCCTCCCCCATAATTGCTGGCCTTGTGCCTATATAAGAAACCATTATTAGAATAGCTTGCATTAGTTATTTTCTATTCCTTGGAAAGAATACATTTTATATTGCCTAGCCACCTTTTAGATTTTTTTTATGGAGAAACTACTGCGAAATATGTGGACATATCTGGTCTCATTAGATTCGACTAAACCTCGTAAAAATCAAAACATTAATTTACATTCCAAATTTACATTCCAAGTTTCTGTGATATAGTCTCTACCTTTAAAACAAAGCTTGTTGATGATTTGCCAGAAGATATGTTATGTCCTTGATTCATTTTACCATTGAATTTATTTTTTTCTATTTTAGCTGTTGGGAATTCAAACCAATTTGTGGCAAGAAATTTATGTCTGTAGTTACATTTGCTTTGCTATCTTTTTCATCATTATAATGGTACACACATTTTTTGTTAGCTAGGAAAGTAACATATAATCTTCAACTGTTTCTGGACACTCCAGAGCTTCCTATCATAATCTTTGACTACATATTTGTCCATTTGTGTGTGTGTGTGATATATCATGTAATTCTGTTTTAGTGGATTATCACAATTGCGAAACATTGTATGTAATTCTATGTTGTAGTCGAATGCTATAAACTAGATGTTATGTCTGGTACTCAAAATATAATAATATCTTTATCATTCAAATGCTTTTTTCATTCTTACAAAATTATTTTTTGTTCCTATTCTCATAACATTGACACTCGTAGTTTTGCTTTGATCTGCCAATAATACATATAACCACACATATTTATCTAGCTTTTCGTTATCCATCACATACGAAGGTGAGAATCATCCAACAGGCTAGTCACATGTTATCTACATTTTATTGTTCAGCCTAAATCTATCGAATCGATCGACAAGATCCCAGACCTCATTCTCTTACCGAATGGGTGGAACTCGTGAAATCAAGGAAACAATGGTTTCATTGATCTTTCCATTGCTGATACTATCTACCTATCTACTTGTTGCAATCCCTGGCAGAAAGAATAACATGAAATATAGTGTCTTGCTCGAGGACATAACGCATCGCCCGGTTCGGGAGTCGGATTCGTAACTTCACGATTGCGATTCCAATTCTCTAACCACAAGCCACTAAATAACAATCTAATGTCCTCTTCATTCAAATCTTCATTCAAGATGCAGATCTCTTACTGTATCTATGAATTTGCGATGGTGCATTAACTTGTCTTCCATTTTCTTTTCCTATCCAGTCATTTTCGATCTACTGCCGGATGAATACTCAACAAAATGATAGTTTTAGGACTATCTGTCCCCACTAACCAAATGTGGGCTGTATGGGAGTGCCCCCATTGTCAGGCGACTAACCTTAGAAATCGGTTTTTCGTTAAATAATACCTCAAATCGATCTTTTATTTATGGGCAAAGTATAAAAGTCAGAAAACCTACACAAATTGAAGATCAGAAAAAAAAACTATCACCTTGATAAATCCCAGTGGGTATTTGGGTGGGTGAGACTAAGATTTACAAGAATGTTATGTTCAAAATATTGGAGACAGTGGGAGTTATTTGCACATTCTTCCTGGCTGTTTTTTTATAAGTTCACACCAGTAATATCGTATTTGTAAACGACCAGAATATTGATGCATCAATCATGTAGATATGAACCGAATGACAACCTTTATAATCAATCCACGTATATGATCTACGTATCTAACTATGAATCTGCCTGTTAGTCTCTCTCTCTCCTCCCCAGACATATGAAGTTTATCGTTTTTGTTTGTTCTTTGGCCATTGGCTGTTGCTGTTTTTATGTTTCTTGTTGTTGTTTAATCTGAAGCCATTCCTGATTTAGCACACCTGTAATCAAAGGTGCTCCGGTCGTGTTTTGTATATGTATGATTACAGTATTCGATGTGCCTTTTAACCCTTTTGATATGAAACCGCCCGAAACCACCCATGATTTTACGATACAAAACTGTTTACTTTACCTAAAATATTCTATCAATATTTATGTAAGAAACTTTATCTTCCAGACACCATTTTAATAATAAGAATGTTCGTTATATTCTCAAATCCTTCCAAATTTTTAATTACTTTCAAAATTATAGGCAGTGTCTTTCGTAAAAAGTTATAGTAATGAATGTATTAAGTCTGATTTTGCGTAATTTGAAAGAGAATTGGTTGCTTTTCTCTAGAATGTTGACTATTTTATATAAGCTCCCCAGTTTAAAACGATTGAAATGGACAGTGTAAAAAGGAAACTATGTTGTATTCTTTTTGTTTTGCAATCCTATTGCGTTAGTATAAGAAATTCACATTATTGTTTTACTAAGGTGGGCGGTGAATTGGCAGCATCGGTAGAGCGTCAGACACCATGCTTTACAGCTTAGAGTTATGGCCCTTTACGTTCTGAGTTCCAATCCCGCCGAGGTTAACTTTGCTTTTCATCCTTACGGGGTCGATAAAATAAAGTACCAGTAATGTACTGGGATAATTGCTGGCCTTGTGCCAAAAGTAGAAACAATTATTGTTTTACTAAGATATTATTAAGAAGGGTAAGCACATAATTACTTTTGAACCCTATAAATCACCTTCACGCCGCCATTGCCTATTGAAGTGAAATCAAAACATTTGGGGCTTTGTCTGATTTGCACAGTTATTTTCATTTGGCACCATTGCGGCAAGTAAAGATCACTTCTGCCCAACTTCTTTTGGCCGGAAAAGGTAAACAGTTTTTCTCTATCTGGTGACTATGGCGAAAGAGGTTGTGTAGAGGAAGCGACTGAAACGACTGAAGACAGCCACATTTTTTTTCGGTCAAGCCCTCGTCGACTTTTTCATTTTCTACATTCTTTTCACAGAGTCTGCATTTGTGGTTGTCAGAAGTTTTGTAGATGTTAAACTTCACCGAATTGGTAGCAAGAGCTTGATTTTGTGCTGTATAAAGTTTTCAGTAGCACGATTCAAATTGCTTTGCTTAAGCCATATCCACGATGTTATTTTATCCTTGATACCCTGTGTATTTCTTTCAAACTGACCATGCGTTCTCATTTCCAGAAGATCTTTTCTCTTATCTTCAACGTTTTGATTAAACTCTTCCTTACCGAAAATTTCATCTGCATTTATACCCAAATAGTCTGCTGCATATTGTTTAGCAAATATTCTGCAAGTGTTCTCTTTTCACTCCTTATACAATAATTCACACTGATGAGACCTCTACCATCATTTTTTCTCTTCATGAACAATTTATTTATATTTGCTTTAGGGTGTAAAGTTCTGTACAATGTCATTAACTTTCTCGTTTTTCTATCAACATTTTTCTTACTTCTATCTTTTATTACAAGCGTTGTCCTTCACGTTACCAACCAAATGCTTTAGACGTCTATGAAAGTTACGGCCCTTTACGATCTTAGTTCAAATCCCGCCGAGGTTAGTTTTGCCTTTCATCCTTACGGGGTCGATACAATAAAGCACCAGTAATGCACTGGGGTCGATTTAATCGAATTTCCCTTACCCCCAAAATTGCTGGCCTTGTGTTTAACAGTATTTGTTAAATCTAAACCCCACCGAGGTCAAATTTGCCTTTCATCTTTACGGGACTGGGAAAATAAAGTACCAGTAAAGCACTGGGATCGATATATTCGACTTTCCCCTTCCCTTCAAATTTCTGGTCTTGTGCTAAAAGTAGAAACAATTATTATTTATTTATTTGATATTGTATTTATAGAAACAGTAGTGATGGCTCTTATTTTGGTCCCATAGCCATTACAACAACCCCTTCCAACTAATTGAATGTGTAAGTGAACATGGCAGTGTGTATGTAGGCATGAGAGACAATTAGAGAGGAGGAGGGACAAAGAGAATATCCATCATGTCTGGATTTTGCCTGATCGACAATTAATTTCACATCACAATATAAAAAATGGATTGCTCCAGTTTAACAAAACATTTATCCGATACAGGAAAATAAAACAGACAATTGTCTACTAGTTACAAATATTACAAGATCTTATAGATAGCATGCATAACTGTATACATACATACATATATATATATATATATATATATAGTATATATATATATATATATATATATATATATATATATATATAAATTGAAACAAAATGAAAACGAAATTTCATTTCTCACTCTTAGTATGGCACTTACTTAAATGTAAGTATGCATGTATACGTACATACATATATGTATACAGACGTACAGTAGCATGCACATATATATATATATATACATATGCATACAGGTACACATACATATATGCACGTATCAGTTTAGCGGCGCTAACGTCGCTTTGTTCGTTTGTAAACAAACTGAACAGCCTGAATTTATGCCATACGGTGTTAAGGCAACCACGTCACCTTTTTGTTCAACACTGACACAGGAACGATGTACTAGTTTCAAGCTTGTTAGCTATCATCAGCACCGTTTACCCATCTGCCAGATAGTTGAACGTTCGAAAGTATATACTTTCCTTATGAAAATTAACGGCTGAGCAGCCTAATTTGCATATTGAGTGAGTTAAATCGGTCAGGCATACCGAAAACGATAAATTGAAACAAAATGAAAACGAAATTTCATTTCTCACTCTTAGTATGGCACTTACTTAAATGTAAGTATTCAGTTTGTTTACAAACGAACAAAGCGACGTTAGCGCCGCTAAACTGATACGTGCATATATGTATGTGTACCTGTATGCATATGTATATATATATGTATATATATATATATATGTGCATGCTACTGTACGTCTGTATACATATATGTATGTACGTATACATGCATACTTACATTTATATATATATATATATATATATATATATATATATATATATATACAGTATTTTCCGTTGTGTTGTAATATAAATATTACACACAGTAGATTATCAGCTCACGTAGAGTTTGCTCGACGGTTCCAGTTGTAGTTCCAAAAGTAATCCGGAGAAAAATAGAAAGATTTGAATGGATACAGTTTAGTTGAAAGGAATTTATTGACACGTGTTTCTATAACAGTTACATAACCTAAAACAGCTATCTACAAACTTTTAGTTATGCAGACATTCAATATTTCAATGTTATTATTTACTGTCATTTCATCAGAATAATATTACTGAGGACCTATTTAGTTTTTATAGAGAATATTAGGAGGGAGGGGTGAAGTTGTTAGAAGAATAGTTGAAGGAGTGGTTTTTCGATAGCAGTGAGAATTCTTGGTGGCAGTGAGTAATTAGATTCCCATCTGTTGTTTTGACATTTTTTATAGAATATATTATTGGTTATTTTTCTAAATCTATAGAAGGATTAGAGATAGTAAAGATATGCGTGGTTGGTTTTGTGTTTGCACTTAATTAACATTCAGACTTAAATTTTTCTTTCAAGTGTACGTATCCTTTCACCCACGCATTCACACACAAAATATATTTGCACACCTCTACAAAATACATATACTCACAATTCACATATTCATACTTACATATATATACACATGCATACACATATATATACACACATGTATTCATATACATACATACGCGCTCATGTGTATACATTTTCATACTCAACTTATCTTTATATACACACGTATAGACACACTCATATATACATACATACTCTAGTCCATGTGTACACACATACACATACTTACACATCCATATATATATATATATATATATATATATATATATATATATATATATATATATATATATATATATACATATACATACATATATACACACACATACATATACATACATATACATACATATATATATATAAGCACTTTAATACATGAATACACTTACATCTAACTATACACATCAAACATATATATATATTTACTTATTTATATACATTTTCACATATATATACATACTTATGGACGTTTTTAGACACATTCATTATCGCATATTTGTACCTATTCTCATCAGCATATCTTTTCATTATTAGTATGGTAATTTAAGGTTATTAATATATGTTGAGAAGAGATTGTTTTTATATTTTTCTAACTAGATTAAGGTTTATATAGTTGGGGGATGTCCCTCTTTTATGTAATATTCGGCTTGTAGTGGGAAAAAAGGGTTTTAGTTCTGTGACGGCAGAATAATGTTCGTTCAATTCTGTTATTCAGCAGTTTCTTCTTGTGTGTGATTATGTAATAAATCTCAAGATTACACAATTTGCAGAAATTTTGGCTCCTGGAAAAGCTTTGGGTTTTAGCTAATTTTTCCCATTTTAGAAAAAGAAAAAAGCTTGGACGCTCAGGGATAGCGACCAAAAGTTTACCCTAAAATGGGAAAAATTAGCTAAAACCCAAAGCTTTTCCAGGAGCCAAAATTTCTGCAAATTGTGTAATCTTGAGATTTATTACATAATCACACACAAGAAGAAACTGCTGAATAACAGAATTGAACGAACATTATTCTGCCGTCACAGAACTAAAACCCTTTTTTCCCACTACAAGCCGAATATTACATAAAAGAGGGACATCCCCCAACTATATAAACCTTAATCTAGTTAGAAAAATATAAAAACAATCTCTTCTCAACATATATTAATAACCTTAAATTACCATACTAATAATGAAAAGATATGCTGATGAGAATAGGTACAAATATGCGATAATGAATGTGTCTAAAAACGTCCATAAGTATGTATATATATGTGAAAATGTATATAAATAAGTAAATATATATATATGTTTGATGTGTATAGTTAGATGTAAGTGTATTCATGTATTAAAGTGCTTATATATATATATATGTATGTATATGTATGTATATGTATGTGTGTGTATATATGTATGTATATGTATATATATATATATATATATATATATATATATATATATATATATATATGTATATGTATATATATATATATATGTATGTATATATGTGTATATGGATGTGTAAGTATGTGTATGTGTGTACACATGGACTAGAGTATGTATGTATATATGAGTGTGTCTATACGTGTGTATATAAAGATAAGTTGAGTATGAAAATGTATACACATGAGCGCGTATGTATGTATATGAATACATGTGTGTATATATATGTGTATGCATGTGTATATATATGTAAGTATGAATATGTGAATTGTGAGTATATGTATTTTGTAGAGGTGTGCAAATATATTTTGTGTGTGAATGCGTGGGTGAAAGGATACGTACACTTGAAAGAAAAATTTAAGTCTGAATGTTAATTAAGTGCAAACACAAAACCAACCACGCATATCTTTACTATCTCTAATCCTTCTATAGATTTAGAAAAATAACCAATAATATATTCTATAAAAAATGTCAAAACAACAGATGGGAATCTAATTACTCACTGCCACCAAGAATTCTCACTGCTATCGAAAAACCACTCCTTCAACTATTCTTCTAACAACTTCACCCCTCCCTCCTAATATTCTCTATAAAAACTAAATAGGTCCTCAGTAATATTATTCTGATGAAATGACAGTAAATAATAACATTGAAATATTGAATGTCTGCATAACTAAAAGTTTGTAGATAGCTGTTTTAGGTTATGTAACTGTTATAGAAACACGTGTCAATAAATTCCTTTCAACTAAACTGTATCCATTCAAATCTTTCTATATATATATATATATATATATATATATATATATATATATATATATATATATATATATATATATATATATATATATATATATATATATATATATATATATATATATATATATGTATATATACATATATATATATATATATATATATATATATATATATATATATATATATATATATATATATATGTATGTGTGTGTGTATGTTTATGTGTATGAGTGTGTGTATAAAAATGTATGCATGTATATATATATATATATATATATCGATATCTGTGAAGTGGTTAGAGCATTGGGCTTGCAATCGAAAGGTTGTGAGTTCAATTCTCGGACCGGGTGATGTGTTGTTTCCTTGAGCAAGACACTTTATTTGACGTTGCTCCAGTTTACTCAGCTGTAGAAACGGGTACCGGCCTGCCCGCCCAGCCAGTGGGATGGCGTTATCTTATGGCTAAAACAACACGACCAGCGAGCCGATTGGCGCCCGACAGACTGGTCGGTCAAGGTGATATATATATATATATATATATGTATGTTGTATATATATATGTATGTATGTTATATATATATATATATATGTATATATGTTATATATATATATGCAAAAAGTCAACAAGGAAAAACGACACATGAGAACAGTACAGTACAGTGATGAAAAGAGAATTAACTTTTTGGACGTTAGTCCTTCGCCGGAAAAGAAATTAATCGATAAAAACGAATAATCGATAGGAACGAACAAGAAAAGAAAGAAACGTTCTTTTTTCCATTGAAACACTGTGGAAAAAACAACGGAAAGACGGACAGTTCCATCTCCTTTGTCAACCTTGGGAACTCACTACGGTTTCGGTATTTATTAAGGTCGATACCGTTCATTCCAGTGCATATTGTAACATAACAAAACAGGTGGAGACAAGTTATGCTTTTAGGCAAATTACACAAATATAGTGTGCAAGTTGCTTAGCCAAAGGAGAAAAAATATAGAAAGGAGAGAGATAGTGAAACAGAAGAGGACTGTAGTTGAACGTGCAAACAAAGAAGAATGACACTGAGGCGCAGAAAAGCTTAGAAGGGGGAATTGAGGAAAACAGGTCGGGTGGTCTTTTGTCTATTATATGACAGTTTCAAACAAAGCCTGCATGACTAACTCTTTAGAATATTTATATTTAAAATAGAGGGCGCACAGGACAAAGAAAATGGAATAAATAACGGAAAGGCGGACAGTCCCATCTCCTCAGTGAACTTCACATATATATATATATGTTTATCTCGGGTTCAATCGGAGGTAACCACAGTAAGTAAGGTACTCAATACATAGCAGAGTATAAATATTTAATATAGAAATGGCTTCTGCAGGACTAAAACTGTTTCATTCGGGAGAAATCATCAGGACTTCCTGATGATTTCTCCAGAATAAAACAGTTCTAGTCCTGTAGAAGCCATTCTATATTAAATATATATATATATATATATATATATATATATATATGAGTTTTTCAAATATTAATAATTGTTTCTACTTTTGGCACAAGGCCAGCAATTATCCCAGTGTATTACTGGTACTTTATTTTATCGACCCCGTCAGGATGAAAGGCAAAGTTAACCTCGGCGGGATTTGAACTCAGAATATTCGATTAGTTTGCAATTATGCAAGCAGACTCTTAAGCCATGTGAGTAGAACAACCTTTTCATTCTTGCTCTTGTGTTGGCATATAAACAAAACGGCAGACATTAATGTTTCTGGGTAATGTTTCTACGGTGGATTGGCAGTATCGGTAGAGAGTCGGACGCCATGCTTTCCAGCATAGTTACGTCCCTTTACGATCTGAGTTCAAATCCCGCCGAGGTTGACTTTGCCTTTCATCCTCACGGGGTCGATAAAATAAAGTACCAGTAATGCACTGGGTAATTGCTGGCCTTGTGCCTAACGTAGAAACAATTAATGTTTCTGGGTGATTTCCTTTCACCAGTACCGTATATTGTTTACAATGTCAACTGTCAGAGGTAGTTAAAATATATAATATTTTCTAGAATATACAGTGACGGATCGGCCTGATCTGCATATTAGCAGACCAACTGATCAGCCAGATTTGTATATCAGCAGATAGGCCAGTCAATTACCGACGTTGCCATAGTCATATATATATATATATATATATATATATATATATATATATATATATATATATATATATATATATTGTTATACTTTGGGAGGGTCATGTTGCCAATAAGAAACACACGCACCAGTTACTTTCACTTCAATTTATTATATATTTATAAATTTACAAATTTATAAATTTATAAATTTCTGGTTGGTTGGTTGGTTCCACAACCAGATAGTTGTTTATATATAGTCATAGTCCTTTCGTCACACACTCTGTGACCTCTTCAGTGACTGGGGATTCCTTTCTTTGTTTCTGTGCCTCTCCTTTGTTCTGTTCTACGCCATTTTGTTTCTGTGTGTGTGATGTGTGAGAGGCACAGAAACAAAGAAAGGAATCCCAGTCACTGAAGAGGTCACAGAGTGTGTGACGAAAGGACTATGACTATATATAAACAACTATCTGGTTGTGGAACCAACCAACCAACCAGAAATTTATAAATTTATAAATATATAATAAATTGAAGTGAAAGCAACTGGTGCGTGTGTTTCTTATTGGCAACATGACCCTCCCAAAGTATAACAATATCGGTTTCAACACACGATTTCAGATAAAGAATCTTGCTAAACAAATTCAGAAACGAAATATATATATATATATATATATATATATATATATATATATATATATATATATATATATATATATATATATATATATATATATATATATATTCCTCCCGTTAGACCTGTACGGAATTCCTTCCTTGCTCACATTCCAACCAGGTTTGATGGTCTTTATTCTCTCTCGTTCACGATTTCACCGAACTTATATTCATGGAAATTTGGGACTTGACTCGTTCTTCCTCACTTTTCGTTGCTTCACCATCTTTGTTTGTTTACACTCTCGTGTCCCCTTTATTTACGTGTCCCAACGACTTTTTTTAGCCGTTGCTCGCACCAACCGGAGGTATATGGTCTTTAAAGCGATGAAATACCAATGATGGTTGGAAGATCACTGATGAAGGACTAACTTTATTCATATATATAATATATATACATATATATATATATATATATATATATATATATATATATATATATATATATATATATATATATATTAAGTATAGGCATGTTCCACAATTCGTTCTTCCGCATTTTGTTACCATAAGGTTGGAGATAGGTTTGTGTGTCTTTGTACCTGTGAGGATGTGTTTTAGTGATTTGGGTTGCCTTTTGCTTTTGAAATTCTTGTGTGTTTCTAAAATTTTTTCATTTTTTCATCTTTAAATATAATGGGGAGGTTTTTGTGTAGGAGGTAAAATATTTCGGTGTTTCTGGGGTTGAACGTGGATACATATGATAAGGTATTGTTTGTGGTGCCGTGTTTTGGGTTGTTGGGTTGATGAACATTTGCGTGTTTTGCTTTATCTATACCGTTATTAATTATGTTAAGTGGGAAGGCTCTTAATGTGAGTGTGTTTTTGAGTTCATTTAGTCTTTGTTCCCGTTTAGCTGGGTCTGATACTATGGTGCATATACGTTTGGCTAAATTGAAAGGGATGTTAAGTTTTGTATGTTTTGGGTGATTTGATGTGAATAGGAGATACTGTTTGGAGTCCGTGGGTTTGTAATAGATGACTGTCTCTATTTTCCCATCTGTTTTTAGAATGAGAATATCCAGGAAGGCTAATTCCTTGAAGTTCGATTCCATTGTGAATTGTATATTATTGTTAATGTTGTTAATCATATTCTTGAAAAGGGTGAGTGTGTTTGTGTCTTCCTGCCAAAGAATGAAGCAATCGTCGAGGTATCTCTTCCAGTTGTTTTTGAGATGTGTAAGGAAAGAGTCTCCGAATAATAGAAGGGATTGGTTGTAGATTTGTTCTTCGTGGAATCCCATGACTAAGTTGGCGTATGTAGGGGCTACCTTTGTGCCCATTGCAGTTCCTGAGATTTGCCGTTATGTTGAGTCCTTAAAAGTAAAGAAATTATTCTGTAAGATAAATCGGAGTCCATCAATAATGACGTTTTTGTTGATGCGTGTTGGTATTTCAGATTGGTGAGTGTCTAGCCAAAACTGGATTGCTGTTATTCCATAGTTATGGGGTATGTTAGTGTAGAGATTTATTACGTCAAAGGAGACTAGAATAGTGTTTTCACTTACTGTTTTGGATAGGGGGTTCAGCATATCCAGGTCATCTCGTATGTAGCTCTGTATATGTTTTAGAAAGGGCTTCAGTAGGATGTCCAGGAAGTTTCTAAGTCTGGGTTTCACATGCAGGGCCTGCTATAATTGGTCTGAGTGTTAAGTCTTCTGGTGGTGTTAATTGTATGTATTTGTTAGTTGAGGTGTCGCATGCATTGCTTATGGGTTTACATTTATGTATCTTCGGTAAGCCGTAGAAAGCACTTGCATTACATTTGAAATGGCTTATGTATTCAAATTCCTTTGTGGTTAGGCGACTGCGGTATTTTTGCAGTAATGTTAGGAGGTTCCCCATAGTTTTAGTTTGTTTGTAGTTTGTTGTTTTTTCGTAGAATCTGTTGTCATCTAAGATTTTGAGTGCCAGGTCTCTATAGTAGTCAGTGTCCATAATAACTACAGTGCTCCCTTTATCAGCTTCTTTGATGGTTATTTCAGTGTTGTTTGAGTGTGAATAATTCTTTCCATTCGTGTTTGGAGAGGTTCGATTTCGTATGTTTATTTGTGATTTGTTCATAGGGGAAGTTGATGGTGCGTTCGCAGTAGGTGTCCAGTGTTGTGTTCCTCCCTTTCTGTGGGCAGAAATCACTTTTGTTTCTGACTATTGATTCGTCTTCAGTGTTGGTGTCACTGGAGAAGTATTCTATTAGTCTCAGTTTTCGGCAGAATTCCATGATGTCATCTTTCATTTCGGGGAAGTTAGATTTTTGTGGTGTGGGTGTAAATTTCAGTCCCATACTTAAAATATTAATTTGTGCGTTGGTTAGTGATACCTTTGAAAGGTTAATTATCTTCGGCGTCTCATGAGTGGGGCCATCGGGTGTCCTGGTATTTTAGTCTTGTTCCTAAAAAAGGAATGTTGTTTTGGTTGTAATTGTATTCTGCTTGTCTGTTTTGTATGGGTCTGTAGTTAGTTTTTACATGAGAGTTAATGTGGTGATGGGGGTGGTGTCTGTTGTAGTTGTTATTGTGTAAGGGTTCTGTTTTCAGAAGGCATGATGGAAGAAATTTTGCTCAAACATTCGTTTTTGATTTTAATTTTAATTTTAAACACTTTTTTTTACTCTCTTTTTAATTAACTTTTTTTTCACTGAATTTGACAAGATGGATTTTAATACATCGAAACCGGTAATTTTCCATACACTTTATATACCCCATAAAAAATGTTCAAAAAAGAATTGTCCCTCTTTTTTAATAACTCTATCTTTTTAATAACACTATCTTTTTAATTATGTCACTTTGACGAATCAAAAAAGAAAAACAGACCCTTAAACATATCTCCCGCGCTATTTCCAACTTCATATTCTCTCTCTCTCTCTCTCTCTCTCTCTCTCTCTCTCTCTCTCTCTCTATATATATATATATATATATATATATATATATATATACACACACATGTATATATATATATATATATATATATATATATATATATATATATATATATATATATATATATATATATATATATATATATATATATATATATATATATATATATATATTCGTTTCTGAATTTGTTTGGCAAGATTGTTTATCTGAAAACGTGTGTTGAAACCGATATTGTTATACTTTGGGAGGGTCATGTTGCCAATAAGAAACACACGCACCAGTTGCTTTCAGTTCAATTTATTATAATAAATTTATAAATTTAGGAATTTATAAATTTCCGGTTGGTTGGTTGGTTCCACAACCAGATGATTGTTTATATACTGTCAAAGTTATTTCGTCACACATTCTGTGACCTCTTCAGTGACTGGGGATTCTTTTCGCTCCAAATAATGACGTATTTATCTTCGTTTTTCCCGTTCTTTGCCAGGGAACGTTTCCACGAACCAAAGGATCGTCTTCCTGTCTTCCTTCGGTTGCAACGTTTTTCGAAATATTTACTTCTGCGTTCACAGATTGATTTTTTTAGTTTCAGAAGATCCCGTTAAGGGTGAAATCAGCGATTCTTTGCTTAAACTTTAATCTGTTATTTTAATAAATATTTGCTCTACGGTTCTTATATATCTGATATATAATTATCCTTATCGAGCCCTCTTTGGATTTTAGTCTTCAAATTTATTATTATTACTATATATATATATATATATATATTACTCTTTTACTCTTTTATCTATTCCATCCATATATACACACATATATATATATACATAGATATAATATGTCTTCCGGAGGCTGGCCGCCAAGGTGATCTGCAAGTCCGTAACACACGTACTGGGTGAGGAGTTTAGTCTGGTATAACTGGGTGTCGGCGTGTCCGGTGGCTGTGAGGGGGCCGCTCATGCAACCAGGCAGTTCTTCAACAGCTGCCCAACGGAACCGGCATCCAGAGACTCCAGACACCTCATTGTCAAGCTTGACATGAGGAATGCCTTCAACTCTTTACGCCGGGATCATCTGCTCGAGGCCTGCCTCAGCCGAGCCCCCCTCCGCCTACCCGCTGGCCTACCTGTCAAATGGAGCCCCGAGCATGCTCCTTGCTGCTGATACGGTCATACCCTCGGCTACTGGGGTCCAACAGGGCGACCATTTGGGACCCCTCCTGTCCGCCCTTGGTATTGATCACATCGCCCGGAGTATCACGGCCCCTCTCAACGTTTTGTATCTGGATGATGCTACGTTGGGCGGGCCTGTACGGACGGTCTGCCATGACCTTCAATCGGTGTTTCTGCCCTGGCGGGAATCGGCCTCCAGGTCAACTCGGCCAAGTTGGAGGTGGTGAACATCAACCTCGATTCTGCGAGCTTTGCAGCCTCCGTCTTGGACGTGCGTCCATTCTCCGCAAGGTTCAGGTGACGATCAAAGAGGATGTCCTCATCCTCGGGTCACCAATCCACCCGCCGGCCATCCGCTCAACCATCAGGTCCAGGCTTCAACAGCTCCAGACTCACACGAGCCGACTGGGCTTGATTGACGGCCACCCAGCTCTCTTTCTGCTGAGGAACTGCTTCGCCATGCCGAAGCTCCTCTATACACTCCGCAGCGCTCCATGCTATACCCAGACATCTCTCCTCGTCGACCTCGATACTTGTCTCCGAGCAGCAGCCGAGGAGATATGCAACGTCAAGTTTGACGACATAGGGTGGCAACAGGTCACTTTACCTGTCAGGTATGGCGGCCTTGGACCTCCGGTCCCCGATCTCACTAACTTTGCCGGCGCATCTTTCGTCGGTAACCTCGTGCCGCGTCCTCGTCAGCAGGCTTCTTCAAAACACAACAGAACCCGCTGTGTTCAGAGAACGTGAGGCCGCCTGTGAGACGTGGGACCGGCTGGTACTTAGCCCAGTAGACGTCCCTCCTCCTTCTCCCCCTGTTGACAACAAGTCCCCCCAACGCACTTGGGATGCCATCCAGTGCAGCCTGGCCTCAGACAGGCTCACGCGTCAGCTCGACCAGCACCACCTTGCTTGTTTTCGTGCGGTCTCTAAACCCCACAGTGGTGCCTGCCTCCATACCCTGCCCTCCTTCTCCACTGGCACGCAGCTAGACAACCATAGCCTGCGAATCGGCGTTACCCTGAGGCTCGGCCTCCGGATCTTCCAGCCACACCAATGTCGCTGCGGTTCCACCGTGGACTCTTTCGTCCTGCACCCGCTTTCCTGTCACCACAGTGCCGGCCGCATTCCACGCCATGCTGCCCTCAACGAGGTCATTAAACATGGCTTGGACGCTGCTGGCTTCCCTTCTCAGCTCGAGCCGGTGGGGCTGGATCGAGGGGACGGCAAAAGGCCAGATGGCATGACCATCTTCACGTTCCGCGGTGGCAAACCCCTCGTCTGGGATGTCACTTGTACCGACACTTTCTGAAGCTGCAACCTGGTGCAGTCTGCGACTGACCCAGGTTCTGCTGCACGTCGGGCTGAGGGGGCGAAACTCCCCAAAGACCGGTCGCTCTCTGACAGGTTTGCGGTCGTACCTCTGGCAGTGAAGACTTCTGGTGTCCTCGGCCCCTGGGTTACCTCCTTACTCACCACCATAGGCGCTGAGCTGGCCAGCCGCAGGTGTGAGCCCCACGAGTTGAAGTGGCTTTTCCAGCGCGTCTCCCTTGCCGTCCTCCGGGAAACGCCTTCTCCATTCTGTCCGCTGGGGCTGTGGGAGAGCCCCATCTCGTACCGTTGTAGTTGTTGTATACAGATATTAACTCATCAATCCCATTGTCCTAATATGCGGATGTTACTTATAATATATATGTATGATAAAGTTGTATCTGTTTATATACAGTATAGAAGTAACCGAGACTGCGTAAATGTGTATATAGATTTATATATTTTTAGTTATAGACATGTAAAAATGCCACATACGTATTTCCTTGTATATTGGAAAAAAAATGCTAAATACTTTCAACAGGTTTTTAAGCCTAACTGGGATTTTACCAGGTGTGTATATAGTATATATACTACATGTAGGCGGCGAATTGGCAGAGTCGTTAGAGCATCGAGTAGAATGCTTTATGGTATTCGTTCCGGCTCTTGCTCTCTGTGTCCAAATCCTACCAGGTCAATTTTGCTTTTCATCCTTTCGAGGTCGATAAAAAAGTACCAGTCTAGTACTGGGATCGATTCTTTCTCTATATCTTTTCTTCATTTCCTCTCTCTCACTTTTTATCTTTCTCTGGAAGAAATCTGCTTTTTACTCAGGCCTGGAGAGGGATAGGCTCCAACAAGCTTTAAATTCCCAAGAAACGCCGTATGTCAATACGGCGCCCCTACGACTCTGTTAGGAATTACATGACCATATATACATATACTACATATGAGTAAATCTATAAACACATTTACGCAGTCTCATTTACTTCTATTCTGTATATAAACAGATATAACTTTATCATATACGTCGGCTGCCTAGCACACAAATTAATATATATAATATATATATATATATATATATATAAGATAATGTTTAACCCCGACGGCAGAGCTCAAGCCGTTTCGACGGCTATTTATGGAGTCCAGAAATAGCCGTCGAAACGGCTTGAACTCTGCCATGGGGTTAAACATTTTCCTATTACCCACTCTACTACCCTAAGTATTGAGTACTCTGGTGCGTTATGGTCGATCTGGTTCCTTACCACACCTCCTTCGTTTTATATATATACATAATTTTTTTCTCCTACTTCTCCCCTCCCACTTATACTCCTCACATACATACTCCTCAGCTCAATTTGTTCCCCTTTAAATAGCCACCTCCCCCCCCATATGAATACGCATACAGTGCACTCACTCCAACGGTGGCTTATTTAAACAAATCCTCACAATAGATGTTTCGTTGCTTGAAGACCGGTAACGAGGAACTCCAAGTAGCGACTCACCGAGGCTAACATTTCAATAAATATTACACCACTCCATCACGGCATTAAGTATTTTTTTTTAATCATCCCACAGTGAGCCCGTAATTAGACACACACACACACAGACACAGACACACACACACACACACACACACACACACACACACACACACACACACACACACACACACACACACACACACACACACACACACACACAATTTAATATCTGTGGAAATATGCATGCATATGTATATATATATATGCATGTATGTACATGCACATATACATATATATATATATATATATATGCATATGTAGGAGGGGAGTTTTATTGTAGCACAATAAAGCAATGCAAATATCGGATAAGTAGCAACTCAACAGTTTATAGAACTGGAGTATAAATAATATAAGATCAAAAGATGGTTAAAAGAGTTCCATGTATTTTATTATGCGCATTTCAAAACCAAATATCATCATGGGATGATATTTGCGTTCTCATCAGATAAAATAGGGAGACATGATATGAAGCTTAAAAAACACTTGCGAGCAATATATATATATATATATATATATATATATATATATATATATATATATATATATATATATATATATATATATATATATATATATATAAATATACACGGGTGTGTATGATTGTGTATAGAAAATTATTTTAATAAAAGGAATTCCAACTTTGTCTGATTTACTCGTTTTATTTCCAATCCTTTAAAATGTATAATGGTATTAGAATGAAATAGTATGGTAGAATATTAAATGTTAAGTGTTAATTGAACAAGTACTTTCATGCTTTCGCAATCTTCAGGTGACAGTCAAGTTTGCAATTTTCAACAGTTGAAAATTGCAAACTTGACTGTCACCACAGACTATGAACCTGAAGATTGCGAAAGCATGAAAGTACTTGTTCAATTAACACTTAACATTTAATATTCTACCATACTATTTCATTCTAATACCATTATACATTTTAAAGGATTGGAAATAAAACGAGTAAATCAAACAAAGTTGGAATTCCTTTTATTAATATATATATATATATATATATATAGGAACGAGTAGGACCCCGACGGCTGAGCTCAAGCCGTTTCGACGGCTAATTCTGGGCGTCCAGAATTAGCCGTCTAAGCGGCTTGAGCTCAGCCGTCGGTGTCCTACTCGTTCCTATTACCCACTCTACTACCCTAAGTATTGAGTACTTTGGTGCGTTATGGTCCACCTGGTTCCTTACCACATTTCCTTCGTTATATATATATATATATATATATATATATATATATATATATATATATATATATATATATATATATATATATATATATATATATATATATATATGTATATATATATATATATATGAATATATATATATATATATAATAAAGTATGTCTCCCTACATGCAAAATGCATATAGGGACACATGTATTATCCAATATATATATATATATATATATATATATGTGTGTAAAAGGTAAAAGGTAAACAGAAATAACAACACAATCGGTACAGTATATGGAAGGGATATATTAGGTTAACGCTTGATATAGCAGGAAGAGGGTCTTAACGTTTCGGACGCTAGTCCTTCATCAGAAGAAAGAATGAGAAATAAGATAGACTAGCTGAGGTACCCAGCTTCGCCAGGGTTAACAAATGATGAGAGAAGACCCGCAGAAGAGAAAACGTCTGTATTGAATGCATTGTCTTGTTTACAGTGTGTGTATAGTGTGTGTGTATGTTTGTGTGTGTTTATATATATATATATGTGTGTGTGATTGTTCGTGTGTGTGTGTATATATATATATATATATGTGTGTGTGCCTGTGTGAGTGTTCGTGTGTGTGCCTGTGTGGGTGTTCGTGCGTGTGCGTGTCATGGTTATCAATGTAGAAAACAAGTCATTTTCACCAACAGTGGAGTTAACTTAAATGAAAATATAGGTGACCCTTAAAAGGGCCAAATTAGAAAACAAATTTATGGTTATCAAATTTTTTTCACCAACCCTTTATGAAGAAATGTTTAGAAAACAAATATTTTTCACCAACCTTATTCAAAAGCATGGATACAGTTCACATGGAGACAAGAGACAGTCCCCATGGAGATTGATGGTATCTGCTGTAGTAGCGGTAGCGATGGAAAGATCGCGATGGTTAATTCCATTAACAATTTGGCCCTTTTAAGGGCCACCTATATTTTCATTCAAGTTAACTCCACTGTTGGTGAAAATGACTTGTTTTCTACATTGATAACCATGACTATGAAAATATAAATGATTAAATCCAATTTATTTGATAACCATGACTTGTTTTCTAATTAACTTAAATTTGTTTTCTAATTTGGCCCTTTTAAGGGCCACCTATATTTTCATTTAAGTAACTCCATTTACATCGATATGCTTTAATAAAAAAAAACAAAAAAAAAAACGCGTGATATTTTCATTTAAGTAACTCCACTTACATCTATATGCTTAAAAAAAAAAAAAAAAAAAAAAAAAACGCGTGAAAAAAAAAAAGTTCATTTAAGTAACCCCACTTATGCGTGGTAGTAATACGGAAATAAACGATGTTTGACGAATGACGTCACCTTCGCCTGCTTTCATCGGCTGCTTCGACTGACAGCTAATAGCGTTGTAGTGCCAAGGAACCAACCAACAAACATCTCTCTTTTATATCTCTTTTATTTGTTCATTCAAAATATTTTTCAGCTAATTCTGTCGTACAATATACATTAGCAATCGTTATCTAATGTTTAAAACATATGAATAGCGGCGATGTATGCACCATATCAATCAAAAACGATATGAGAATTGAATACCATACTAAAGCGCCAGTAAGCTTGCTAAGAACCTGCAGATAGAAATGTTAATAAATACAACATTTGGCTTGGGTAATCTTTAAGATGTTCTTTCAGTGTAGGTTTCTTTTCTCAGCCAGTACGTTAAAGAAAATTGATAGTTACAACAATAAAGGTTGAAGAGAGAACACATTTTTTAACAAACTTTACAATAATTTGTACAACCATAATGGAAATTCCAAGTAACAGAAAATACATAAATTACATTGTTAGAGCCTCAGAGTACACAATATTTTTTGTTCGGCTCTCGGGAGCAACGATGAAGAGATTGTTTGGCGAGATCACCCTAGAGCATCCTACATACAATTGACCATGGTTTTCCCAGATGAAGGCCAGCCACATTTAGGGTTTGACCCTGAGCTTTGTTGATGGTAATCACGAAGCTTAGTCTCTCTGTTGCTCTAGTAACATTTTTTCTTCTGGAAAATCTGATCTTGCGGCAAGGCCAGGACTTTTTGGGTGGCATATCGGCAGTAACAATGACGATAAGCCGTCTGTGCTTTCGTGAAATAAATACGCTTGTTATAACATTTTTTCTTCTGGAAAATCTGATCTTGCGGCCAGGCTAGGACGTTTTGGGTGGCATATCGGCAGTAACAATGAGGATAAGCCGTCTGTGCTTTCGTGAAATAAATACGTTTGTTATAACATTTTTTCTTCTGGAAAATCTGATCTTGCGGCCAGGCTAGGACGTTTGGGTGGCATATCGGCAGTAACAATGACGATAAGCCGTCTGTGCTTTCGTGAAATAAATACGTTTGTTTATATTTTGTTTTTGTGTATGCAAAAATATCTGTACACGAATATGTAATTATATATATATATATATATATTAAAATAACAGATTAAAGTTTAAGCAAAGAATCGCTGCTTTCATCCTTAACGGGATCTTCTGAAACTAAAAAAAATCAATCTGTGAACGCAGAAGTAAATATTTCGAAAAACGTTGCAACCGAAAGAAAACAGGAAGATGATGCTTTGGTTCGTGAAGACGTTAGGAATGTCATATAACTGGAAGTGTTGACATTTGAACATTTTAAAGAAGTGAATATTTAAATAATGTATTTAATCTTTTAACAAAATTCAGTAGACAAAAATACCCTCACTTTCTTACTTGGAAAAAGTTACATCTATGGTGCAAATTTGGCGCCGTTTGTTCCAGCCGCTTAGCGGAAAGTTTGTTACTTACATACGGCCGTCAGCTTTATAGGGACGGGCGGGATGGAATTGGAAAAAAGTCTTTAGATAAAAATAACAGGTCCATTTCATGTTGACATCTCTTGCAAAACTGTTGTGCTGGCGTTTTGTGTATGATATATTTTTTTAGAAAAGTGGATGATGGAGCGCCTCTACCTGAAATGAAAAAAAAAAACGTTTTGTAAAAAAAGTTGTGCACGTGCGTAAGCATGTGTGTGTGTGTGTGTGTGTGTGTGTGTGTGTGTGTGTGTGTGTGTGTGTGTGTGTGTGTGTGTGTGTGTGTGTGTGTGTGTGTGTGTGTGTGTGTGTGTGTGTGTGTGTGTGTTATTATACGTCCGTACGAAGCTACGAAGAAAAGTGTGTGTATATGTGAGTAAAAGAGTATGTGTGCATGTAAGTACGAAGCTATGAGCAAAAGTATGTTAATATCAGGGTGTGTATGTGTGTATACAGAGCAGTGAAGGGAAAAGTGGAGTGAGCATATATAGTCGGCATATATTAGTTGTAAGAGAAGCTGCTATTGATCAAAAGAAAGCGATAGGTGTGATAATGGACGGGGTATTAGAGAAATTGATGAGGTGAGTTGAGTCCAAGAGGGGAATAGGACCCAAGGCGGTGAATCAGACTTTGTTCAGGCCTGGTGCGCGAAGCCTGTGATCCATGATGTAAAAGGACACCCAGGACTGAAACATGTAGGGAAGAATGACCAGGAGAACAGAAATGACGGGCGACAGGAGTATCCAAACCGAGTCGTATGTCCCTCAAATGTTCGGCAATACGGTCTGCCATACGGCGTCCCGTTTGTCCGATATATAAAGACCCACAAAGAGAACACCGGAGGGCATAGACAACGTGGGTGGATGTGCAGGTGAAGGGATGGCGGATACGGAAAGACCCGTTAGTGCCTGTAAGAGTGATGAGGGTGGAAATGAAGGGACAAGTGTTGTAGCTGGAACGGGAACAAGGGAGGATACGGAAGGAACAGAGGATATGTCGCAGGCGTGGTAGGGTGATGGGGTGGTGGGTGAGATGGAAAGGAACACGGGTGTTGGGAGGGCGGGGTGAAGTGAGATGGCTATGGTGCGGTCTGTTTCACGGGCGCGGGTGAGAGCAGCTTGTATCAGGGTGGAGAGATATCCACGCTGGATGAAGCAAGAAACCATGTGAAGGGAATGGGTTCCGAAATCGTCACCTGGCTACAGAGCCGACGAAGACGGAGGAATTGGGAATAGGGTATGGAGTGTTTGGTGTGGGTTGGATGGGAGGAGGTGAAGTCGAGGTAAAATTGGGAGTCTGTTGGTTTAATGAAGATGGAAGTAGAGAGGGTGTGGTGAGAGTGATTAATAGATAGAGAGATATCTAGAAAAGCGAGAGAAGTATCGGAGGCGGAGGCGGTGAAATTGAGAGCAGGGTGGAAATATTGGACAAAAGAAAGAAAACAGTCGAACTGTTCTCGTGATAGAGAGGTGACGCCGATACAGTCGTCGATATAACGACCGTATAGCTCAGGAGTCGGTCCAGCATACTGGGAGACCATCTGGGCTTCGACGTAGCCAACAAACAAGTTGGCATAGTTTGGACCCATTCTAGTTCTCATCGCTACCCCAGAGACCTGTTGATCAAATTCACCCGAAAAAGAAAATCCCTTGAGGGTGAGAACAAGCTCGGCCAGACGGAGAAGAGTGGTAGTGCTGGGGTAAGGGGTAGGGCGTAAGTCTAAAAACTGTTGGAGAGCGTGGAGGCCGTCATCATGAGGGATGACGGTATTGAGGGAGGTGATGTCCAGGGTAAAGAGAAGGCGGGAGAGACCAGGAATGTACATAGGAAAAGAGTCAGAACCCCGACGGCAGAGCTCAAGCCGTTTCGACAGCTATTTCTGGATTCCAGAAATAGTTGTCGAAACGGCTTGAGCTCTGCTGTCGGGGTTCTGACTCTTTCCCTATTAATCACTCTACAACCCAAAGTATCAAGTACTCTGGTGCGTTATGGTCCACCTGGTTCCATGCCACACTTCCTTCGTTATATATGTATAATACATTATACATATATATATATATAGAGAGAGAGAGCTACATACTTGCATACATACATACGCAAACATTTATTGTGTATATGTATATATAAATATACTGCCATTGGATATATTCACATAAGTTCATGAGTTATTATGGTAATCTGCTGAAACTTAATGGATGCTTAGATACTTATACACACACACACACACACACACACACACACACACACACACACACACACACACACACACACACACACACACACACACACACACACACACACACATATATATGCATGTGTGTGTGTGTATCTGCTTATATACATGTATATTAATATATATTCGTATATAGATATATGTGTGTGTATATATATATATATATACATATGCATATATCTATATATATATATATATTTGCATATATATACATATATATATATGCATGTATATATATGCATATATATATATATATATATATATATATATATATATATATATGTATATATATATATATGCATATATATATATATATATATGCATATATATATATATATGTATATATATAAATATAAAAATTATTTATATGTAATACGAATATGCATAAATTAGGCATACACACCTGCACAAATAAACATTACACACACACACACACACACACACTCACACATACTCCAAACATACATGGAGACTCTCTCTCACACACACTCATACACATACATATATACACAGTACAGACATTCTTACGGATTCTCTCACTGACAGTGGTAGTATATGTGGGAGCAGTATCTGGACAGATGCCGATCTTATCAACTTAATGTCTCCCGGAAGTCTACATGAGCTTAATGTGTTTGATTATAAATGACGTGGCAACATATCACAGACAAACCTGGAATCACACACTACATACTATACACTGTACAGTACACATTATTCCACTCCAATTTATCTATGTCGGTCTGTCTGTATGTACGTAAGTACACACATATACATATAATACATATAATACATATATATATATATACATATATATATATATATATATATATATATATATATATATATATATATATATATATATATATATATATATATATATATATATACATATATATACATAATATATATACTTACATACACAGACATATAAATATATATATATATATATACAATATATATATATGCATATATACACATACATATATATATATATATATATAATAATATATATACATATATATGCATATCATATAATACATATATATACATATATATATATACATATATATATATATATATATATATATATATACATGCATATATTTATATATATTTATATATATATGCACACACACAAACACACATATATATAGACGAATGTATGTATGTGTGTGTGTCAGAGTGTTTGTGCGTGTGTAAAGTTTAATGTGTATCAACCACATAACTTTTACTTTCTTCTACTATCGACGATTAAGAAACAGATCGCATAATCCCTCACACACACACACACACACACACACACACACACACACACACACACACACACACACACACACACACACACACACACATACATACATACATACATACATACACACACACTCACATACACGCACCTACACATATATGGTTCTTATCGGATGGTGGTATGTGTTGCTTCCCTGTATCCAGTTCGACATTATACATACAAGCACACACACATATACGTACATGGACACAAACACGCTCTCTTCCCCCCCTCTCTCTCTCTCTCTCTCTCTCTCTCTCTCTCTCTCTCTCTCTCTCTCTCTCTCTCTCTTTTCATTACACACACACTCTCTCTCTCATGCACACGCACACATGCACACAAATACGCACTCTCTCATACATACGCATACAAACTTACACACATATACATGCACACAAACACGCACTCTCTCATACACACGCAAACATGCACACAAACACGCACTCTCTCATACATACGCATACAAACATTTACACATACATATGCACACAAACACGCGCTCTATCTCTCTCTCTCGCTCTCTCTCTCTCACTCTCTCTCACACATACACTCTCTCATACACACACACACATGTATGCACACAAACAAACACGCACTCTCTCATACATACGCATACAAACATATACACATACATATGCACACAAACACGCACTCTCTCACACACACATGCACACAAACACGCACACTAACACACACTACGCTACCACACATATATCCGTTTATTATTGAAGAATGCAAGAACAAGTATTCAACGCTATAGTGAAAATTAATAGTTTATTAAGGCTGAGCCAATGGCTTATTACTCTAGAGTTTCTTCTGTGTTTTATAGGGATTTCAGACAGTAGATGGCTGAAAATCTTAAGATATAAATGAGTGATTCGAAGCGTGCCCAGGGACGCCACACACTCCACCCTTAGGTACCTCCTATCCTCCACCCCCGAGGCCAGCACCAAGCGTTTGCGTGACCAGGTAAACGTCAAGGTTATCATGGGTGATGTCTCGGCCGCAGTTAGAGTTGCTGCCTCAGAGGACACTGTCCTCCAACCCACCGAGGTCCTGGCTGCTCTGCGACTAAAACACCCTGAGCCACCCACTGATCTCAGACCTATACTCCCACCCGACCCCCACTTGCTCCTTGTGGCTTCTGATGCAGACATCATGTCCGCCATAAGGCCCTTCCCAGCTAGCAGCTGCGGAGGTGTTGATGGTCTCCGACCAAGCCACCTCAAGGAGTTGATATCTCCCCTCTCCGCTGAGGCGCCGCCTTCTGAGTGCAATTGTGGCGCTCACCAATAGGCTCATCAATGGCGCCCTGGACCCTTACGCCCGAGACCCCTTTTTTTCGGCCAGCCTCACCGCTCTCAGGAAGAAAGAAGGTGGCAAACGCCCCATTGCTGTGGGCAATGTCTTCCGGAGGCTGGCTGCCAAGGTGATCTGCAAGTCCGTAACACACGTACTGGGTGAGGAGTTTAGTCTGGTGCAACTGGGTGTCGGCGTGTCTGGTGGCTGTGAGGGGGCCGCTCATGCAACCAGGCAGTTCTTCAACAGCTGCCCAGCGGAACCGGCATCCAGACACCTCATTGTCAAGCTTGACATGAGAAATGCCTTCAACTCTTTACGCCGAGAACATCTGCTCGAGGCCTGCCAGAGCCGAGCACCCTCAGCTTAACCGCTAGCCTACCTGTCATATAGAGCCCCGAGCATGCTCCTTGCTGCTGATACAGTCATACCCTAGGCTATGGGGTCCAACAGGGCGACCCTTTGGGACCCCTCCTGTTCGTCCTTGGTATTGACCACATCGCCCGGAGTATCACGGCCCCTCTCAACGTTTTGTATCTGGATGATGCTACGTTGGGCGGGCCCGGCGGACGGTCTGCCATGACCTTCAATCGGTGGCTCCTGCCCTGGCGGGAATCGGTCTCCAGGTCAACTCGGCCAAGTCGGAGGTGGTGAACGTCAGCCTCGATGCTGCGAGCTTTGCAGCCTCTGTCTTGGACGTGCGGTCCATTCTCCGCCAGGTTCAGGTGACCCCCAAAGAGGATGTAATCATCCTCGAGTCACCGATCCACCCGCCGGCCATCCGCTCCACCATCAGGTCCATGCTTCAACAGCTCCAGATTCTCACGAGCCGACTGGGCTTGATTGACGGCCACCCAGCTCTCTTTCTGCTAAGGAACTGCTTAGCCATGCCGAAGCTCCTCTATACACTCCGCAGCGCTCCATGCTATACCCAGACATCTCTCCTCATCGACCTCGATACTTGTCTCTGAGCAGCAGCCGAGGAGATATGCAACGTCAAGTTTGACGACATAGGGTGGCAACAGGCCACTTTACCTGTCAGGTATGGCGCTCTTGGCCTCCGGTCCCCTATCTCACTAGCTTTGCTGGCGTATCTTTCGTCGGTAACCTTGTGCCGCGTCCTCGTCAGCAGGCTTTTCAAAACACAACAGAACCCTCTGTGTTCAGAGAACGTGAGGCCGCCTGTGAGACGTGGGACCGGCTGGTACTTAGCCCAGTAGACGTCCCTCCTCCTTCTCCCCCTATTGACGTCAAGTCCCCCAACACACTTGGGATGACATCCAGTGCAGCCTGGCCTCAGACAGGTTCACGCGCCAGCTCGACCAGCACCGCATGCTTGTTTACGTGCGGCCTCCAAACCCCACAGTGGTGCCTAGCTCCATGCCCTGCCCTCCTTCTCCACTGGCACGCAGCTAGATAACCATAGCTTGCTCATCGGCGTTTTCCTGAGGTTCGGCCTCTGGATCTGCCAGCCACACCAATGTCACTGCGGTTCCACCGTGGACTCTTTCGGCCTCCACCCGCTTTCCTTTCGCCACAGTACCGGCCGCATTCCACGCCATGCTGCCCTTAACGAGGTCATTAAGCATGGCTTGGATGCTGCAGGTTTCCCTTCCCAGCTCGAGCCGGTGGGTCTGGATCGAGGGGACGGCAAAAAGCCCCAGATGGCATGACCATCTTCTCGTTCCGCGGTGGCAAACCCCTCGTCTGGGATGCCACATGTACCGACACTTTCTGCAGCCGCAACCTGGTACAGTCTGCGACTGACCCAGGTTCTGCTGCACGTCGGTCTGAGGGGGTCAAATTCCTCAAATAATGGTCGCTCTCCGACAGGTTTGCGGTCGTACCCCATGGCAGTGGAGATTTCTGGTGTCCTCGGCCCTAGGGCTACCTCCTTACTCACCACCATATGCGCTGAGCTAGCCAGCCGCAGGTGTGAGCCCCACGAGTTGGAGTGTCTTTTCCAGCGCGTCTCCATTGCCGTCCTCCGGGGAAACGCCTTCTCCATTCTGTCCGCCGGGGCTGTGGGTGGGCCCCATCGCGTACCGTTGTAGTTGTAGAAGAAACAGGAAGACAACAACTAAACACGTTACAATATAAACGATTGTAAATGTATTTTGTCCGACACAGTGAAATAACTGTAACAGATTCCCAAGAAAGACGGGGCCAAGAAGTAATCCGGTACGTCTAATTCCTTTCATCTTTATCTTGAAATTTTGAGTCATCCAATATCTAAAGACTATAGTGTTTATTGTTGTTGTTGTTGTTGTGTGTGTTGTTGGGTCGATGATCTTATGGTGTAGGTCCGACGCTGACTGGTGAGGCCGATTCGGGCAAGGAAACTACGCCCACATAGGGGGAACATGTTAGTAAGAGCTGCAGTAGAATTGGATGCTATTCGTGCTCCGTGTTCGGAACGCTTCTTCTGAGTCACTGCGTTGCATTTGGTTTCTGCTATAAATGCTCCCTCTAAGGTCAAATGGACAGGTCATATTGTCAGTATGTTTGACTGCAGACTACCAAAACATCTACTGTATGTAGAACAGTCATGGCAAGCGCCCGGTCGGTTGAGAGATTAAACGTTTCAAGGACAATTGAAAAGTGTCCCGCAAAAGACACTGTAAGATACAAGAGAAACTCCAGAGTAACAGTCCACCGACTCTTCTTCTTCTTCTTCTTCTTCTTCTTCTTCTTCTTCTTCTTCTTCT
The DNA here is from genome assembly GCA_964016885.1 of Eledone cirrhosa. NCBI lineage: Eukaryota > Metazoa > Mollusca > Cephalopoda > Octopoda > Eledonidae > Eledone > Eledone cirrhosa. Next base: position 358,353,546 of record OZ024743.1, on the reverse strand, counting down.
TCTTCTTCTTCTTCTTCTTCTTCTTCTTCTTCTTCTTCTTCTTCTTCTTCTTCTGCTTCTTCTTCTTCTTCTTCTTCTTCGCCCACTTATTCCCTAGAGGGTCGCGGGGGCAGAGTCCTCAAAAACTCCCTCCAACGGGTCCTGTCATAAGCAACCGCGTCCAACTGATCCGGCTGGATCTCCAAGTGAGACCAGCCAAGCTCATGGATGCTATCCAACCATGTTGCTCGGGGTTCTATTCCTGGATCTCATATCGGTTGGTTTTGCACGTAAAATATGTTCAGCGATTCTTTCCTGAGACATTCTAACCACATGCCCATAGTATCGAAGCTGTGATCTCTCAATTCGAAGAAGTAGCGGCTCTACCTAGAGTGACTCTCTGATCTCTGAGCTACATATTCTTTCCTGAGACATTCTAACCACATGCCCATAGTATCGAAGCTGTGATCTCTCAATTCGAAGAAGTAGCGGCTCTACCTAGAGTGACTCTCTGATCTCTGAGCTACATATTCTTTCCTGAGACATTTTAACCACATACCCATAGTATCGAAGCTGTGATCTCTCAATTCGGAGAAGTAGCGGCTCTACCTAGAGTGACTCTCTGATCTCCAGCTATGTACTCTATTGAGTAATGTTACTCCATTATTCAATCAGTCAGACTTTATTCAAGTTTGCTATACTTAAGAAATGTAGAGTGTGGATATTATCACATGATCTATTGCCCACGCGACAAGGACTGACAAGAGAAAAGCATGGGCATATCCCTTTCTCCATAGCTAACTACTGGAGATCTTTATGATTTCGATGTCTTAAAATTAGTATAATTTCCTCCAGCGCACACGGTATTGCAACACAACAGAACATGACGTCAAAATACGGTAAAATAGGACACAATGAGTATTTTCGATTAAATACACAAATAAAAGGTAAAAAGTGTACGTACAATCGAAGTTGCTTCTACCTTAAAACGAAAAGTGATGAAACGAGGTACAGTGTGCAACTAATTAGCCAAAAGGAAATAGAGAGAATGATATAAATTCGGATGTTAGTCGTAAGACGAAACAGCATCAAGATGTGGACTGTAAGGAGGCTATCAAGAGATTTAGGTGGAGGAACTTTGATGTGACATGCAGGTCGTCTCGTCCACGCTGAACATTCTTGGAGACTTCTGGTGTCACCTCCCTGCTCACTACCATTGGCACAGAGTTGGCTACCTGCAGGTGTGAGCCTCGCGAGCTGGAATGGCTCTCCTTTACCATCCTCCGGCAGCCAGCGCGTAGGCCCCAGTTTGCTCATAATAGTAAGAGAGGGAAAGAGCGAGAGAGGTGGAGGTAGTGACGGTGGGAGTTTGACTCTTTTATGTTCGGACCTAGTGGATATATGTACAAATATTCAGAGATTTCAGATTGATACAAATAGAGAGAAGAATAGAAGCATTATAAAGATTATCCATCGATTCCTCCTAAAAGCCTCTTGAAGAAAAGCGATAGATTAAAATTAAATAATCCAAAGTTTCAATAAACTTCTCAGCTGCTTTTACATCGGTATTAACTACTCCTGTTATTCGCATATTTTTTTTAGCTATTAAACCAAAGCCCATCCTTAGGCTTTAGTGCTTGTGGGGGTGGGGTGAAAGGGTTCGGCTTCAGAACATTTTGTGTGGGCTCTATAATTTGCATTAATTCTAAGGTGGAGTTTCGGAATATGTTTAGCTCCATAACGTTTTCTGAAATTGAGGGTGTACCATTGAATAGAAGGGGATGCAAAACCATCTAGTGCCCCTTCCCTCGGCGAACGGATCCTATTAAGCCATCCATTGGTAGCTTGGATGTTTTCCATATATTCATATCCTATTCGGTTCTTCTAAGTTTCGAAAATACTTCGAGCCTTAGCTTGAATTGTTAGTTGTTACGGTTACACATATTCTTTAATCCAGTCTTCCATCCAACAACTTTTTCATTTCACATATAGGTCCTTGTTGATTGCATGGTGGCCAAGATGTTACTGCATCCAAAATACTATTTCTTTGACTTTAACAAGAGTGGAGATAGTTGGGAATAGTTTTCAACTAGTAATGACCACGTCTCGGGTGTACCTCATTGACCATGGTACCATGAGACAACTGTAAATATCGTCCTGTAGCATTTACTCCTCACTTACTTCATGCTGGTTAATTATATTTAAATTCAAAATGAAGTGGTTTTCTCTACTTTTTGTCAGGAGTATTAGTAGATGGTAAAATCTTCCTTTTGACGACATATTTGGAAGTAGTAAATATCTAGAAGCTAAGCGATGTAAATTGTGATATGTTTACTGGAGTATGAATGATTCCGAAAGAACGTGATGAGGCTATTCGGAGATACGTATGAATTTTACAGCTGGAACATAATAGATGGCAAGTGAAAATGCGGATGTGTAACTGCGAGTAGTCGTAATTCGCGAAGGCCTCATCTCGAGGAGTGCATGTATATGTATGTATGTATGTATGTATGTATGTATGTATGTATGTATGTATGTATGTATGTATGTATGTATGTATGTATGTATGCCTTTGCTCACTATAAAAGCTTCACGGCACAGGCATTGCTTTACATCAGGAGATCTCTCTGCACTTGTCGTCACATAGTACCATGGGCCCAGCACTATGTGTCAATAATTGTCGCAAGTGTAGTTTTTGTACCAGAGTTTTCCAGTCGCTGGCTGGACTAAAAAGTCACACTCGTTCAGCGCATCGGTAGGAGTTCTCCTACATGGATATAAAGTAGTGGCCGTACTCGAAAACGAGTTGGCAGCCACGATATATGTATGTATGTATGTATGTATGTATGTATGTATGTATGTATGTATGTATGTATGTATGTATGTATGTTATTCTGGTTTTATAATTTCACAAAGTTTTACCAATAGAGAGAGAGTCGGTTTCTAACATAGACACAAGACTCTCTCATTGGAATTTACACAACATCAACTAGGTAGGTATGTATGCATGTGTAGATATGGATGCTATTGTATGTGTGGATGTGTATGTTTTGAGTTGTATGTGTGCATGTGTATATGCTTTGCATCTGTATATGTGTATATGCAGTTATTAGATGCAAAATTTTGGAATGTCTTACATATTTTTACTGTATGTATGTATGTATGTATGTATGTATGTATGTATGTATGTATGTATGTATGTATGTATGTCAGGTCACCAGTTAGTGCTACTGGTAACATGTATCCCAGTACAACCTGTCTCATGGTCGGGTCATTGGCGACTAAACTGGCAACCCCACCAAGGTTTCTTGGTGAAGAGGGTGACTTTGGACATCCTGCAGGACTAAAAACAAAACCTGTCAAAGGGCAAAGGAGCTCTTTAGAGTCAATGGCCATCCAAAATCACCGGGAGAGATGACCCCTTAGCCTTTGTCAAGGCAGAATTCTAGGAGAAGGAAAACTCTGATATAACACCTGCAACCCTGATGGTATCCAATGATGTTGACTTGTTCTTCTTTTTGGTAAATATCGTCTTGGTTAAGAGAGTGAGACTGGCTTTGTGCAGTGCCTTTGTTCACTATAAAAGCTTCAGGCACAGGCATTGCTTTATATCTGGAGATTCTCTGCACTTGTTGTCACATGGTACCATGGGCCCAGCACTATCTGTCAATAATTGTCACAAGTGTAGTGTTTGTACCAGAGTTTTCCAGTCGCTGGCTGGACTAAAAAGTCACAGTCGTTCAGCGCATCGGTAGGGGTTCTCCTACATGGATATAAAGTAGTGGCCGTACTCGAAAACGAGTTGGCAGCCACCATGTATGTATGTATGTATGTATGTATGTATGTATGTATGTATGTATGTATGTATGTATGTATGTATGTATGTATGTATGTATGTGTATAGAAACAATCGGGCTGGATACCCAATCGCGCAGTTAAACTACCGGTTAAACCCTAGCCTTTGTCAGGGCAGTCTTCTAGGAGAAGGCAACTCAGGAAAATGGGATAACTCCAACATAAAAGCTGCGGCTCAGTAGTTACCGATGATGTTGATATTTTCTTCTTTTCGGGTTATAGCTACCGTTGCTCAGAGACTGGGATTGGCTCAGTGCACAGTCTTTCCTCACTTTAAAAAAAAAATCTTCACGCACAGGCATTGCATGATAGAATTAATTGATAATTATTAATAATATTATATCGTGCAATGGCCATACTCGATAACGAGGGGGCAGCCATCATATATGCATGTATGTATGTATGTGTGTGTGAGTGCGTGTGTACATATGCGTATTGAATTGTTTTTCATGTCATGAGGATGGTAGTGTTAATGTTTTTATTGTTGTATTGTTGATGATGATGATGATGATGATGATGATGACGACGACGACGACGATGATGATGATGATGATGATGATGTTGATGATGGTGATGATGATGGTGATGATGTTGATGATGTTGATGATGATGATGATGATGTTGATGATGAAGATGATGATGCTGATGATGAAGATGATGATGATGATAACGATGCAATCTCTATATTTCCTTATAGCCCAGCATATTTCAGTAAATCTAATAAGGCACCTATTGTTAACGCCAGGCGACTAAGCTAACAGCAATATTATTTAAAAAGTCATTAGACGCTTTTTTATTTTATTTTATCACAATCTTAATCCGGAGCTTCAGAAATGTAATGTCTATATAATAAAATAGTTTATATATATGGTTTTTTAGTTCGTTGTAAGTGTCTGAGCATATGGGTGATTATATATGTGTGGATGTATGTGTGTTGAGGCGTGCGAACATTTCCAACAAAATGTTGCCTCTTTTCTTTTTGTATTTTGCCTTATTTTTGGCTTTAATCTTTTGTTTTGCGGATATCAGTATGCGTGCGTATATGTGTGCTAATGGCAATATGAAAACCCATTTATTCATACACATATATAAAATGAAGTGTTTATATACACACACATATATATAAATATATTTATATTTGTACATGCCCACACATATAATAGGCACAGGCATAGCTATGTAGTTAAAGAGTTCACCCCGTAGCCAAGTAGTTTTGGATTCCGTCACACTTTGTAGCACCCTGGGTAATGTTTTCTGCTATAGCCTCGAGTTCACTAATGCCTTGGGAGTGAAATTTGATAGACGGAAACTACAGCCCATCGTATATATGTATATACATGTATGGGTGCATGCCTGTCAGTGTCTGTGTTTACATTTGTTTCTGTGCGTGTGTTTTTGTCTCGTAGTTAAGCAGTTCGACAAAAATCCCTTTACTGCCCCAGTCTAACCTATGGAACCAGTAAAAGAATAATAAAAGAATGTATACCGTATTTCCCGTATTTCCCGGCGTCGAAGACGCTACTCTTTCCCTAAAACAAGGCTAAAAAAATGTAAGATGCGTCCTGGAGGCCGAAGGTTCTTTATTATTTTTTTTTCAAATTTTTGGTTGTCAAAGTTAGGGTGCGTCCTCGAGGACGAAGCGTCTTTAGCGCCGGGAAATACGGTATATACACGAGGTGCTGCTTAAATATTCTCGGCATTAAGTTAGGTCCACTACAAATTAGCAAACCATCTTCAAGGACGCGCGATTCACCCAACGGAATTTCAACTAAAACAGAGTAATTGAAAATAAAAGTGCAAGAGGACCTATATACAATATATTCATACATAGTCTGACCGTGAGTATTTTAAGTTGTGATCATATCGTAGCTATCTTAGTATCTCTGAAAGGGCACTGTCTACACGTATTTCAGAATTATTACCAGTAGCAGGCTCTTATTCCGAGACACTGTAGTACGATATACTTGAAAGTCTTATAGATTTTGTAAAACAAATTTATTCACTTACAGTGCAAGATTGACCGGCTCGTATTAATTAGTGATAGTACTAATACAGAGTGATTCAGAATAAAAGCGGATATAGAGTTAAGTATATTATACATAACCTACTCACACCACGAGCTGATCTTTTTATATGACCGTATAGTTTGAGTACTCTTGGTGTGAGTAGGTTATGCCTAGAATCTGGAAGGAAGGTTGACTGGTAAGAGAAGCAGAGGCCGGCAGCCAAAACGATGGCTTGATAATGTCAACTTATGGACTGGACTTGATATTTACTCTTTAAACTCTGCTGCAGGTGATCGAACTTTGTGGAGAAAAATATCTCATGTTGATGCGCAGTCTGCAACTGGCTGAATTTAGCGTCACAAGAAGATATTATACATAAACATATTATACGCTTGGCAAAATCATTAGAACAAAGGATAAAAGGCTTTGTGGTATTTATCCCGGCCCTTTACATTCTGAGTTTAACTTTGCTTTTCATTCTTTTTATGGTCAATAAAATAAAATAGCAGTCAAGCACTGGGGTAGATATAATTGCCTTACCCTTCCCATTGTTGGCTTTCTGCCAAAATTAGAAATCATTATTATTATACATGGCGGTGGATTGGCAGTATCGGTAGAGGGTCGGACGCCATGCTTTGACGCATAGAGTTATGGCCCTTGCCATTCTGAGTTCAAATCCCGCCGAGGTTAACTTTGTCTTTCATCCTTACAGCGTCGATAAAATAAAGTACCAGTAATGCACTGGGTAATTTGGTGGCCTTGTGCCAAAAGTAGAAACAATTATTATTATACTAGCCCGCCCGTGACCCGTTTGGTCACGTTCACTTCAAAATATAAAAAAAAAAATTATGTATGTGTGTGTGTATATATGTAGGTGTCTGTGATCTATATATGTGGGTGTCTGTGATCTATATACATTGGTCATAGACAGACACACACATATTCACACACACACACACACACACACATATATATATATATATATATATATATATATATATACACACACACTCACATATACATATACACAACAACACCTGCTCTCTCTCTCTCTCTTCCATTCTACTTCTCTGCCTCCTCTACTTCGGAAAAACCCCGTATCTCGGGAACCCGTGCTCCGATTTACGCGAACTTGTTTTATTCCATTTATATTCCCATTTCAGGCGCAACTTTCTTTCAAAGTATTTTCCCATTATGCTCCCTTTTGGCTGTATTACATTACAGACAAGCAAGCAAGCAAATAATCACAGAGTTTTAGTAGTATACAGATATATATTCGATAGAATCCAAACGATGGATCATCTTCGTTTTGGCTGTCGTGCAGGTTTCTTTGCTTCGAAGGTTTTGTTATCTTTCCCAAAGTAAGAGGTAAGACGTTCTTTCACAAAGTTAGTTGCAGCATATCTTCCTTCTGTTCCCTCTTCTATTACAATTGTAACGAATATTGTCCATTCGTAGCTGTAGCAACATGAATCTTTATTTCAATGTGATATTTTCAAATGCCCAAGATGTTCGCCACCAATACTCAGGACCAGATTTAGAGATTGGGGGCGCTGGCTAGTTCAGGTTTGGTGGGCCCCTTATATAATACACACACACACACACACACACACACACACACACACACACACACACACACACACACACACACACACACACACATATATATATATATTCTTAGCCATTTTTGAATGTATTCTTGGCGCGATCATTTTGGAAAATTTATTGTCTAGATTAGAGCAAACTCCTGAAGAGTCCGACGCTTGAGTTTCCGAAGTTATTGGAAATCTCAAAATGCGGACGAAACCATGGTCGAGGTAAATAAATGTATTCTCTTTTCTCCTAGTTTATTTTACACCTAATTCTGTTTAATTGACTATATCTGGGCGATTACGCTGTCGAAATATTCGATAAATATTCTGTCGCAGCCGACGCGAAAGGTTAGTTTCGGTTATTTGTTGGAGATTTCTTCATAGAAGCCTTATTCTTATAGCCTGGTCTATTCGATTTTTTATATGGTTAATTATGCTAATTGGGAGAGGAAATGGTATATATTTTATCTGGTGATTCTATAGCCATGTTTTATGATATATAGCTCTGATTATTTAATTTATTAACTTTTCATTGAGCCACAAAGTGACCCGTTGCAAAACACGTATATGTATATATGTATATATAGATATATATATGTAAACCTTTATATATATATATATATATATATATATATATATATATATATATATATATATATATATGTATGTTTGAATATACATATATACACATAGGCGGGATGAGAGAGACAGAGAGAGAGAGAGAGGGATGGAGAGAGAGAAATAAAGAAAGATAGCAGAGACTGAATAGAGAGGAAAAGATTTGAATTTCTTCATATACACCAATCCACTACCAGGTCATGAGATCAAATAATTGAGGCAGCAAAGGAATGGTCATTGTGTACATACACATTCAAGCATATAATATACACACTCATAAATATATTCACACATCAAGCACCATATTTGATAAAGACATATATATATACACTCATACACATGCGTAAATATACACCATATGCAACAGTTCTTACTTTCTCCAACTTGTGTTGCTAAAGTAGAGAAATTTTAATAAATTGTCAGAAAAATGACATCAACTACATTTTAAAAATCACTCTCTAAAAGATAAACTAATGTTTATGATCATGGCTCCATATTTGCTCTGTTCTAAAAAGGTAACAGGAGCTCTGTTTGAAGTGTGGGCCTTGCTCAAAGAAGGGGCCTGTCGATGAGGCAGGCCCAGAGCATTTCCCCCGCCCCGATACTGTTTTTCTTCAGCATGCTTGAGATGCCATTCCCTATTCCAATGATAACCAAAATGTCTTGTTATATGATATACAAACTTATCAATATTGTATTTTACATAGGCAGTTACCTTTAAACTTATAAAAGGAAGGGCTAACCTTTGAATTGTCTGTAATATGAACCAGAGTATGTTTATATGTTTTTCTCCATATGTTACATAAAAAAAACAGACCTAATATTTTAATTATTGTTGATATAGTTTACACCTTCGTGTTCCGATCACAGCTTATTACAATTTCAAGACCATTGACAGTTTCTTTACATACTTCCGGTTGATGTTTTGATCAGAAGTGAACGAGATGTTTATTAGAGCATAGACATTTACGTTTCAATTTTTCATTATTGTATCTGGACTTGTCATCCTCATCAATTTGAACAGATATATTTCAGAGGATTGTGTGTGTGTGGTGGTGGGGTGGTGGTGTTGGTGGTGGTGGTGGGGTGGTGGGGGGCGTGTGGTGGTGCTTGAGATGGTCCAGAGGCCGCTGGCGTGTACGCAGGTCTTTCTGGAAATAGGGTTGGGGTGCTGAGGGTATTACGTGGCCGCGAGTGGGGGGGGGGGGGTGATGGCCCCCAAAAGTTTGAGAACCTCTATTTTAGAGGTTCCCCTGTTGGCTCGTCTCAAATTTTACTGGAGGGGTGAGGTTGCCCAGCAGCAACAGCAGCAGTAACAGCAGCAGCGGCAACTGCATCACCACCACCACCACTATCAAAAACAACAACAACGACAACAAAAATAGAAACAAAAGTACTGGGGTTTTGTACATACGAAAGAAATTCATTATTTCTTATCGGTAGAGAGTCGGGCGCCATGCTTTGAAGCATAGAGTTACCTCCCTTTATGATCTGAGTTCAAGTCCCGCCGAGGTTAACTTTGCCTTTCATCCTTACGGGGTCGATAAAATAAAGTACCAGTAATACACTGGGTAATTGCTGGCCTTGTGCTAAAAGTAGAAACAATTATTGGGCGGTGAATTGGCAGTATCGGTAGAGGGTCACACGCCATGCTTTGACGCATAGAGTTGCGGCCCTTGCCATTCTGAGTTCAAATCCCGCCGAGGTTAACTTTGCCTTTCATTCTTACGGGGTCGATAAAATAAAGTACCAGTAATGCACTGGATAATTGCTGGCCTTGTGCCAAAAGTAGAAACAATTATTTCTTTCTGTCTTTGTCACCTGTCTTTTCTTTCTGGTCAGTTTCTGAAATTATACAGCTGTTCTCTTACTATTCAACTAGTTTTTGATACTATACAGCCGGTTGTGCAACATTTATTAAATGGACTCGCTAATCACACGCCATTTCCCCTCTTTCCTCTACACCACAACCAACTAAATAGTAAAAGAGTAAGAAAGGAAAAAACTGAAGAACAGAGATAAGATCCAATGTCACGTGAAGGTCATAATCATCACATACAAAGAGAGAATAGGCTGACTTTTATTACAAGACTGATATCACCATCAGACGTGTGTGGTAGGGGTGGGGAAGGGGGTGTATGGGTGGTGTGTGTGGGGGTGGTGGTGGTGTGTGGGTGTGTGTATGTGGGGTGGTGGTGGTGGAGTGTATGTGAGCGCCCGTCTTACGGTAGAGGTGTAGGCAGTGGAGGAAACATTTGGAGTGTACCTAATATCAACAATGCTAATGCTAACACCATTACCCCCATCACTACCATCTCCATGCCTAGAATACCACCTTAATTATATCTCACCACCCCCCACTGCCACCACCACCACCACCACCAGCACCACCAACGCCATCACCACCATCACCACCAATGCCACCACCACCACCACCACCAACGCCACAGCCACCATCACCACCAATGCCACCACCACCACCACCACCACCACCAACGCCACAGCCACCATCACCACCAATGCCACCAACGCCACCACCACCACCCACCACTCCCACAAACTTCATTGCCATCACAACCATCGCAGCCAGCACGAACATAGTAAAAATTACTCCGTCATCAAACCCAACCATCACCGCTGTCCTCGCGTCCCCTCCATCGCCGCCACCACCGCCACCTCAACTTCCGCCGACCCCACTACGGCGCCCTCTACCGTCTCCGCCACCGCCGTTACCACCACCACCGCCGTTTCCACCACCGCCGTCTCCACCACCGCCGTCCGCACCACCGTCTCATTACTATCATATAATCATCACAATCTCCTCCAAGCAAAAAGTATAATGACTACCATTATTATCCCCACTCATAATAAATCAAGGGAATTTAAAAGAAGAGCCAATCTTCAGCCACAATCTTCAGCCTCTGTACGAATTACTGTGATCTCTGTCAAAACAACATATATGTTAGATAGGTCGGTGTTAATAATTAGTAACTTATTATTTCCAACTGAAGGTGCGTGGCTTTGTGGTTAGGGGTATTCAGCTCACGATCATAAGGTTGTGAGTTCGATTCCCGGCGGTGCGTTGTGTCATTGAGGAAGACACTTTATTTCACATTGCTCCAGTCCATTCAGCTGGCAAAAATGAGTTGTACCTGTAATTTGAAAGGCTAGCATTTTGTGTCACATTTTGTGTCACGCTGAAGCACCCTGAGAACTACGTTAAAGATACACGTGTTTTGTGGAATGCCCAGCCACTTGTACCTTCATTTCACGACCAGAGTATTCCGTTGATCGTGCTAACAGGAATATTCATCGTCGTAACCGATGGATTGCCAATACTACTATTATTTTCGTGGCATACAGTTACGGCCCTTTACCTTTTGAGTTCAGATCCCGCCGAAGTTAGCTTTGCCTTTCATCCTTACGGGGTTGATAAAATAAAGTACCAGTCACGCACTGGAGTCAATTTAATCGACATTCCCCTCCTCCAAAATTGCTGGCCTTGTGCCTATATAAGAAACCATTGGTAGAGGGTCGGATGCAATGCTTTCCAGCATAGTTACGTCCCTTTACGATCTGAGTTCAAATCCCGCCGAGGTTAACTTTGCCTTTCATCCTTACGGGGTCGATAAAATAAAGTACCAGTAATGCACTGGGTTCGATTTAATCGATTTTCCCCTCTCCCCAAATTACTGACCTTGTGACAATACTAGAAATCATTATTCGCGGCATAGAGTTGCGACCCTTTACTTTCTGAGCTCAAATCCCGCCGAGGTTAACTTTGCCTTTCATCCTTACGGGGTCGATAAAATAAAGTACCAGTAATGTACTGGGTAATTGCTGGCCTTGTGTACCAATAGTAGAAACAATTATTATTTCGTGCAAGGGCGGTGGATTGGCAGTATCGGTAGAGGGTCGGACTCTATGCTTTGCAGCAAAGAGTTACGGCTCTTTATGGTCTGAGTTCAAATCCTGCCGAGGTTAACTTTGCCTTTCATCCTTTCGGGGTCGATAAAATAAAGTACCAGTAATGCACTGGGATAATTGTTGGCCTTGTGCCAAAAGTAGAAACAATTATTATTTCGTGTAAGCGTTAGAGGAACATTCATTGGTGATAGTTACATAACATACAGAGAGAGAAGCAAATTAGTCCAGAGGCCACAGCAGTAATTAAATATTGCATTAATAGATATGTAATAGTACATACTTATTGTTATTCAGGTTCTTCGCTCCAATATAAAGGAAGATCAGAAGTGGAAAACATAATTGTTTCTATTTTTGGCACAAGGTCAGCAATTACCCAGTACATTACTGGTACTTTATTTTATCGACCCCGTAAGAATGAAAGGCAAAGTTAACCTCGGCGGGATTTGAACTCAGAATGGCAAGGACCGTAACTCTATGCGTCAAAGCATGGCGTGTGACCCTCTACCGATACTGCCAATTCACCGCCCAATAATTGTTTCTACTTTTGGCACCAGGCCAGCAATTATCCCAGTGCATTACTGGTACTTTATTTTATCGACCCCGTAAGGATGAAAGGCAAAGTTAACCTCGGCGGGATTTGAACTCAGATCATAAGAAAACATAATATGGGTTGATATCAGGCATTCTGAGTTACGATTTCTCGCGGCAAATTTAAATAAAAAAAGTGGTGTAATTTGACGGAGCGGTGTTTTTTTTTGTGTTGTGAAGTAGCCCATTTAATCTTCGCTCTGCATTAGAGTGTGACTATTTATAACTATGTTACCTAATGAATTAATTATTACGGATCACCGTGTCATTCGTGGTGTTGGTTTAGGAAGGTGTTTTACGACCGAGTAGATTCTTATTATGGATTACATAAGCAATAGTGTTCACATGTGTACATATATGGCCACGTAAATCATTACACTTATGAATTGGCGATATACAGTGTAATTTGCCTAAAGCCCAAAACGTAACATTATAAGAATAGTCGGCCATATTTCGTTATTGTATCATAGTATTAGTGTAATTAAATGTGAGGAAGCTCGTGAAAGCTTAAGATACTAATAAAAGTAAACAATTCAGTTGCTGTTCAATTAAGGTTAGTGTATTAGGTCTATAGTAAAAATAATTATCAATACACATATATACTACACATATCGACAAACCAAAATATGCATTTACACACACACACACAAACATTCAAAACACACACATATATATGCACGCACACACATATATATGCACCCCCCCCATACACACACATGTATATATACGTATATGTGCATACCCATATACGTAAATACATCACATAGTGTGTGTGCTGATAAGTAATCCTAAATTAAATAAGAAGAACGGAGGAGGAAAAGGATATACACTAGGTTGGGGTGGGAGTAGTGAAAATGTTAAATGGCCTTTAAAATAGAGCTATTAAGATATTATTGATTTATCATTGTTAAGAAGTGTTGTTCAAATTAGTTAAGAGTCAGCGGAAAAGAATGGCGTCATTTTATTATGATAATGATTATTATATTGGAGTATCAGGGTTAGAAACTGTTTAAGAAGTGGGAATGTCTATATATTAAAACTAATAAACTTTTAGTTAAATTTTATTACTAATATATTAAACTATTATGTGGTTAAGATTCAGTGAGCAACACAAAAATTTATTATTTCCTATAGTAGAACGATTGGGAATTTTTATGGGAGCAGATAGAAAGAATCTCAAAGCTAGACTTTAAATTCGAGAGGCATTCCCTGAAGCACAAATTACACCTTCAGTTTCTATGCTGGTATGATTTCACAATTTTAAGAACTTTCCAATTAATGGAGTATTCTAAATTGGCCTCTTTCATATTCCATATATAACGGGCTAATGATGTTGAGCTACTTAGTTTTTCTTCCTAAAAGAGTGACGATACATATATCTAGATTTAAAACTATTTGAGGTAGCCCTGATATATACCTTGTTATTAGTATGTGTAGATATAGTACTTTGATAAACTTGTTTTTAGTTAGCGGGATTTGAATTCAGAACGTAAAGGACTGTAACTATATGCCGCAAAGTATGCTGTCCGACGCTGTACTGATTATTGCCAACAACAACAGCAACAACAGCAACAACAACAACAACAACAATAATAATAATAATAATGATTTCATTTATTGGCCACAAGGGCCGACATGTAGGGGACAATATAAAAACAGGGACAGTGGGGTTTACAATAAGCTCGAATAAAAGTGCACAATGGCAAGACTAATTTAACAATGAAAATATAAAAAATATATAAATAAACTATGCATAAATATAACAAAATAAATTCCCCAATAGGGGGGTGGACGACCCAGGGGTAATTCAGGTACCCCACCAATCCTGAACCACCCTGCGCTTCTAGGGCACCCGGGGAGAGCACGCCTCTCCTCCTCAAATTAGCCAGCCTATAGACGCATGGTCAGAGTAGGCCCACTCACACGGCCATTCTCACCACATTCATACACGTTTTAGAAAATGTACGGGGGGGGGGGGGGCATCACTTCTCTCTCCACCCTCACCTCCCTTTCCAGGTGAAACTTGAAGAAGTTTATTAGGGATTGGCCGAAGAGAAAAGTGTCTGTCTTCAGTCCTTTCAATCTGGCCCATCTGGTCAGTATGCATGTAAGTTTATCACCTATATAGAAACGATCGTAGATATTAAAAATGGATTAAATTTTAAAACCTTGGTTCTATTCATTTTGAATATATATATTCAAAATGAAGAGAACCATGGTTTTAAAATTTAATCCATTTTTAATATCGAGTGGTCATACGGCCTACCGCTTACGGACGCTTTAAGCATCCAACATCAATTATATATATATATATATATATTGTTATACTTGGGGAGGGTCATATTTGTGTAATATTGCCAGAATTAATAACAGAACACACTCACTGTTTGGTTGGTTTTCGCTTCTCGCTGTCTTTTATATCTGCGATCTAACTTAATCGGTCCTCAATGTTGCCACACTATTTCATATAAAAAACCTCGCTAAACTAATATATATATATATATATATATATATATATATATATATATATATATATATATATATATACTCTTGATTTGGCCAGGGATGAATATTTCCGCTTACGGACGCTTTAAGCATCCAACATCAATTATATATATATATATATACTCTTGATTTGGCCAGGGATGAATATTTCCAGATACTTTTTAGGTATGACTTTCCGTATTTATTCTTTGTATGAAATATTGATTGTTCTTCCGGTATCTTATCTCTGTTTTTAGCCTAAGAAAATACCTATATGCGTGTATAAATAATACATGCATATATTTATTTTTTTTATATCCAATTGAGTTCTTCACGCATGGTTAAAATTATTGAAAGAATTAATTGACCCGCGTGCATATTATTTTATTCTTTTATGTTTTGCGATGACCTCCCCTTTCCGCTTGATGGCAGTGTGAGATTTCTCATTGTGAGACTGCTGGAATTTCAAATTTGGCGGTCATTCTAGCACGGAGGGGTACCATCGCTGAACATTAATATCGGTAAGGTCTTTTTATATCGATATTTGTCGGGCATCCACTGATGATTTATAAGTGCCCACCTACATATATTCCTACAGACTATGTGTAGGCTTCTACATAACCTGGACATTATTTTCCCAATTTGTAGAAAACTTATAATGAAACGATCGTTTGGAAAGAGAGATGTATTTTAATTATGTCTCATATAAAATAATACAACTGGCTATCCGCAAAATACGTATAGTTAGCACCCCAAACGTATAATTGGGATTATACTAAGGTATATCCTAATGTTTGTTGAGTGAGACGGAAGCCTGGTCGGAGTATTGCTTAAAGCTTTCTCTGTTAATGTATTAAATATATATATATATATATATATATATATATATATATATATATATATATATATATAATGTAGGAGGTGAGTTTTATTGTAGTACAATAAAGCAATGCAGATATATTTATACATTATCTTCCAACGGTTCCCAACCTCTCTATATTAAAACAATATATCTTTTTCTCAGTTATAAAAACTATCTCTTTCTCTCTATCACCCATCTCTCCCTCTCCACCTTCACTCTCATCTCCTCCCCCTTTTTTTCATCCTCCCCCCCTCCCTAAATAAAATATTTTTTCCTCGCACATATCCTCCCTTCGTTAATTTTCAAAATTTTTAATTTATACAGTATCTTCCAACGGTTTTCAACCTCTCTATGTAAAAAATATATCTCCTCTCAGTTATAAAAACTATCTCTTTCTCTCTATCACCCATCTCTCGCTCTCATCTCCTTCCCTTTTCATCCTTCCCCCCCCCCCCCTCTCTAAATAAAATATTTTTCCCAATATCACACATCAATCTAAAACCACTTTTCATATGTTGATTTAAAACTGCACTATCCACAAGTGTTTTTTAGCCTTCATATCATGTTCTCCTGTTTTATCTGATGAAAACACAAATATTATTGCATGATGATGTTTGTTTTTGAAATGCGCATAATAAAATATATGGAACTCCTTTAACCATCTTTTGATCTTATATTATATATATATATATATATATATATATATATATATATATATATATATATATATATATAAGCAGAAGAGATATTCAATTTGTTGGTAATTCAACAATTATAAATGTTTATAACTAATTCAGAGCACTCGCCAGGTTTTCTGGAGTATAATATTAAATGATATTAAATAAATGGAAACTATATTTATAAAACCATATTTATTCTATTGACTATCCAAGGAAAACTTGAACCATTAAGGTATATTTTCCTTGGTTATGTCAAAATTTATAAAACACACTTCGTATTTTATCTGATGATAGTGTACCAACGTTTTGGTACCCTTGAAATATATATAATAGAATAAATATGGTTTTATAAATATAGTTTCCATTTATTTAATATCATTGTATATATATATATATATATATATATATATATATATATATATATATATATATATATATATATATATATATGTGTATATATATACAGATAGTGACATATTCAAAACTAGAACTAGTTTTGAATATGTCATTATCTGTAAAACAACTTTTCTATTTTATCTGATGAGCGCGTACCAAAATTTTGGTACCCTTGAAATATATATAATAAAATAAATATGGTTTTATAAAGATAGTCTCCATTTATTAATATATATATATATATATATATATATATATATATATATATATATATATATATATATATATATATATATATATATATATATGAAAAGAGTCAGGACCCCGACGACTGAGCACCGACCGTTTCGACAGTCCGAACTAAGCCACCAGTATATATATATATATATATATATATATATATATATATATATATATATATATATATATATATATATATATATATATATATATATATATATATATAACGAAGGAAGTGTGGTAAGGAACCAGATGGATCATAACGCACGAGAGTACTCAATACTTAGGCTAGTAGAGTGGGTTATAGGAAAATGTTTAACCCCGACGGCATATATATATATATATATATATATATATATAATGAAAATTATGAAAGTAAAACAAAGAAGCCTTCAATACATCAAAAGTCTTTATTAGCCAACAATGTTTCGTCCTATTAAGGACTCATCAGGGCAATTAAAACAACAAGAAGTATTATCGGCCAATACAAGCATGTATATATATATATATATATATACATGTAAAAGGTAAAAGGTAAAAGGTAAATAGAAATAGGAAAGCAAACGTCACAGTATATGGAACGAATATGTTAGTTTAACGCTTATATACACTGATAGCCGCTGGTGGTTTCGCAAAGCTACGGCTTTCTAAATGTTTATTTATCAACATACCGTATTTCTTTAGAAATACGAAATTCCAATACATATCTGTATACAGCTATGCTCGAAACTAAATACTAATTGTATTTTATTCTAAGTTGAGCCAACTTATACAGCTTCATATGCAAATGAGATTAATCACCTCATTTACACAGACGAGAAAACTATATATTCTCGCCTGTTTTCAAGTCCAGCAGTTGCAAGAGCGGGAGAGATCGTCCTGATGAGGACCAGTTCAGTAGTTCAGTTCGAAATGCATCGACGATTGTCCCTCATGCTTCTGCTGGACACCGCCAAGTGGTTATAGCCGCTTGTGTTTTTGCATAGCTACGGCTTCCTAAATGTCTATTTCTAAACATACCATATTTCTTTAGAAATACGAAATTCCAATACATATATATATATGAAATACGGTTTTAGGAAGCCGTAGCTATGCAAACACCGGGGAGCTAACGCCCTCTGGTGATGTCCAGCAGAAGCAAGGGGGACAACCGTCTATGCATTTCAGGCTTAACTGGCTTTCCTCAGGACGGTCCCTCCCACCGCTTGCGACTGCTGGACTAGAAGACAGGCGAGAATATATACTTTTCTCGTCTGTGTAAATGAGGTGATTAATCTCATTTGCATATGAAGCTGCATAAGTTGGCTCAACTTAGAATAAAAAAGAAATAGGATTTCGCTTCAAGCATAGCATTTACACAGACGAGAAAAGTATATATTCTCGCCTGTCTTCTATTCCAGCAGTCACAAGCGGTGGGAGGGACCGTCCTGACGAAGGTCAGTTAAGCCTGAAATGCATAGACGGTTGTCCCCCTTACTTCTGCTGGACATCACCAGAGTGCGTTAGCCCCCCGGTGTTTGCATAGCTACGGCTTCCTAAAACCGTATTTCTTTGGAGATACGAAATATTTATACATATTGTATAATATAAAGCTATGCTTGAAGCGAAATCCTATTTCTTTTTTATTATAAGTTGAGCCAACTTATGCAGCTTCATATGCAAATGAGATTAATCACCTCATTTACACAGACGAGAAAAGTATATATTCAAATTTTGGAAGAGAATAGAAAGAACTAGGAATAAGGTTAATAGAATAAACTCATGGTATGATAGCAATAAATACCAGAGTGTAATGTTCATCAATACAGCCCCTAGAGGTGAACTAGCTTACAAATTTAGAAAGGCCCTAGATAAACTTAAACTAAATATTAAGATAGTAGAAAGACCAGGTACCTCCATAAAAACACTTATTAGTAATACATACCCTTTTCAAAGACCTCCCTGTATAGATAAGAAATGCATAATCTGTAAACTAAGCCCCCATATTAACTGCAAAACTAGAAACATAGTATATAGCATAAGATGTACTGAAGGACAATGTAAAGATAAGAATATAGTGTACATAGGTGAGACAGCTCGTAGTATAGAAGAACGATTAAATGAACACTGGCGAGAGCTTCAAGATAGAAAAGAATCATCAGTACTCCACCAACAAGCTAAAATAGAACATAAGGGCAAATTAGAGAACATAGAAATAAAAATAAAATCTACACACAGAAAAGACGCAATGTTTAGACAAATCACAGAGGCAATAAACATAAATGAACTCCAACCAAAATTAAATAGAAAACATGAATGGAATAGCAATATCACAACTTACAATTAAGGACAAAATGAAAACACAGACACATAGAACAAACAACCAACCAGTAACATGTAAATAAACAAATAAATAAACAAATAAAAACACACACAGACACCCGGATGTAACACATGCGCAAACTAAGCACACAACACACACAAAAACAAGATGGCGTAGGACAGAAGAAAGGAGAGGCACAAAACAAAGAAAAGAATCCCCAGTCACTGAAGAGGTCACAGAATGTGTGACGAAAGAACTTTGACAATATATGAACAACCGTCCGGTTGTGGAACCAACCAACCAACCGGAAATTTATAAATTTTTTAAATTCATAATTTAATTTATAATAAATTGGAGTGAAAGCAACTGGTGCGTGTGTTTCTTATTGGCAACATGACCCTCCCAAAGTATAACAATATCGGTTTCAACACACGTTTTCAGATAAAGAATCTTGCTAAACAATTCAGAATCGATATATATATTTGCATATATATATATGTATATATATATATATATATATATATATATATATATATATATATATATATATATATATATATATATATATATATATATATATATATATATATATATATATATATATATATATATATATTAATAAAAATAATGAATAAACAAAGAAACAGTTCCTTATATTAAAAAATTCATCATTTTATGATCGTTTCTAGGATATATATGTTAGTGTTGGTATGCATATCATATAGATCTATGTAAAATGTTTACAAACTATCTGAAGGAATATACATACCTACACATATATATGCTGTCTTCAGAAATAATGATTATTTCTGAAGACAGCATATATATGTGTAGGTATGTATATTCCTTCTGATAGTTTGTAAACATTTTACATAGATCTATATGATATGCATACCAACACTAACATATATATCCTAGAAACGATCGTAAAATGATGAATTTTTTAATATAAGGAACTGTTTCTTTGTTTATTCATTATTTTTATTAATTTATCTTGACTCTGTTTTCCTGTATTTTTCACCGAAAAAAAATATTTTTGAATACATCTCTTTTCATGATATTCGGATTACATTGAGTTCTTCATACGGATTGGACACTACCGTACATTTTGGTAGATTTATCTACATATATATATATATATATATATATATATATATATATATATATATATATATATATATATATATATATATATATGCATGTATACATATGTATATATGCATATATATATATATATATATATATATATATATATATATATATATATATATATATATATATATATATATATATATATATATATATATATATAATTCTCTTCTCCCCTCCCCCTGTCTTCCTCCCGCAGACTTATCTTCCTTCCCCCTCTTGCTTGCCTATATCTGACCAGTAGTAGTTGCCTTCCTCTTTTAGCTGACATTAACCCTGGCTTCTCTTCTTCTTTCTTCCCCCTTCTTCTCTCTCCTTCCTTTCTTTCTTTCTTTTACCTTGTGTCATGGGATCGACGTTAACCTATGCTCCCACCCCTTTCTGTTTTCGTTCATCTGACCGGTAGTAGCATACTGTAAAATTTAGCCACGTCACTCCAGGGCGACCGGCTGAGGTTGAAGGAACAGAATAGCGGTCGCCCTCGGGTCTCGATTTTCAGCCCCATGGATTTTACCTATTACATTCACGTATTATATTTCGAATACCTGATGATATCACCGGATTCATACGGAACCCGGTCATTGAAATGATCATAGTATAATAAACCTTTCAAGGATTTACACAAATCCAGCCTCCTGTCATTTCATTATAATATTTAACTCCGTAATAGCACCACCAACTACAAAAACAAAGACGGTTGAACTGCTTTACGTTGAGTACTCTCTATATTATTGCATTACGATTGACCATACGGAATAGACCAGCTCTATACAGTGGTGAACCTCAAACCTGAATATATATATATATATATATATATATATATATATATATATATATATATATATATATATATATATATATATATATATATATATATATATGTATGTATAAATATATATATATATACATATATATATTTATATATACATATATTTCAGTCCAGAAATAGCCGTCGAAACGGCTTGAGCTCTTCCGTCGGGGTCATACTTTTTCCTATAACCCACTCTACTACACTAAGTATTGAGTACTTTGGTGCGTTATGGTCCATCTGGTTCCTTACCACAATTCCTTCGTTATATATATATATATATATATATATATATATATATATATATATATATATATATATATATATATATATATATATATATATATATATGTATATATATATATATGTATATATATATATATGTATATATATATGCATATATGTATATTTACAGTCACGCATGCACACACTTTACGCACTTTTGAGTGATTGAAAGTAAAATGGCGCATAAAATAGTGTATTTTGCTTAGACGTTGAAATGCTTTGAAGAGGAAGCAATAATAAAAGCCATAAAATTAAACAGACACATCGAACACTTCCACTAGAGATAAAGAGGAAGATGAAGAAGTGGAGGAAGACGAGGGAGTGACGGAAGGAAGGAAGGAGGAGGAGGAGGAAAGAGAGAGAAAAGGAAACAGCGATAAAGGAGGTGAGGGCAATAGAAAGCAACCGTAAAGAAAACACAATCACTAAATATATTATACATATTTTATAACACTAATAATAATAATAATAATAATAATAATAATAATAATAATAATAATAATAATAATAATAATAATGATGATTTCTTTATTGGCCACAAGGGCTGACATCAAGAAAAACAATAATAATAATACTTTCTTTCTTTATTAACCACAGGGGTTTACATAAAGTAGACATTAAGGACAGTACAGGACAATTCAGGACGGTACAAATGGATATAATAATAATAATAATAATAATAATAATAATAATAATAATAATAATAATAATAAAAATAATGGTAAGAAGAAGAAATAAAAAGAAGTTAAATAACAACAATAACATAAATGAACAACAAACAACAATAGTGATATCTAAAACAACATTAAAGTGTGATAAAAAGTATAAAAAAATATATAAAGGAGCAAGAAAATAATGTTAAGCAATTAATGTTCCCTTGGTGATGACCTTTTGTTTCATCTGACCTCTAAAGCTCATCTGAATCATTGAAAAAAAAACGAACGAATAAACAAACAAAAAATAATTTATTTATTTTTCATCAGTCTGGTATATGTTCGTTATGGTTTATTATAAAACAACATTTGTTCATACAGTCCATTTATCATTTTGTCTTCGTCCGTCTGACCGTTACATGCAGCGACCAACCCATTCAGTGAGACATGTCAACTGTTCATGCAGAAATACACATCTCATATCTCTCTCTTCTTTCATTCTCTATCTCTATCTCTCTCTTGACTCTTTCTCCAATCTGTCTCTCTAGTTTTCTTCTCTTGTTCTCATATTCATTCGCCTTTACACACACTCACCCTCTACACTCTCATACAGATACTCTCTTTCTCATAGAGGAACTATATCAAGAGGGAATGTTATATTTGAGCAGGCGATACTGTATGATTGTAAGAAGACGACATTGTATGTGGACGCACAAAATGACACCAAAATATGTCATATGCTTAATCTCATTGTTACTCTTTGTGTCATATATATATATATATATATATATATATATATATATATATATATATATATATATATATATATATATACATATGTATATATATATATATATATATTATAATAATAAACAAAAAAGACAGTTTCATTTGTACATCCCTATTTATTTTGTTATACGTATTTCAAAGACGTAAGGCAGTTGTATAACAACCACCTTACGTGTTCTCTTCAGACAAAAATCCGAAGATTTCCCTGTTAGCTGAGAGTCTAGAGATTCTCTGTTCTACACTTTTGACTATGGCCTTCTTAAGGTTTCTAGGGTGGTTTGAGAAGTAGCTAACATAATTGAGATTTTCATTTAATTTATGATATGTGTAGTATAGGCCAGCATTAAGGTTTAGCGTTATGTCGAGGAAGTTAGCTATTCTATTGTTATTTCCTATTTCTAGCTTAAGACTTTAATTGTTAAAAAAGTCTATTATTATTTTCTTTTTCCTAGGGCGGTGGATTGGCAGTATCGGTAGAGGGTAGGACGCCATGCTTTCCAGCATAGTTACGTCCCTTTACGATCTGAGTTCAAATCCCGCCGAGGTTGACTTTGCCTTTCATCCTTACGGGGTCGATAAAATAAAGTACCAGTAATGCACTGGGTAATTTCTGGCCTTGTGCCTAAAGTAGAAACAATTATTTTCTTTTTCCTATTTAGGACACTGTTGTTATGGTTAATTAAAGTGAAAAGACGTCAACGCGGTACAAACTTCCGCCCAGTTCCGGCATCCTTCTTTTAATTAGGTGTAAGATGTAAACTCCCATAAGGTCCGTAACCTGAGCACAGTCTGTAGATCCCATAGTGATGTCGAAGTTTTCAGAACTATCTCCCACACATATAAGAACTGCTACTTAAGAATTTCGGACATATATTTACTGGTCGGCGAAGTTAATAACACGTATGACCGGTAACATGTCAATGGAACTTTACATCTCGTTTAGATTTTTGTCTGAAGAGAACACGTAGGGCAGTTGTTATACGTCTTACGTCTTTGAAATAGGTATAACAAAATAAATAGGTATGTACAAATGAAACCGTCTTTCTTGTTTATTATTATAGTAAAACTCCGGATGAACAAAAACCGTGGAGTGCTTTACATCTGTTACGAAAAAGTCGGCAGATTTTCAATTATCCAGCTTTCTTCAATTGAATATATATATATATGTGAAA
Organism: Eledone cirrhosa; assembly: GCA_964016885.1. Lineage (NCBI taxonomy): Eukaryota > Metazoa > Mollusca > Cephalopoda > Octopoda > Eledonidae > Eledone > Eledone cirrhosa. The sequence continues at coordinate 358,329,161 of OZ024743.1, read as the reverse complement.
GTGTCGGGACCCCGACAGACGAGCTCTTGCCGTTTCAACAGCGAGTTCGGCTAGTCGGAACTAGCTGTTGAAACAGCAAAAGCTCAGCCATCGGGATCCCAACTCCTTCATATTACCACACTCTACTAACCCAAGTATCGAGTACTCTGGTGAGTAATGGTTTAACAGGTTTTTACTGCATCCATTTTGATATATATATATATATATATATATATATATATATTTATTAGACAGTGAAATAGTGCCTCCGTTGCTGAACTGTTCGGGAGTAGCGGTGGCCCGGATCGGGGCATGGACTTCAGTGCATACCTCGACGGACTGCCTCGGCTCTCGACGACCGCAGCACAGTGTTGCGAAAAGCCAATAACAGCCGGTGAAATACGGGAAGCGATGGCTAACTGCATGAGGGGTAAATCGCCAGGTTTGGATGGTCTGCTCTACGAGCTTTATGCATTTATGCCAGACTTGTTCGGTGACCTCTTGGCAGACGTCTACTGCAACTGGCAGCAGAACGGGAGCATTCCCAGTTTTGTGAGCCGGGGATCGGTGGCGCTGCTGAGAAAAGACCCGAACAAGGAGGATGTTATCGATAATTTCAGGCCCATAACCCTGCTAAACGCAGAGTTCAAGATTGGAGGTTGGAGCTTGTTGGAGCTTGTTGTCAAGGGTCTGGTGGGAGAGGCGCATACATGCGCCATTCCGTACATATTCATACACGACAACCTCCACCTCATGCAATACATCATAGAGAGGGTGGTTAAGGAACCTGGCACGGGTGGGGCCCTGATCAACTTGGATCAATCCAAAGCATTCGATAGGGTCGACCATCGGTACCTGGCGGCGGTCCTCGAGGCAGCCGGTTTCGGGCCCGTTTTTAGGGGTTGGATCGCAGCGATGTACAGCGACATCTGCTCAGTTGTGAGGGTGAACGGTCACCTGTCGCAGCCGTTCAGCATCATGCGCTCAGTTCGCCAGGGTTGTCCCCTCTCGTCCCTCTTGTACGTATTGGCTCTCGAGCCGTTACTGCACAAACTGGGGGTGATGAGGGGCGTCCCACGCGAACTAGGATGCGGGAAATCCGAGTCGGCTTACGCTGACGACGTCACCGTGGTGGTGTCGAGCACCAGACACGTCCAGATGCTCGGCACCGCTCTCAAGGAATACGAAGCGGTGACAGGAGCAAAGATAAACCAGGAAAAGTCGGTGGGCTTGCAGCTCGGCACCTGGAGAGACAAGTCCATGCCGTCCCACAGCGTCGTGGGGCGTTGGACGGACGGACCGGTTAAATTGCTCGGGGTCTGGTTCGGACCGGACCTCCAGATGGAGAAAAACTGGAACGAGGTGACGAGCAAGGTGGCCTCCCTCACCCAGAAATGGGCCGATAGGAAGCTGTCCCTGAAAGGCCGGGCGGAGGTGGCGAATGCGTACATCGCATCCGTCATCTGCTTCCGCCTCACCGTCGTCCCTTGCTCCGGCCCAACTCTCACCAAAATGGAGCGCCTCCTCTTCCGCTTTTTTGTGGAAGGGACGCGCTCCCATGGTAAGACGATCCATCTGCTGTCAACACCCGTTGCGAGGAGGACTGGGCATGCCATGGCTGATGAGGCGCAAACATGCGCTGAGGCTGCGACAACTCTGGTGCTTCCTTGACGGTGAAGAGCTGTGGTCGCCATTCTTCAGACACGTTTTCCCACAGCTCGTCTCTTTGACGGAGCTGCAGTCCTGGGTCAGAAAAAGACCGAGGGATAGCGCTTGGAAACTGGAATATCTCCAGGCGCTCACTGCCCTCTGCCAGCTGGGCACCAGTTTCGGTGGAACATCCAACTCGGCGTTCTATAGAGGACTAGTGGAGGGGAAGAGCGACGACGTTCTCGGAGAGATCCTGGGCGTCGAAGAAGATCAGCTGTTTGCTCTCTTTCGGAGAACATTCAGCCTTGGGCCTATGGATAACTTCCAAAAATCCCTGGCCTGGCAGTGCTACCGGGGAGCGCTGCCGGTTCGAGATAAGCTCTACAGGCACGGAAGTGCTATCAGCCGAGCCTGTCCGAGATGCACGCAGAGCGACGAAACCGTCGTGCACGCACTCGTTCAGTGCCCGAGCATTGCTGACTTGTGGAGCTATGTCGAACAGTTGCTGTCGCGTGTAGGACTGATCCGGTTATCGACTGAGTCCATTGTGCAGATGGTCTCGCCGTCTTCCTTCGAGGAGGAAGGGCTGGCGGTTTTCATCTGCCTGGTGGCCATGGCGAAAGAGATTGTGTGGTGGACAAGGTTGAAAGGATCAAAGACAAACACTTTCCTCTTCGGCGAATCCCTAATTAACTTTTTCAAGTTTCACTTGAAGAGGAAAATTAGGGTGGAGAGGCAGGTGCTGCCTTCTAGCAAGTTTGTTGAAAGGTGGGTGAATGTAGCGAGAATGGTCCGAGTGAACGGGACCGCTCTGAATATACGTTTGTAGTTTGAGAAATGGAAAAATTGAGAGAGGGCGCTTGCCCTGGTGGTCAGGGTGGCCGTGGTCTTTTGTGTGGTTTTCGCCACGAGTAACCCTCGGAGGTTTCCCCCCTATTGGGGATTTTTTAATTGTTTCAATTTTCATTTTTATTGTTTATATATATATATGTTTCTATGTCTTTTTTTCTTTTCTTATATAAATAATAAAAATATTTACACGCACAAAACCCACATCGTACCGTCTTGTACCGCCTTGTGCCGTCTGTAATGTTTTTCTTTATGTCAGCCCTTGTGGCCAATAAAGAAATCATTATTATTATTATTATTATTATTATTATTGTTATTACTCTTTGAGTCTCAGTCATTGATGTTAGTTAACTGGAAAGTTTGTTGAAATGAATATCAAGTCACTACCTGCAGCCTCAGATATTCAGGACGTATCGGAGGGTTCTTGCTGTTCCCAGCAAGCATGCCTTTTGAAGCGTTCCAAAAAGCGTGAAGGGGCCAATTTTCTTTAACCATCCCTGGAAACTTTTTGAGATAGTCCCTAGTGCGCCTATGACAATCGGGATCACCTTGACTTCATGGCAGTCCCAAATCCTTTTTACCTCCCACTTTAAGTCCTGGTATCGGTTAATTTTCTCCCTCTCCTTCTCTTGCACTCTCGTGTCGAATGGGCAGGCCACATCCACAATCAGGCACGATCTTTTTTCCTTGTCCGAAACCACCAGGTCAGGTCTATTGTGTTCCAGTTTCTTGTCCGTCTGTATCCTAAAATCCCACAGCACCTTCACCTGATCGTTTTCTATCACCGACTCTGGCTTATGCTCATACCACTTCTCAGAATGTGGTAAATTGTTTACTTTGCATAGGTGCCAGTGGATCACCCTGCCCATCACATCATGTCTCCAGCCCTTATAGTGAGTCTGGGCTAGGTGTTTACACTCGGATACAATGTGAGCCACAGTCTCCCCTTTCTCTCCACAGATCCTGCACAGTGGGCTAGCCTCCTCCTTGTAAATATGGTGTTTCAACCACTTCGTTTTGAGGGCCTGCTCCTGAGCAGCCATTAACATTCCTTCTATAGCCTTTTTAAGGTCTCCTCTTTTCAACCAGTTCCATGTCTGTGGATCTCTGAATTCAGTTATCTCAAAGAAGGTACTATGAAGGGATTTTTTATGAAGGCTGCTCTTTCTCCTTGATGTTATTTCCTTCTTGGACATCCCCTGGCCTATTGTCCCCTCCTTTATTATTATTATTATTATTATTGAATGCCATGGTTGACGGAGGCTCGGCTCTGTAAGGTATAGTAATTTTTAACCGTTAAAACAATTGTAAATTGTTTAAAACTTGAACCAAATTGTTGATAAAGACACCCTCCTCCTCGTGAGAGGGGTCTTTCTGTCCGTTATTTGGCCCTTCGGGGTTAAATAACCAGTTATTGGGGTTTTGTACCCAAAATTTCATTTTAAACAAAAAACAACATGGCTACGAAAAAGAAATTTCATACGTCACTCCCACTCATTCCGTCTTCTTCTTCCTCAATCATCACTACAGCAGAGAAAAGATTGTCTCTCTCCCTCCCTTCTTTAAATGTGTCTCTCTCCCTCCCTTCTCTTTCGCAAGTGACGAAAGAAAAGAAAAGTCTCGTGCAAAGCGTGCAAGGTTTCTCCACGACGACGACGACAGCGACGAAACAGGTGTGCGGGAAATACGAAAACCCAGTTCATTCGTCTGACGTCAGGAATGATAGCAGTAGCAGCCGTAATAACAACAGCAACAGTGACAATGAAAACAACAGTAGCAGCCGCAACAGCATCACCAGCAGCATAAACAACAACAGCATTAGCAGCAGCAACACCAACAACAACCACAGCAACAGCGGCGGAGGCAGTAGTCGTAGTAACTGCAGCAACAACAAAAGTACCAGCAGCTCTGACGACAACAACAACAGCAGAGAAAAACCAATCTCATTTGCAGGTATTGCGAAAAACTTGGAAACAATCCTCATAACAAATGAGGAATTAGAGGAAGCGAAGAAGATGGTGACAAAGAACGGACACCGAGCAATCTGCAAGGCAGCGAAAAATTTTTTCGAAACCCAAGAGCACTGTACGGTCACGTACCGTACAGTAAGTACAAAATCCCGTAGGGTGGAAAGAGCCACAGAGGCCCAAATACAAAAAGCCTTGGGGTCTGTGTGGCAGCGGAAAACGCACATCACCCGAGGCAAAAAATATGCCACCGTAGACGTACTTTTTGCCACACCCCAGGAGGCAAAGGCCCAATCAGTAGTGACCCTAAGGAGCGAGGAAATGGTGTTGGTGCCCTCCTACTGTGGGCAAAAAATTGTGAGGGTCAAACTGACCCACGTCCCCCCCGGAATGGCCCCTTCTTGGCTGGCCGCGTCTGTCCTCGTCGGAATCGAGGACAAAACAACTGTACTGCAAGTACAGAAAAAAGTAAGAGAAGATTGGGTCGGCTCCTCCATTGAGATGCTAATCCAAACCAACCAGGAGTGCATCGAAGCTATCCCGGATGTGATAGACTTCGATAACGGCACTCAACTGCCCATAAGTGTTGAGGGCAAACGCCCGAAATGCTTTCGCTGTGGATCGAAGACTCACCTCAGGGCCTTCTGCAACGAGAAGACCCTGAGAAAGGAGAAAACCCCCCTCCTTCCGAATCCGGCTCCACGGCTACCAGCAACAGGACAAGCGGCAACCAGGAACGATAGGCCCGTGGCACCCATACCCACTCCACGGAAATCAAAAACAGCAGCAGCAGTGGAAATACTAACAACAACAACAGCAATACCAAATGCAGCTGCAACAGAGACTCCAGTGCAAACATCACCAACAACAAGAAGTGAAAGAGTGGAGTTGGTACCCCTCCCCGACCTCACAGAATCAGACATGGAGTGTGAGGTGGGAAAAGGTCGTAAGAAGGCACAAACGCAGAAGCAGCGCATCGTCGCCTTTGAAAAGGGAGGAAAGAAATGAGAAAAGGGTAAAGTCTACTGCAAAGAGACCCACTGCAGCAACAACACCAACACCATCACCACCCACACTAGCGCCACCATCACCACCGGCGACAACCCCACCGCCAACAACACCTTCAACACCACCACCACAAGCACCAACATCGCAAACACAACAACAAAACACACACACCCAGCAACAACGACAAGAAAATAGCAGAACCACACCCCACCCCCAGAAAAACAAATGCACGGCAATAAATACACACAACAAGAAACTAATGACTTACATAATTGAACACACAGACATTTCACAACAGGACTACATAATACCAGCACCAATCAAAACGCCAACTAACATAAGACTGCTAAAAATAGCACAGAAACAATACACAAATATTAAAACGAAATTCCCCAACGCAGTTGGTGATTTCAGGGACCTAGGAGGAACCATCAATCGAAGAGTATACTCAGACATTCTCTTAGAAGAGCCGACGACCAGCCGAAGGGACGATTCAACGGTCCCTTCACCAGACGATCAAGTGAAAAGGGATGTAAAAACCATCCCTCCTCTACCAAAAGTACGGTAAGTGGTCTTTCCCATCTTTTCCACTCTATTTTAAACATGACCTCACTCAGAATAGGCAGCATAAATGCGCGTGGCTTGGGGTCGTCATGGAAGCAGGGTCACCTGCTCAACGACCTCAGGTCACTAAACATAGATGTAGTGGCCATCAGCGAGACCAGAATCTCCGAAGCACGGGCCTTCGCACCGATCTTTGGCGGCTACGATGTGTACGCATCTCCCAGCCGTCCTGGATCCGGTGGAGGAGTTGCTGTACTTTTTCGGAGAGGTTTGGATCTCGCCATACGGGCCATCTTCCTGGACCCAGAGGGTAAGCTGGTGGTGCTGGACGTGACCAGCGGAGACGGGCAAACTTTCAGGCTAGTGGCCGTCTATGCCCCGACAGGAGCAGGGCGGCCTGATTTCTTCCGGCGTCTGGAGACCTTTCTTGGAACGTCGCGCTCTTTAGTGTTAGTGGGCGACTGGAACGGGATCTTAGATGCACGCTGGGACTGTGTGGGATTAGCGGATAGGGGTGGAGGGTGCAAGAGCCTCACCAACCTGCTCAGGCGTTTTGAACTGTCTGACAGGTACCGATTGGATTTCCCGAATGTGCCAATGTGGACTTGGACAAACCGCATAGGGTCATCCAGATCATATCTAGATAGAGTATTTTGTAGGGAAATAGATAGGTCTAGCATAGGCTGTCCACAATTCAAGATAGTCAGCTACACGGACCACAAATTCGTGATATGTGTGCTTGACCTAGATAGGCTTCATAGACGAGGACCCGGCTACTGGAAGCTAAACGCGTCCTTACCAGCGCGCAAGGCCTACAGAGACCGGATTAGCGAACTAGTTAAGCGGGCGTTGACGGGGGCCATCGTCAACAACAAGTGGTGGTTTGCTCTGAAAAGAGCGATTAGAATAGAATCGATTAGGTTTAGTAAGGCTTTAGCAATAGAGAAAAATAGAGCAGAGGGAGAACTAGTTAGAAAATTAGACGAGGCGCTTAGCGAAGGCATTGCGACCGACGTGCTTGCGGCGAAATTGGCCCTTGACCAATTCTTCAATGCAAAGCACGAAGGCTGCGTTGTCAGAGCTAGGGTGCGTGCTCTCAGACACGAGGGGACGAAAGCCGTTCAATGGGCCCGAGTGGCGGAGGCGCGTCGTGGCAACAAAGCCACGATCCGGTCTTTGGTGGACCACGACGGGCGCATGCTACTCGATCCCGGGCAAATGTGTGAAGCTTTTCAGCGACACTTCGCTCAGCTGTTCGGGGGCAGCGGGGGGCCGGGTAGAGGGATGGACTTTAGTGTCTACCTCGACGGACTGCCGCGGCTCTCGGCCACTGAGGCGAAGTGTTGCGAAAAGCCGATAACAGCCGCTGAAGTAAGGGAGGCAATGACTGGCTGCACAAGGGGTAAATCGCCTGGTTTGGATGGTCTGCCCTATGAACTTTACGTACAGATGCCAGACTTGTTCGGAGGCCTCTTGGCAGACGTCTACTGCAACTGGCAACAGAACGGGAGAATTCCCAGTTCTGTGAGCCGAGGAGCGGTGGCACTGCTGAGAAAGGATCCGAACAAGGGGGATAACATAGACAATTTCCGGCCCATAACTCTGCTAAACACAGAGTTTAAGATTTTGGCCAAGGTGCTAGCAAAGAGGTTGGCGCTTGTCGTTGGTGGTCTGGTGGGAGAGGCGCAGACATGCGCCATTCCCGACAGATCCATCCACGACAACCTCCACCTCATGCGATACATCGTAGAGAGGGTAGCTAGGGAACCTGGCACGGGTGGGTCCTTGATCAATTTAGATCAGTCGAAAGCTTTCGATAGGGTCGACCATCGTTACCTAGCGGCAGTCCTGAGGGCGGCTGGCTTTGGGCCCGTCTTCAGAGGCTGGATCGCTGCCATGCACAGCGACATCTGCTCTGTGGTGAGAGTGAACGGTCACCTGTCGGAACCGTTCAACATCATGCGCTCGGTCCGCCAAGGATGTCCCCTCTCGTCCCTCTTGTACGTATTGACTCTCGAGCCATTACTGCACAAACTGGAGACGTTGAGGGGGGTCCCGCGCGAACTAGGATGCGGAAGATCCGTATCAGCATATGCGGACGATGTCACCGTAGTGGTGTCGAACGCCAAACACATCGAGGCGATCGGCACTACACTAAGAGAATACGAAGCGGTGACAGGAGCAATGATCAACCAGGAAAAGTCAGTGGGCCTGCAGCTCGGCACCTGGAGAGGCAGGTCCATGCCGTCCAACAGCGTCGTCGGACGCTGGACGGACGGACCGGTTAAATTGCTAGGGGTCTGGTTCGGTCCGGACCTCCAGACGGACAAAAACTGGGACGAGGTGACGAGCAGGGTGGCTTCTCTCACCCAGAAATGGGCCGAGAGGAAGCTATCCCTGAAAGGTCGAGCGGAGGTGGCTAACGCGTACATCGCGTCCGTCATCTGCTACCGCCTGACCGTCGTACCTTGTCCTAAGCCTCGCCTGACTGTGCTGGAGCGTTTGCTCTTTCGCTTTTTGTGGAAGGGACGCGCTCCGATGGTCAGGCGGTCCATCTGTTGTCAACACCCGCTACGTGGAGGGCTGGGCATGCCGTGGCTGATGATGCGCAGGCACGCGCTCAGGCTACGACATCTCCACCTCTTCCTCGACGGTGATCAGGTGTGGTCGCCGTTTGCTAGACGCGTTTTTCCCCAGCTCGTTTCCTTGACGGAGCTGCAGTCCTGGGTCAAGCGAAGACCGAGAGGGAGCGCCTGGAGACTGGAATGTCTTCAGGCGCTCACAGCCCTCGACCAATCGGACAATGTGATCGGTGGAAACTCCACCTCGGCGTTCTATAGAGGATTAGTGGAGGGGAAGAGCGACGACGTACTTGGGGAAACTCTAGGCGTCGACGAAAATCAACTAGCCAATCTCTTCGGAAGAACTTTCGGGCCAGGGCCTATGGACAACTTCCAGAAATCTCTGGCCTGGCAGTGCTACCGAGGAGCCTTGCCAGTTCGGGATAAACTCTACAGGCATGGAGGTGCCGTCAGCCGGGCATGTCCGAGATGCGCGCAGGGCGACGAAACCGTCCTGCACGCACTCGTCCAGTGTCCGAGCATTGCTGACTTGTGGGTTTATGTCGAACACCTGCTGTCACGTGTAGGACCTATCCAGCTATCAGCTGAGTCCATCGTGAGGATTGCCCCGCCCCCTTCCTTTAGCCTGGAATGGCAGGCAGTTTTTATCTGTCTGGTGGCCATGGCGAAAGAGATAGTATGGTGGACACGTTTGAAAGGGCTGAAGACGAGCACTTACCTCTTCGGTGATGCCCTGATTAACTTTTTCAAATTTCATTTGAAAAGGAAAATCAGGGTAGAGAGGGAAGTGCTCTCTTCCCAGCATTTTGTTGAAAGATGGGTGAGAGAAGCAAGTATGGCCCGAATGAATGGGCCTTCTCTGAGTATGTGTCTGTAAATTAAAGGTGGAAAACTGGGAGAGGGCACTTGCCCTGGTGGTCAGGGCCACTGTGGTCTTTTAATGGGCTTTCTCCACAAATGTCCCTTGGAAGTCTCCCCCCTATTGGGGAATTTTTCTTTGTTATTTTATTTCAACCTCTGTTTTTTTTACACGCAGAAATGCCCATTTGTACCGTCCTGCATTGTCCTGCACTGTCCTTAATGTCTACTTTATGTAAACCCTTGTGGTTAATAAAGAAATCATTATTATTATTATTATTATTATTATTATTATTATTATTATTATTATTGTTATTGTTATTCCTTGAATCTCAGTCATTGATGTTGGTTAACTGGAAAGTCCGTTGGATTGAATATCAAGCCACTACCTGCAGCCTCAGATATTCAGGACGTATCGGAGGGTTCTTGCTGTTCCAAGCAAGCATGCCTTTTGAAGTGTTCCAAAAAGCGTGAAGGGGCCGATTTTCTTTAACCATCCCTGGAAACTTTTGGAGATAGTCCCCAGTGCGCCTATGACAATCGGGATCACTTTGACTTCATGGCAGTTCCAAATCCTTTTCACCTCCCACTTTAGGTCCTGGTATCGGTTAATTTTCTCCCTCTCCTTCTCTTGCACTCTCGTGTCGAACGGGCAGGCCACATCCACAATCAGGCACGATCTTTTTTCTTTGTCCACAACCACCAGGTCAGGTCTATTGTGTTCCAGTTTTTTGTCCGTCTGTATCCTAAAATCCCACAGCACCTTCACCTGATTGTTCTCCATCACCACCTCTGGCCTATGCTCATACCATTTCTCAGAATGTGGTAGATTGTTTACTTTGCACAGGTTCCAGTGGATCACCCTGCCCATCACATCGTGTCTCCAGCCCTTATAGTGGGTCTGGGTTAGGTGTTTACACTCGGACACAATGTGAGCCACAGTCTCCTCTCTCTCTCCACAGATCCTGCACAGTGGGCTGGCCTCCTCCTTGTAGATATGGTGCTTCAACCACTTCGTTTTGAGGGCCTGCTCCTGCGCAGCCATTAGCATTCCTTCTGTAGCCTTTTTGAGGTCTCCTCTTCTCAACCAGTTCCATGTCTGTGGATCTCTAAATTCAGTTTTCTCAAAGAAGGTACTATGAAGGGGTTTTCCCTTAAGGCTGCTCTTCCTCCTTGATGTTATTTCCTCCCTGGACATCCCCTGGCCTACTGTCCCCTCCTTCAGTACAGCTCTGAGCATTGGCTCCTTACTATAGGTCACGTATTTGTATAGGTTGTTTTTCTCCATCTGAACACAGTCCTCTATGCTGATAAGACCTCTTCCACCCTCAGATCTCCTTAGGTAGAGTCTATCGACATCACTCCTCTTGTGGAACATGTTGTAGATAGTCAATAGCTTCCTAGTCTTCCTATCCATTTCTTTCTGTTCAGCAACATTCCATCTCAGAATTCCCGCACTGTACCTAATAATAGACACAGCTCGGGAATTTACTGCGCTTATGGCATTTCTGCTGTTCAGATGTGACTTCAATACGCTCCTTACTCTCCGAATGTATTCAGTTCTTAACAATTCCTTCATTCTTTTGTTCTTTATGCCATCAGCCTCCAGAACGCCCAAATACTTGTATCCTTCCTCAGAGTCAATTTCCTTTATCATCTCACCTGTTGGTATCTGGATCCCGTTACTTCTGCTCAACCTACCCCTCTTCATCACAATGACTCCACATTTACCAATACCAAACTGCATACATATATCACTGCTGAAAATACGGACAGTGTCAACAAGCACATCCAACTCCTTCTCACTTTTCCCGAAGAGCTTAAGATCGTCCATGAAGAGGAGGTGATTGATGGTAAGCTCTCCCCTTCCCAACTTGTATCCTGCTCTCACTTTTCGCAGCATAATGGTCAAGGGCATCAGGACAAGGACAAACAACAGAGGGGACAGGCTATCTCCTTGGAAGATACCTCTCTTGATCTTCACGCTTCCCAAGGATACTCCAGTTGATGTCAACTCTGTCTACCAGGACCCCATACTCCTGCCTAGCAACTGTCTGATGTTATCCGCCACCCTGAAGATCTCCAGGCTTTTGGTGATCCAGGAATGAGGCACCATGTCAAATGCCTTTCTGTAGTCTATCCATCCCATGGCAAGATCAGTGTGTCTCCTCCTGCAATTCCCCATTACCATCTTATCAATAAGCAACTGGTCCTTTGTACCACGTGACTTCTTTCGGCATCCTTTCTGTTCGTCCGGTAACAAGTTGTTTGTGTGGAGGTGATGGTAGATTTCCTCAGACACAATGCTCGTCAACAGTTTCCACATTACGGGCAGACATGTGATAGGTCTATAGTTGGTAGCATCATTATCCTTGATTCGGTCTTTCATTATCAGAACTGTGGTACCTTTTGTCAACCACTCTGGCACCTCACCCGACACCAAGCAGTCATTGAACATGGCCGTCAGCTTCGGGTGGAGGGATGTTAGATGTTTAATCCAATACCCCTGCACACCATCTGGGCCTGGCGATTTCCAGTTGGTTAGTTTTTTGGCTTGTCCCTTAAGAGTTTCAACTGTGATACTCAAATCAGTCTGTTGCTGTGCCTGCTCACCGATCTCCCTCTGTACTGTCTCAATCCACCCTGCCTGGGCATTGTGTCTAACATCCTGCTCCCATATTCCTCTCCAGAATGTTTTAGTTTGCTCCGCCCCAGGGATCAAGTCGTTGCCTCTTTCTTTGCCCTCAAGCTGTCCAAACAGCATCTTCTGGTTGTTGTCGAACATGCGGTTCTGTTTATACTGACTGACTCTGTTCTCGTATCGCCTGATTTTTGCACTCTTTGCTACAATGCGTTGCTTCAATTCCTCTATGATAATATTTAGCTTTTTACTCCTAGTTTTGTATTTTATTTCCAGTCTATTATTAGTGGAAACTCCACCTCGGCGTTCTATAGAGGATTAGTGGAGGGGAAGAGCGACGACGTACTTGGGGAAACTCTAGGCGTCGACGAAAATCAACTAGCCAATCTCTTCGGAAGAACTTTCGGGCCGGGGCCTATGGACAACTTCCAGAAATCTCTGGCCTGGCAGTGCTACCGAGGAGCCTTGCCAGTTCGGGATAAACTCTACAGGCATGGAGGTGCCGTCAGCCGGGCATGTCCGAGATGCGCGCAGGGCGACGAAACCGTCCTGCACGCACTCGTCCAGTGTCCGAAAATTGCTGACTTGTGGGTTTATGTCGAACACCTGCTGTCGCGTTTAGGACGGATCCAGCTATCATCTGAGTCTATCGTGAGGATTGCCCCGCCCTCCTCCTTTAGCCGGGAAGGGCAGGCAGTTTTTATCTGTCTGGTGGCCATGGCGAAAGAGATAGTATGGTGGACACGTTTGAAAGGGCTGAAGACGAGCACTTACCTCTTCGGTGATGCTCTGATTGACTTTTTCAAATTTCATTTGAAAAGGAAAATCAGAGTAGAGAAGGAAGTGCTCTCTTCCCAGCATTTTGTTGAAAGATGGGTGAGAGAAGCAAGAATGGCCCGAGTGAATGGGCCGACTCTGAGTATATATCTGTAAACTAAAGGTGGAAAACTGGGAGAGGGCACTTGCCTTGGTGGTCAGGGTCATTGTGGCTTTTTACTGGGCTTTCTCCACAAATGTCCCTCCGAAGTCTCCCCCCTATTGGGGAATTTTTCATTGTTATTTTCATTGTTATTTTTGTTACATCCTCTGTTTTTGTTTTTTTACACGCAGAAATACCCATTTGTACCGTCCTGCATTGTCCTGCACTGTCCTTAATGTCTACTTTATGTAAACCTTTGTGGTTAATAAAGAAATCATTATTATTATTATTATTATTATTATTATTATTATTATTATTATTATTATTATTATTAGAAGCAAGAATGGCCCGAGTAAATGGGCCTACTCTGAGTATGTGTCTGTAAATTAAAGGTGGAAAACTGGGAGAGGGCACTTGCCTTGGTGGTCAGGGTCACTGTGGCCTTTTACTGGACTTTCTCCACAAATATCCCTCCGAAGTCTCCCCCTATTGGGGAATTTTTCATTGTTATTTTTTTGTTACATCCTCTGTTTTTGTTTTTTACACGCAGAAATGCCCATTTGTACCGTCCTGTATTGTCCTGCACTGTCCTTAATGTCTACTTTATGTAAACCCTTGTGGTTAATAAAGAAATCCTTCTTCTTCTTCTTCTTCTTCTTCTTCTTCTTCTTCTTCTTCTTCTTCTTCTTCTTCTTCTTCTTCTTCTTCTTCTTCTTCTTCTTCTTCTTCTTCTTCTTCTTCTTCTTCTTCTTCTTCTTCTTCTTTGAGTCTCAGTGATTGATGTTAGTTAACTGGAAAGTTTGTTGAAATGAATATCAAGCCACTACCTGCAGCCTCAGATATTCAGGACGTATCGGGGGTTCTTGCTGTTCCCAGCAAGCATGCCTTTTGAAGTGATCCAAAAAGCGGGGCGGGGCCAATTTTCTTTAACCAACCCTGGAAACTCCTTGAGATAGTACCTGGTGCGCCTATGACAATCGGGACCACTTTGACTTCATGGCAGTTCCAAATCCTTTTTACCTCCCACTTTAAGTCCTGGTATCGGTTAATTTTCTCCCTCTCCTTCTCTTGCACTCTCGTGTCGAATGGCCAGGCCACATCCACAATCAGGCACGATCTTTTTCCTTGTCCACAACCACCAGGTCAGGTCTATTGTGTTCCAGTTTTTTGTCCGTCTGTATCCTAAAATCCCACAGCACCTTCACCTGATCGTTTTCTATCACCGACTCTGGCTTATGCTCATACCACTTCTCAGAATGTGGTAAATTGTTTACTTTACATAGGTGCCAGTGGATCACCCTGCCCATCACATCATGTCTCCAGCCTTTATAGTGAGTCTGGGCTAGGTGTTTACACTCGGATACAATGTGAGCCACAGTCTTCTCTCTCTCTCCACAGATCCTGCACAGTGGGCTAGCCTCCTCCTTGTAAATTTGGTGTTTCAGCCACTTCGTTTTGAGGGCCTGCTCTTGCGCAGCCATTAGCATTCCTTCTGTAGCTTTTTAAAGATCTCTTTTCAACCAGTTCCATGTCTGTGGATCTCTGAATTCCGTTTTCTCAAAGAAGGTACTATGAAGGGACTTTTCATGAAGGCTCTTTCTCCTTGTTATTTCCTCTTTGGACATCCCCTGGTCTATTGTCCTCTCCTTCAGTACAATTCTGAGCAATGGCTCCTTACTATCGGTCACGTATTTGTGTAGGTTGTTTTTCTCCATCTGAACACAGTCCTCTATGCTGATAAGACCTCTTCTACCTTCAGATCTCCTTACGTAGAGTCTATCGACATCACTCCTCTTGTGGAACATGTTGTAGATAGTCAATAGCTTCCTAGTCTTCCTATCCATTTCTTTTTGTTCAGCAACATTCCATCTCAGAATTCCTGCACTGTACCTAATAATAGACACAGCTCGGGAATTTACTGCACTTATGGCATTCCTACTGTTCAGATGTGACTTTAATATGCTCCTTACTCTCCGAATGTATTCAGATCTTATCAATTCCTTCCTTTTTTTGTTTTTGATGTCATCAGCCTCCAGAACACCCAAATACTTGTATCCTTCTTCAGTGTCAATTTCCTTTATCATCTCACCTGTTGGTACCTGGATTCCGTTGCTTCTGCTCAATTTACCCCTCTTCATCACAAGGACTCCACACTTACTAATACTAAATTGCGTACATATATCATTGCTGAAAATACGACCAGTGTCAACAAGCACATCCAACTCCTCACTCTTCCCGAAGAGCTTAAGATCGTCCATGGAGAGGAGGTGATTGATGGTAAGCTATCCCTTTCCCAACTTGTATCCTGCTCTCACTTTTCGCAGTATAATGGTCAGGGGCATCAGGGCAAGGACAAACAACAGAGGGGACAGACTATCTCCCTGGAAGATACCTCTCTTCATCTTCACGCCTCCCAAGGATTCTCCAGCTGATGTTAACTCTGTTTTCCAGGACTTCATACTTTTGCTCAACAACTGTCTGATGTTATCTGCCACCCTGAAGATCTCTAGGCTTTTGGTGATCCAAGAATGAGGCACCATGTCAAATGCCTTTTTGTAGTCTATCTATCCCATGGCAAGACCAGTGTGTCTCCTCTTGCAATTCCTCATTACCATCTTATCAATAAGTAACTGGTCCTTTGTACCACGGGACTTCTTTCGGCATTCTTTCTGTTCGTCCGGTAACAAGTTGTTTGTGTGCAGGTGATGGTAGATTTCCTCAGACACAATGCTTGTCAGCAGTTTACACATTACGGACAGACATGTGATAGGTCTATAGTTTGTAACACCATTACCCTTAATTCGGTCTTTCATTACCAGGGCTGTGGTACCTTTTGTCAACCACTCTGGTACCTCACCTGACATCAAGCAGCCATTGAACATGGCTGTCAGTTTCGGGTGGAGGGATGTTATATTTTTAATCCAATACCATCTGGGCATGGTGATTTCCAGTTGGTTAGTTTTTTGGCCTGCTCCTTAAGAGTTTCAACTGTGATACTCAAATCAGTTTGTTGGTGTGCCTGTTCACTAATCTCCTTTTGTAGTCTCAATCCACACTGCCTGGTCATTATGTTTAACATCCTGCTCCCATATTCCTCTCCAGAATGTTTTAGTTTGTTCCGCCTCAGGGATCAAGTCGTTGCCTCTTTCTTTCCCTTCAAGCTGTCCAAACAGCATCTTCTGGTTGTTGTCGAACATGCGGTTCTGTCTATACTGACTGACTCTGTTCTCGTATCGCCTGATTTTTGCACTCTTTGCTACAATGCGTTGCTTCAGTTCCTCTATGATAATATTTAGCTTTTTCCTCCTAGTTTTGTACTTTATTTCCAGTCTATTTTTAGTGTCTATGTTTTTTTTAAAATTATTATTATTATTATTATTATTATTTTTGGCGACCTACGTAGAAAATCGTATTATCGTGAGCTCCGCAAAGTTTTGTTGTTTTCAGTTGTTTAAAATTGCCATTTATGGAAAATTTTTTATTGTTAACTGTATATAAGTGCACATACATTGTTTTCTGAAAAGGACACTCAAAAAGATTGGGGCCTTGAGACCAAAATTTAAACTTTTATAATTATCAAACAAAAATTTCTTTGAAAAATAATCATGGACGACTCACAGTCACACCTTCCTCACAAACTAACACCTCACACTGACACCACCATTGTAAATATTACTACGTTTGCCAACACTAAAAATATAAGCAGTAGCAATAATTTAAATTTGTCTCATGCAGACATTCATTTCCCGCCATTACCAATGACTGCAGGTGTTGAAGCCGCCACCCCACCACCACCACAGCGACAACAGAAACAAAAGAAAACAATAAATTATCTCGTGACATCGAAATGGAATCACCCAAAATGGACTCTTCCACACCGAACACCACTGATGCCACCACCACCACCACAACGGAAACTAAAAATAACAATAACAACGATAACAACAACAGCAACGACAACAATGAGAATAAGAAAACCACCCTGTCTTTTGCCAGAGTAGCCAAAAAGTGCGAAGCAATCTAGGTAACCCAGGAGGAATTAGATGAAGCCAAGAGAATGGTAAAGAAAGATGGGTACAGGGTCAGCCTCACCCCCCACCTAATAAAATGGTGCATCGGCGCCTATGCACCGTGTCTTATCGGACGAATAACATAAAATCGCGCCGAGTGTAACGGGCATCCGAGTCCCAAATTCAAAAAGCTTTGGGACATGTGTTGGCAAAAAACCCCCACATCAGACGTGGGCAGAAATATGGAACCGTGGATGTGTTCTTTGAAACACCACATGAGGCCAGAGAACACTCCATGGCCCCATTAAGAAGTGACGACTTCACACTCGACCCAAGCTATTGTGGCCAGAGACTCGTGAAGATCATGGTGACCCACGTTCCACTGGCCATCGAAATTCCCTGGCTAAAGGCTGCCGTCCTCGCCAACATCGAGGCTAACACCAAGATAACCGAAATAACGAAAGAAAAGCAGGTGAACTGGTCAGGATCTGGGATGGAGCTCCTGATCCAAGCGGACCAAAAAAGCATTGAGGAGATCCCAGAGGTAATAGACCTCACTGACGGCAGCCCCCTCACCGTAATCGTTGAGGGCAGAAGGCCTAAGTGTGTCGTTTGTGGTGAAGGAACCCACCTAAGGGATTTCTGCCCTCAGGCTAAAAGGTTGAGGCCACCTCTCTTACCCACCCCAGTGACTCAACCATCAACACCACCAGCAGCAGAAATGGCAACAACTGTAGCAGCAACAACAGAAGCAACTGTAACAGCAACAACCCCAGCAACAGTAGCAACACCACCATCACCTAACGCGCCAGAACTAGCACCAGCGCCTACAGCATCCACCACACCACAACCAAAACCAACGCCTGTGGAGGATTTTACACTCCCCGGCCTATCACAACTGGAGACAGATTGTGACGACGAGGAGTGGGAAACGGTATCAGGAAAAAAGAAAAAAGAAACCAAAAAAGAAAAAATTCTCTTCCTTCGCCCTCCAAAAACAAAATACAGAGGGAAACAAATAAACTATCAAACAAAAAAGTTAGGACAGATATGCCACCATCCACACCAGCATCACCAACCCCATCACCACAAACACCAACACCATCACCATCATTAACCCCAACACCACCATCACCAACACCACAAAAGTCACCAAAAAGCGAAACAGAAACAAACCCACAACAAACGCAAACAAAACAAAACAACCAAAACGATACACACTACACAGCATTAAATTTGAACAACAACCAATTATTACACTACATCCAACACAACACCAGCATCACAGAAAAAGACTACACAACAACCCCAAAAGTTCACACCACCTCCACACATACAAATCACTCGCATCACACAGAAAATGTACACGACACTAAAACAAAAATTCTCCAAAGACATCGGAGACTTCCGACAAGCACTCTCCAGGAGGATTTATAAGGACATCCTTCCTGAGGAGGCCACAAGCAGTGAAAAGGATGGAAAAGCCGTCCTTCCCCTACGAGAAGTAAGGTAAGTGGTCTTTCCCATCTTTTCCACTCCTTTTCAACATGACTTGACTCAGAATAGGCAGCATAAATGCGCGTGGCTTGGGGTCGTCATGGAAGCAGGGCCACCTGCTCAACGACCTCAGGTCACTAAACATAGATGTAGTGGCCATCAGCGAGACCAGAATCTCCGAAGCACGGGCCTTCGCACCGATCTTCGGCGGCTACGATGTGTACGCATCTCCCAGCCGTCCTGGATTGGGGGGAGGAGTTGCTGTGCTTTTTCGGAGAGGTTTGGATCTCGCCATACGGGCCACATTCCTGGATCCAGAAGGTAAGTTGGTGGTGCTGGACGTGACCAGCGGAGACGGGCAAGCTTTCAGGCTAGTGGCCGTCTATGCCCCGAGAGGAGCAGGGCGGCCTGATTTCTTCCGGCGTCTGGAGACCTTTCTTGGAACGTCCCGCTCTTTAGTGTTAGTGGGCGACTGGAACGGGATCTTAGATGCACGCTGGGACTGTGTGGGATTAGCGGATAGGGGAGGAGGGTGCAAGAGCCTCACCAACCTGCTCAGGCGTTTTGAACTGTCTGACAGGTACCGATTGGATTTCCCGAATGTGCCAATGTGGACTTGGACAAATCGCTTAGGGTCATCCAGATCATATCTAGATAAAGTATTTTGTAGGGAAATAGATAGGTCTAGCATAGGCTGTCCACAATTCAAGATAGTCAGCTACACGGACCACAAATTCGTGATCTGTGTGCTTGACTTAGATAGGCTTCATAGACGAGGACCCGGCTACTGGAAGCTAAACGCGTCCTTACCAGCGCGCAAGGCCTACAGAGACCGGATTAGCGAACTAGTTAAGCGGGCGTTGACGAGGGCCATCGTCAACAACAAGTGGTAGTTTGCTCTGAAAAGAGCGATTAGAATAGAGTCCATTAGGTTTAGTAAGGCTTTAGCAATAGAGAAAAATAGAGCAGAGGGAGAACTAGTTAGAAAATTAGACGAGGCGCTTAGCAAAGGCATCGCGACCGACGTACTTGCGGCGAAAATGGCCCTTGACCAATTCTTCAATGCAAAGCACGAAGGCTGCGTTGTCAGAGCTAGGGTGCGTGCTCTCAGACACGAGGGGACGAAAGCCGTTCAATGGGCCCGAGTGGCGGAGGCGCGTCGTGGCAACAAAGCGACGATCCGGTCTTTGGTTGACCACGACGGGCGCATGCTACTCGATCCCGGGCAAATGTGTGAAACTTTTCAGCGACCTGCGCCATTCCCGACAGATCCATCCACGACAATCACCATCTCATACGATACATCGTAGAGAGGGTAGCTAGGGAACCTGGCACGGGTGGGTCCTTGATCAATTTAGATCAGTCGAAAGCTTTCGATAGGGTCGACCATCGTTACCTCGCGGCAGTCCTGAGGGCGGCTGGCTTTGGGCCCGTCTTCAGAGGCTGGATCGCTGCCATGCACAGCGACATCTGCTCTGTGGTGAGAGTGAACGTTCACCTTTCGGAACCGTTCAACATCATGCGCTCGGTCCGCCAAGGATGTCCCCTCTCGTCCCTCTTGTACGTATTGACTCTCGAGCCATTACTGCACAAACTGGAGACGTTGAGGGGGGTCCCACGCGAACTAGGATGCGGAAGATCCGTGTCAGCATATGCGGACGATGTTACCGTAGTGGTGTCGAACGCCAAACACATCGAGGCGATCGGCACTACACTAAGAGAATACGAAGCGGTGACAGGAGCAATGATCAACCAGGAAAAGTTAGTGGGCCTGCAGCGCGGCACCTGGAGAGGCAGGTGCATGCCGTCCAACAGCGTCGTCGGGCGCTGGACGGACGGCCCGGTTAAATTGCTAGGGGTCAGGTTCGGTCCGGACCTCCAGACGGACAAAAACTGGGACGAGGTGACGAGCAGGGTGGCTTCTCTCACCCAGAAATGGGCGGAGAGGAAGCTATCCCTGAAAGGTTGAGCGGAGGTGGCTAACGCGTACATCGCGTCCGTCATCTACTACCGCCTGACCGTCGTACCTTGTCCTAAGCCCCGCCTGACTGCGCTGGAGCGTTTGCTCTTTCGCTTTTTGTGGAAGGGACGCGCTCCGATGGTCAGGCGGTCCATCTGCTGTCAACACCCACTACGTGGAGGGCTGGGCATGCCGTGGCCGATGATGCGCAGACGACACGCGCTCAGGCTACGACATCTCCACCTCTTCCTCGACGGTGATCAGGTGTGGTCGCCGTTTGCTAGACACGTCTTTCCCCAGCTCGTCTCCTTGACGAAGCTGCAGTCCTGGGTCAAGCGAAGACCGAGAGGGAGCGCTTGGAGACTGGAATGTCTTCAGGCGCTCACAGCCCTCGACTAATCGGGCAATGTGATCGGTGGAAACTCCAACTTGGCGTTCTATAGAGGATTAGTGGAGGGGAAGAGCGACGACGTACTTGGAGAAACTCTAGGCGTCGACGAAAATCAACTAGCCAATCTCTTCAGAAAAACTTTCGGGCCGGGGCCTCTGGACAACTTCCAGAAATCCCTGGCCTGGCAGTGCTACCGAGGAGCTTTGCAAGTTCGGGATAAACTCTACAGGCATGGAGGTGCCGTCAGCCGGGCATGTCCGAGATGCGCGCAGGGCGACGAAACCGTCCTGCACGCACTCGTCCAGTGTCCGAGCATTGCTGACTTGTGAGTTTATGTCGAACACCTGCTGTCACGTGTAGGACGGATCCAGCTATCAGCTGAGTCCATCGTGAGGATTGCCCCGCCCTCTTCCTTTAGCCGGGAAGGCCAGTCAGTTTGTATCTGTCTGGTGGCCATGGCGAAAGAGATAGTATGGTGGACACGTTTGAAAGGGCTGAAGACGAGCACTTACGTCTTCGGTGATGCTCTGATTAACTTTTTCAAATTTCATTTGAAAAGGAAAATCAGAGTAGAGAGGGAAGTGCTCTCTTCCCAGCATTTTGTTGAAAGATGGGTGAGAGAAGCAAGTATGGCCCGAGTGAATGGGCCTACTCTGAGTATGTGTCTGTAAATTAAAGTTGGAAAACTGGGAGAGGGCACTTGCCCTGGTGGTCAGGGTCACTGTGGCCTTTTAATGGGCTTTCTCCACAAATGTCCCTCGGAAGTCTCCCCCACATTGGGGAATTTTTCATTGTTATTTTTTATTACATCCTCTGTTTTTTTTACACGCAGAAATGCCCATTTGTACCGTCCTGTATTGTCCTGTACTGTCCTTAATGTCTACTTTATGTAAACCCTTGTGGTTAATAAAGAAAGCATTATTATTGTTCTTTGAGTCTCAGTCATTGATGTTATTTAACTGGAAAGTTTGTTGAAATGAATATCAAGCCACTACCTGCAGCCTCAGATATTCAGGACTTATCGGAGGGTTCTTGCTGTTCCCAGCAAGCATGCCTTTTGAAGTGTTCCAAAAAGCGGGGCTGGACTAATCTTCTTTAACCATCCTTGGAAACTCCTTGAGATAGTACCTAGTGCGCCTATGACAATCGGGACCACTTTGACTTCATGACAGTTCCAAATCCTTTTTACCTCGCACTTTAATTCCTGGTATCGGTTAATTTTCTCCCTCTCCTTCTCTTGCACTCTCGTGTCGAATGGGCAGGCCACATCCACAATCAGGCACGATCTTTTTTCTTTGTCCACAACCACCAGGTCAGGTCTATTGTGTTCCAGTTTCTTGTCCGTCTGTATCCTAAAATCCCACAGCACCTTCACCTGATCGTTTTCTATCACCGACTCTGGCTTATGCTCATACCACTTCTCAGAATGTGGTAAATTGTTTACTTTGCATAGGTGCCAGTGGATCACCCTGCCCATCACATCATGTCTCCAGCCCTTATAGTGAGTCTGGGCTAGGTGTTTACACTAGGATACAATGTGAGCCACAGTCTTCTCTCTCCACAGATTCTGCACAGTGGGCTAGCCTCCTCCTTGTAAATATGGTGTTTCAACCACTTCGTTTTGAGGGCCTGCTCTTGCGCAGCCATTAACATTCCTTCTGTAGCCTTTTTAAGGTCTTCTCTTTTCAACCAGTTCCATGTCTCTGGATCTCTGAATTCAGTTATCTCAAAGAAGGTACTATGAAGGGATTTTTTATGAAGGCTGCTCTTTCTCCTTGTTGTTATTTCCTCCTTGGACATCCCCTGGTCTATTGTCCTCTCCTTCAGTACAGTTCTGAGCATTGGCTCCTTACTATCAATTATTATTATTATTATTATTTATTATAAGTTACGTCCCTTTGCGGTCTGAGTTCAAATCCCGCCGAGGTTAACTTTGCCTTTCATCCTTACGGGGTCGATAAAATAAAGTACCAGTAATGTACTGGGTAATTGCTGGCCTTGTGCCAAAAGTAGAAACAATTATTATTATTATTATTATTATTATTATTATTATTATTATTATTATTATAAATAATTTAGCCTAATAATTGGAGATATAAAAACCCACAGAATGGAAAAATGAATGATCATTGACGTACTTAGGACACGAACCCACATCTCTGGCTACTATGGCCAATGTGTTAACCACACACACACACACACACACACACATACACATACATATCGCTCTTTCATTCTCTCTCATACATAATATACATATATTTCCTCATATCATTACCTTTCTTTGAGTCACCTCTCAACTCTCTGTTTCACCCATCTCTCTCTGTCACGCATATTCAATCATACATTGTCAGAAAAACTTCTTTCTATATGCAGATTTTGTATATAAATACAAAAGAGTTTTATGCTGTGTTGCTATGAATCAAATTGAACCTAATCCAATCCACGTAGGTGCTGACCATTCCCAGTCGATTAATTTTTGTGGCTTACACTATTTCTCTGTACGTTAATTACGTTGCTAGAACAGAGTGGCGTTCTTTAGATTTGAAGAGTTACAATTAAGTGAAAACAACTTGACATTAATAACCACGCAGATTGTAACAAAATGCAAGGGGTGAGTAAAAGAGAGGGTGGAGAAAGAAAGAGAGAGGGAGAGAGAGAGGGAGAGGGAGAGATAGAGAGAAAGAGAGGGAGAGAGAAGGCGAGAGATAGGAGAGAGGTGAGAGAAGGAGAGAGAGAAGGAAACAAAGAGACGGCGAGGGAGAAGGAAAGCGAGAACGTTAGAGAGAGAAGGAAAGAAAATGAGAGAGAGGATAGAGAGAAAGAGAGAGAGAGAGAGAAGGGGAGAGAGAAGGAATGAAAAGGAGAGAGTGAAGGAAAGAGAGAAGGAGAGAGAAAAGGAGAGAGAAGGAAAGAGAAAAGGAGAGAGAAGGAGAGAGAAGGAGAGCGAAGGAGAGCGAAGGAGAGAAAATGAGAGAAAAGGAGAGAGAGAAGGAAAGAGAGAAGGAGAGAGAAAAGGAGAGAGAAGGAGAGAGAAAGAGAGAGAGGAGAGAGAGAAGGAGGGAGAATGAGACAGAGAAGGAGAGAGAGAGAGAAAGAGACAGAAGAAAAGAGAGAAGGAAAGGGAGAAGGGGAGAGAAGGAGGGAAAATGAGAGGGAGAAGAGGAGAGAAGAGAGAGAAAATGAAAGAATATTAAGAGAGAGAAGGAGAGAGAGGAGATAGAAGGAAAGAGAGAAGGAGAGAGAGGAGTGAATGAGTGGGAGAGGAGAGAGAATGAGAGATAGAAGGGGAAAGAAGAAGAGAAAGAAAATGAAAGAATATTAAGTTACTAAGCACTAGTTCTATTCCACTGTAGTTTCCATTAATTGTAGCTTAGCAATATTATTTTCGTGTTTATTTAAGCAATAAAACAACTAATAATGGTTTCTTTATAATCAATGCTGGACGAGAAATAAGCAGAAATTACAACAACTGAAGGTAGATGAACTAAAAAAATGATGGCGGTACTGGGTGTCGTGGTGTGAAACTTTTTGATGGTGGGTGTAACAGAGTGTTTGACGTTGCCTATTGTATTCATTTATTCGTATAGACGCATTTATTAACCGTCTGTCCTCAAATTGCAGGTAAGCGCTTGAGCTCTTACTTTGACTGTTGCCCTATCAACCCGCTTGACCCGCTCGAATGGTCAGATTCGACAAAATGTGCTGATCAAAAAGCCACAAGGCCTTCTGAGATTGGTGAAAACAGTGCTTCAGTTGCAACTTAAGTCCAGCAGAACATCAGCTTGTCATGCTACAATGGAGTTCCTCTTTCATCTCACTTACAATATGAACAGGTTCAACGCGTCGAAAAACCACCTCTCTTCAGCATACATACCAAATTCGGATCTCCACCATCGCCGCCGCCGCTACCACTATGGCCGCCATCGCCACCATCGCCGCCATTGCCACCACCACCGCCGCCGGCACCATCATCTCCACCACCACCATCGTCTCCACACCGTCACCGCCACCGCTACTACCAACACCGCTGCCGCCGTCGCCGCTGCCGCCGCCACCATCATCATCGCCATCATCATGTCCTCCACCGCCAGTACCACCACCGCCATCACAAACCACCACCACCACCATCATCACTGCCGCTGCCGTCAAAGCTTATGATGCGGAGGAGGGGGTGAGGGGGGGCGTGAGGTACAGAGATAAATGTTTGATATATGGCTTCACTGTTAGCTGAATGCTGGTGGTAGGAGGCAAACGGTGAGGAGTGAGTGACTAGATGTAAAGGAGGGGTGGGGTGATAGTGTGAGTGAAAGAATGAGTAAATAAGGAGGATAGCGTCTGAGAACAAGCAAAAATAAAGACCCAAATGAATAGATAGAGAGATAGATAGATAGATAGATAGATAGACATCTGTCTATCTATCTCTCTATCTATCTGTCTATATATCCATATACCTATTTATTTCGGCATTTGTCTTTGCTTGTTCTCCCACGTTATACACACACACACACACACACACACACACACACACACATATATATACATATATATATATATATATATATATATATATATCAGTGAGAGAGAGAGAGAGAGAGGGAGAGAGAGTTGAAGCGTTAGACGAGGATGGAGAGGAAGGAAAGAAAATGAGAAAGAACCCAAACTGACCCAACCTATGACACACACACACACACACACACACACACACACACGCGCGCACATATGATATACAAAGAGAAAGAAAGAGATAGATAGATAGATAGATAGAGAGAGAGTGAGAGAGTGAGAGAGAGAGAGAGAGAGAGAGAGAGAGAGAGAGAGAGAGAGAGAGAGAGAGAGAAGGAGAAAGATCGGAAAGGAGGGAGAATGGAGACGGAAAGCGAGAAACACAAAGGAGAGAAGAATGATATAGATATACAACGAGAAAAGTATACACTTGCATGCATGCATACATACATACATGCATACATACATACATACATACATACATACATACATACATACATACATATACACACATACGCACGCAGACACATACACATACACACACATACATATATACACAATAACTTGCATACATACAAACGCATACACGAAATAATACACACACATAAACATGTATACATTGTGAGAAAGATTTATAGAGGAAGTAATTGGATGAAGAAAATGTCAAAATGAATACCACAAAAGGTAATGTTTCAGTTAACATTTACACATAAATAAACACAGACACATACACACACACACACACACGCACGTCCCCTCCCCCCCACACAAATACATTATATGTAAACCCATCATAGCAACACACACGCTCACACACATGTCCATTTATATTGGCGGATATGAGTGCTCAATACCACAGTAGATTTTACAAATTTATTGACGCTGATACTGTAGCTTGTTACACTGCAGTTTCCTTGACGTGTAGCGGGTTCCTCAAACAGGAAAAAAAAACTCCCTTAGGGCTTAGCATGATAATATTTTCCTTAGGGCTTTACACGATAATCTATTAATGTATATGTCGTCCCTATTAAATGATGATGATAATTTAATGCTTTCTATTTTATTGTTGTTGTTTCATGGTTCCGGTGGTACAGAATGGTGAATGCGCTCCCCCGGTAATTGATAAAAGAAATGTGCTGAAAAAACTTGTCCAGTTTGCGGGCCTCGTTCTTGCAGATGGCCATCTCCATCCCGATCACAATGGATTCCATGAAAATCTATCTATCTATCTATCTATCTATCTATCTATCTATCTATCTATCTATCTATCTATCTATCTATCTATCTATCTATCTATCTATCTATCTATCTATCTATCTATCTCTGGGATGGACACATGTGTTAAACTTGCTCGGTAAGTTTTGTTTAAATTTCTTTAGAAATTCGTCATTGTGAACTTTTATTTTTATACCAATTTGTAGAGGGACTGACAGGTCAAATTTTGATCTGATCAGTCTCCCAAAATATCGTGCCCCTCAGGGCAAAAACATCCAACATATTTTCGAAAATATTTTTGCAAAACACTTCAATTTAAAAAAAATGGCCGAAGCAATGGCACCTACTTCTTTGTCAATACAAGAAGATGTGAAGGGAAGGCCATGCCTACTTGACCAGCAGATAGTAGCAGACATGGACAAAGGAATGCCTACATTAGAGCCTCAACATTTAGAAAAGGAACAAGCTTTAGTTTCTTGTAAGCAACTGAACACGCCTGACGTCACAAACGTCACATGTATCCACACACAGAAGGAAGAATGTGTAGCAAATACTAACACCACCACAAGCAACAATAACAACAAAAACACAATAAATGAGAACAACAACAATACAACAAAAGGAATCAGCGGCAACACAACGAATGAGACCATCATCACCACCAACAACAACAACATTTCATTTGCAGCAACCGTTGCTAAGCAACAGGATTTTAAATATTACCCCATGGACATTTCCCAAAAGTCCCAATATTTGTAAGAAGCTTCCAACTATGTGACGTTTGAGGGAGACACCCCACACATACACATACCCCCACAAGTAAGAGAGATGACACAGAAAAAGAAAATAATCTATAGAACAGTTGACATCATTACCAAAAACACATAACGCTCCCAACAAGCGCTATTGAAGCTGCACTAAAAGATATCAAGCCAGACGTGGCATACCTCCAAAGAGGTAAACAGTATGGAAGTGTGTCAGTGTTCTTTAAGAGCGAAACTCTGGCTCAAAAACACTCGGTTCACTCAATAAAAACGGATCAACACATCTTCTTCCCCACATACATGGGAAGAAGATCATACAAAATAAAAATAACCAGGATCCCAGCAGAGGTCAACATATGGTGGATCCTACGCTGCATCCTGAAGAAGGATGAGGACACCCTCCTATCTGTAGACAGGACAGACTGGAATAACTGGTTTGGAACTGCATCGAGGTTCTGGTACAAATGAGGCCAGAGAGAGTTGAGAAAATCCCGGACAAGATCGTCCTTGAGGAACATGTCATCCCCATTTTAGTGGAGGGGGAAAGACCTCAGTGCCATAAGTGTGGGAAAACCACACACTTAAAGGCCTTTTGCCCTCTCTTAAACAAACCGAGGACAAACAAGGTGTTATTACCAACACCAAAACCCCAATATCAACACCCCAAACCAAACACAACACAAAAACCTGCAACATCCACTCCCACACCACCACAGACCAGAGACAACCACACACACAAAATTCCACTGAAAAACCCTCCATTGCCTCCTCCCTGTCAAATACTTCTACAAACACCTGCACAAACACTCCACCACACAACATACCCCTCTCATCTACCCCTGATTCAGAAGTCTCAGACACGGGAACCTCTACATTTCCAAGTGAGAATGAAGAGGAACCCCAAAAATACAAGAAACAAAAAAAGAGACAAAAAACACACAAATACAAAAACATTTACAGAAAACACGCCCCCCCCCCACCCCACCATAAACACACCGCCACAAACGACAAACACACCAACAACACAATCACTACCAACACATCCAAACACTTTACCAACAAAACAAACACCCACACCACCACAATCACAAACCCCAACCACAAAAAGAAAACTAAAAACAGAAACAGCACACATAAAAAACAAAACACATTACACAATACATAAAAACAACAAAGAATTGGTAGACACTGTCCGAAAGGACCCTACTATCCAAACGGAAGGGAAAACCTTCCCCACCAACGACCCACCCCCAAACCTCAAACTGATCAGGGTAACAACCCTACAACATAAAACATTGAAAGGGACCTTCCCACATGATGTGCCCCCTCCCCCTTACCAAAAAACCCTTAACCGTGTCCTGCTAAAAAAATTCCATCCCTCCCCCAAACACCCCCAATCTGGACATGGAGATCGAACAACCCGACCTCCAGGAAACGAAAAGGTAAGTGTTTCTGCCTTTTCTCTCCATGACTCTTCTTCACCAACATGGCGACTATACAAGTTGGATGTTTGAATGTACGTGGCCTGAGCATGCCCTGGAAACAGGGAGAGCTTTTAAAGGATCTCAGGTCACATTGTATAGATGTGATAGCCATCACCGAGTCCAGGATTCACGATAGGCAGCAGTTAACCCCCACTTTCGATGACTTTGAGATCTACGCATCTCTCTGTCAGCCAGGAGGTGGAGGGGGAGTTGCTGTTCTGTTTCGAAAAAACTTGGATCTCAAAGCACAAACGATTCACTTGGACCCGGAGAGCAGCTTGGTGGTCCTGGACGTGAATGGTAGTGAAGGTGGAACTTTCAGACTGGTGGCCGTATATGCCCCGACTGGGACATCGCGACCAGAGTTCTTCAAGCGCCTGGAGCCATTCCTGGGAACGTCTCGCTCCTTAGTGTTAGCGGGGGACTGGAATGGCATCTTAGATGCACGTTGGGATTATGTAGGAGCTTGTGATAATAGAGGTGGATGTAATAGCCTCAAAAACCTCGTCAGCCAATTCCAACTGGCTGATAGATATCGACTAGACTTCCCAAGTGTACCACTGTGGACGTTGAGCAACCGCACTGGGTCTTCTAGATCGTATTTAGATAGATTTTTAATTAGACAGAAAGATAAGGAAACATTAAGCTGTCCACAAATGCACATGGTTGCCTATTCAGACCACAAATTAGTCACCTGCGTAGTCAACCTTGATAGAACACACAGAAGGGACCCGGATACTGGAAGCTAAACATGTCGCTTCCGGCGCGTAAGGCCTACAGTAAACGGATTAGCACCTTAGTTAAATGCCAGTTGACGGGGGCGATCGTCAACAACAGGTGGTGGAGATCTCTCAAGTGAGCAATTAGAATAGAATCGATAGCATTTAGCAAGGAAGTAGCTTTAGAAAAACACAAAACCGAAAAGGAACTGGTAGCTAAAGTAGAAGAGGCCCTTAGGAATGGCAGTACAGCTGACGTGCTAGCGGCGAGAACGGCACTAGACCAGTTCTTCAACGTGAAACACGAAGGTTGTATTGTCAGAAGTAAAACACGTGCTCTAAGAAACGAGGGAGCCAAATCTGTTAGCTGGGCCCGAGTGGCAGAGGTGAAAAGTGGCAACAAATCCACAATTCGGTCCTTGCAAGACAAAGATGGACGCATTCTACTTGAATCCAAGCAGATGTGCACGGCCTTCCAGCAGCATTTTGCACAACTGTTTGGGCAAAGCGGTACGTCAAGGGAGGTGATGGGCTTCAGCTCCTACCTCGACGGCGTACCACGTCTTTCGAACACGGATGCGGACAGCTGTGGGAAACGCAAATCACCCTATGAGTTTTACATAGTTATGCCAGACTTGTTTTCTGGCGTCCTCGAAGCGGTCTACTGCAACTGGCAGCAGAACGAGAGAATTCCCAGTTCTGTAGGCAGAGGCGTAGTTACGCTGTTAAGGAAACATGAGAACAAGGGGGATGAGATAAGCAATTTCAGGCCCATAACTCTGCTCAACACAGAGTTAAATATTTTGGCCAAGGTGTTAGCAGTGAGGCGCTTGTCCTCGAGAATCTGGTAGGGGAAGCGCAAACGTGTGCAATCCTGACCAGGTCCATACACGACAACCTCCACCTCATGCGATACATCATAGAGAGGGTAGGGTGTAAACCTGGCTTCGGTGGGGCTCTGATCAATTTAGATCAGTCTAAAGCATTTGATAGGGTCGGCCATCAATACTTGGAAGCGGTTCTCAAGGCGGCCGGCTTCGGTCCTGTCTTCAGAGGCTGGATCGCTGCTATGCATACCAGCATCTGCTCGGCAGTTAAGGTGAATGGCTACCTATCGGAGCCATTCCAAATCATGCGTTCCATCCGTCAGGGGTGCCCTCTCTCCTCCATTCTGTATGTACTGACTCTCGAGCCATTACTGCGGAAGTTGGAGCTGTTGCAGGAGATCCCGATCGAACAAGGACTGCGGAAAGCAGCGTCGGCCTATGCCAACGACATAACCACAATGGTGTCGAAAGCCTCGGAAATCGGGGTAATCGGCAACCTATTACAGGAATACGAAAGGTTTACAGGAGAAAGACTAAACCCAAACAAGTCTGTCGGTTTGCAACTCGGCACATGGAGAAGCAAACCCATGCCTTCCTTCAGTGTCGTTGGACGCTGGACGCTGGACGGAAGGACCGGGGAAATTGCTCTGGGTCTGGTTTGGTCCAGACCTCCAGGTGGACAAGAACTGGAACGAGGTCACGGCGAAGGTGTTTGCACTCACCCAGAAGTGGACTGAGTGCAAACTCTCCTTGAAAGGTCGAGCGGAGGTGGCGAACACCTACATAGCGTCCGTCATCTATTACCGCTTGACAGTCGTGCCTTGTCCTCGAGAATACCTCACCAAAATGGAACGCCTACTCTTCAAGTTCCTTTGGAAGAAACAGGCTCCATTGGTGAGGAGATCCATCTGCTATCAACACCCTTCTAACGGAGGGCTGGGCATGCCGTGGCTGATGATGCGCAAACACGCGCTGAGGCTACGCCATCTCCAGGTGTTCCTGACCGGCGAACCGGTGTGGCTGTCGTTTGTGAGACGAGCTCTTCCACAACTCGTCTCACTAACAGAGCTGCAGTCCTGGGTCAAGCGAAGACCGAAAATGGGCGCCTGGCACCTCGAGTGCTTTCAGGCGCTCACAGCCCTCTACCAAGCGGAAACGGCAATCAGCGGAGACTCCACTTCGACATTCTATAGGGGATTAGTGGAGGATAAGTGCGACGATGTTCTCGGGGAAACTCTAGGCATCGAGGAAGACGAACTGACCAGTCTGTTCGGGAGGACTTTCCGTTCAGCGCCTATGGATAACTTCCAGGACATCGAAACCGTTCTGCATGCAATTGTTCAGTGCTCAGGGGTGACCGACCTGTGGAATTATGTCGAACAGCTACTGTCACGTGTAGGACGCATCCAGTTGTCAGCTGAGTCCATCGTGAGGATCACCCGCCGCCTTCATTTAAGGATGAAGGAGAGGCGGTTTTCTGGTGGCTATGGCGAAAGAGGTAATATGGTGGACGAGGTTAAAAGGACTGAGGGCAAGCACCAACTCATCCCCTTCTTTAAGTACCACTTCAGAAGGGAGGTGAGAGTGGAGAGAGAGGTGCTATACCCCAGTAAATTCGCTGAACGGTGGGTGAATGTGGCGAAAATGGCCCGGGTGAATGGGCCTTCTCTGTATATAAACCTGTAGGTTGAGGAAGATAAACAGAGGGAAGACGGGAACACCTACAAAACGTGTTCCTGGTGTTGAGGGTTGTTCTATCCACGGGATGTAAAACAACTCCGCAGTAGCGTTACCCCCCCCCCCCTATGGGGATTTCAATTGTTTTATTTTTATATAGTTTATTGTTATTTATCATTGTTAAATATTTTATGTAAAACCCCCGCCGTCACGTTTTGTAATGTCCCATTTTTGTACGCCCCTGTGGCAAATAAAGAAAGATATCTATCTATCTATCTATCTCGCATAGTATAGACGCGTACAACATCGGCTCCTGCCTTTTTGAATTTTTACCTATTGACAGTAAGTCTTTGTCTCTTTATTGTGTTGTCTTCGTGTCTTTTAACCAGCCGGCTAGGTCTGTAGACGGGTGGTCATCGTATTTTTACCCCTTTTGGGGGTAAAAACTACTCCAAAAAATTTTTGCTGACTCACATGGTAAAAAATTGACGCCATGTCTGTAGCACGTGTGAACGAAAACACCACGTTCACTAAGGAAGAAGTGAGAAAGAAGCAAGCGTTACAAAGCGTTTTGCTTTCCCGCGTCAACGTTTTAAAAGACTTTGTAAAAGGCGATATGCCGGGCAAACAAGTAAATACGGGTGCAAACCCAATTAATTACAACGAAAACACTAACAATGACAAAACCAACGCACCAAATGAGAAAGACAACAACAACAAAAATGAAAATAACTCAAACTACGAGAAACAGAACAACTCAAACACCAACAACGAAAACAAAATATCTTTTGCACAGACTGCTAAAATATCAGTCACCTATGTGCTTGAGGATATAACAAATGCAAAAGAAATGCTTGAAAAAGCAAAAAAATATGTATCTTTTGGCGAAAATGGATCTTTTCCCATCAATTCGCCCCCAGAACTAAAAAAACAGACGGAATTACGAACTGTTGTATTCCGTACAATTGCCAACAAAACAAGAAAACCAGCGCAACCATCTCAAGCTGAAATTCAGTTGGTCCTGAAAGAGGCTATGAAAGACAATTTTCATACAAAAGGATAAACTCTATGGGAGTTTATCCATATTGATGAAAGACGAATTGGCGGCGAAAAAATACTCTGTGTCGCCAATTCGTTCCACACATTACACCTTTTTTCCAACCTACATGGGTAAAAAACCCCAAAGAATTAGGATAACCACTATCACCCCAAACATAAACTACTGGTGGTTACCAACCGGTTTCCTCAACTTGGACGAGGACAACCTTATATCAATAGGGAAGGCATCCGGCGACGCATTCAGTGGAACGAGCATTGAAGTTCTGACCCAAATAAGGCCAGAACGTATCGCCCAAATCCCTGAACGCGTCATGCTGGATGACCGTACCCACCTCAACATTATTGTGGAGGGTAGGCGTCCCTCCTGTTACCTCTGTGGCAACAGAGGTCACCTGAGGGCTGCCTGTCCCCAGCTCACACCGAAAAAACCATTGCTACCAACACCCCAACAACAACATCAAAAACAACCAACACCACCACCACCCCAACAACAACAACAAAAACAACCACAACAACAACAACAAAACCAACAACACCACCACCACAACAACAACAACAAACACGTGAAAAAACAACACAGAACACTGTCCCACCCAACCCCTCCCCACCCAAAACAAATACAAAAACACACACACCGCAAACACTACTAGAAAATATACCCCTCCCACCCAACAAGGAAGACGAACCCCTTTCGTCGCAAGACGAAAAAGATCCCTTCCAAATAGTAAAAAGAAAGAAGAGGAGGCGCACCACAGACACACTTATTAACATAAACCCTCCCCAAGAGAAAACAAACTATATACAAACCACCCCTCCCCGTCACACAACACTAACTGCAACGCAAAAAAAGACTTTACAATATACATTCATGAACACAAACAACAAAGAACTAATGAACACAATTTCGTCAAACCCTTCGGTCCAAACTGAAGGGCCTAACTTTCTAACTGCTGTGGGACTACCTCATTTACAAATGATTAAAGTCCCAATGAACTTATACAAAACGTTGAAAATAAATTTCACTGACGACGTGCCCCCCCCCCCCTGCATCAAGCCAATCAACCGCGTCCTCCTAAAAAATGTCCCCACCCCCTACTCAGACACCCACTCAACTACAAACACCCAACTCCACAACACACTGATGCCCCTACATTTCCACAAACCACCACCCCACCCAACAACCCATCCCCAACCCTCATGGAAATTGAGCGGCCCGCTCCCCGGGACGCAGAGAGGTAAGTGCCTTTTCTCCTTACCACCAACATGGCTGTGCTGAGAGTAGGGTGTCTAAATGCGCGTGGCCTGGGCTCACCTTGGAAGCAAGCAATGCTTCTAAATGACCTCAGGTCACGATCTATAAATGTGATGGTTATCTGCGAGGCCCGGATCAGCAGCGTGCGACAGCTAGCCCCGACCTTTGATGACTTTGAGATGCACGCATCTCTCTGTCAGCCCGGAGGTGGGGGTGGGGTTGTCGTTCTGCTGCAAAAACATCTGGGTCTCGCCACACAGATAGTTCACTTGGACCCAGGGGGTCGACTGGTGGTGTTGGATCTTGGCAGTGGTGAAGGTGGAGCCTTTAGGCTGGTAGCCGCATATGCCCCTTTTGGGACAGAGCGGTCCGACTTCTTCCAACGTCTGGAGTCTTTTCTAGGGACGTCCCGTTCCCTGCTTTTAGTGGGGGACTGGAATGGTATCCTTGATGCACGTTGGGACTATGCAGTGGCATGTACCGATATAGAGGGGTGTAAAAGCCTCAAGGGGTTACTCGGCCGATTTGACCTGGCCGATAGATTTCGACTAGATTTTCCGACGGTGCCAACCTGGTCTTGGACAAATCGTAGCGGTCAATCTAGATCGTACCTAGATAGGTTCTTAGTTAGAAATAAGGACAGGGACTTTTTAAGTTGTCCAGAAATGTTCATGGTTGGCTATTCAGACCACAAGTTGGTGACCTGCATGGTCAACCTTGATAGAATGCATAGACAGGGTCCCGGTTACTGGAAGCTGAACTTGTCCTTACCGGCAAGTAAAGCTTACAGAGACCGGATTAGTACGTTAGTTAAGGAGCGGTTGACTGGAGCGATCGTCAACATCAGGTGGTGGGTATCTCTAAAGAGAGAGATTAGATTAGTCTCGATAGAATTTAGTAAGGTTCTAGCTGCGGATAGGAATAGGAAGGAAAGGGAGCTGATAGATAGAGTAGAAGAGGCAATTAGAAGCGGCGACGTGGCCAGAGTGCTAGCGTCGAGAACGGCTTTGAGCCAGTTTTTCGACGCGAAGCACGAAGGCTGCGTTGTTCGAAGTAAAATACGTGCTATAGGGAACGAAGGGACCAAAGCTGTTAGCTGGGCCCGCGTGACAGAAGCCAAGAGTGGAATTAAATCCACCATCCAGTCTTTGCGAGACCAGGATGGACGGACGATCCTTGAACCTAAGCAGGTGTGTGAGGCCTTTCAAAGGCACTTTGCCCGATTGTTCGGAAGGGGCGGGGAGCCGGTTGGGGGAGTGGACTTCGGTCCATACCTCGACGGCTTGCCGTGTCTTTCGGACGAGGAGGCGAAGTCCTGCGAGGAGCCGATTTCAGCCGCTGAGATAGAGGACGTGCTGAGCCAATGCGGCAAACGCAAATCCCCGGGTCTCGATGGTCTTCCATACGAACTATATCTAGCTATGCCGGACTTGTTCCCCGATCTCCTCGAGGCCGTCTACTGCAACAGGCAACAGAACGGGAGAATTCCCTGTTCTGTGACCAAGGGCGTAGTCACGCTAGTGAGGAAGGACGAGAACAAGGGAGACGAAATAAGTAACTTCAGGCCCATAACTCTGCTAAATACAGAGTTACATATTTTGGCCAAGGTGCTAGCAAAGAAGTTGGCGTTTGTCGTGGGCAACCTGGTGGGAGATGCGCAGACATGTGCTATCCCGTCCAGGTCCATCCACGACAACCTCCACCTCATGCGATTCATCATAGAGAGGGTTGGGAACGAACCCGGCTTTGGTGGGGCCCTGATCAACTTGGATCAATCTAAGGCGTTCGATAGGGTCGACCATGGTTACCTGGATGCGGTGCTAGCGGCGGCAGGCTTCAGACCTGTTTTCAGGGGCTGGATCACTGCTATGCACAGCAGCCGCATCTGCTCTAGAGTCAAGGTGAACGGCTACCTCTCTGAGCCGTTCGAAATCGCGCGGTCCATCCGACAAGGGTGCCCTCTCTCCTCCATTCTGTATGTATTGACTCTCGAGCCACTACTACGGAAGTTGGAGTTGTTGCAGGGCATCCCTTTGGAACCGGGATTGCGGAAAGCGGTGTCGGCCTACGCCGATGACGTGACAGTAATGGTGTCGACGGCCTCCGAAATCGGGGCGATCGGCACCTTACTGGAGGAGTACGAAAGGTTCACAGGGGCTAAGCTGAACCGGGACAAGTCGATCGGTTTGCAACTCGGCACGTAGAGGGGCAAACCGATGCCCTCCGATGGCGTCGTCGGACGCTGGACGGAGGGCTCGGTGAAGTTGCTCGGGGTCTGGTTCGGACCAGACCTCCAGGTGGAGAAGAACTGGGGTGAGGTTACGAACAGGGTGTTTGCACTGACCCAGAAGTGGTCCAGTTGCAAACTATCCCTGAAAGGTCGGGCGGAGGTGGCGAACACCTATATAGCGTCCGTCATCTACTGCCGCCTGACCGTCGTGCCTTGCCCAAGGGAAACCCTCGCCAAGATGGAGCGCGCACTCTTCCAATTCCTTTGGAAGAAGCGGGCTCCTTTGGTGAGGAGATCCATCTGCTGTCAACACCCTTCGAAAGGAGGGCTGGGGATGCCGTGGCTAATGATGCGTAAACACGCATTAAGGCTACGACACCTCCACGTATTCCTCACCGGTCAACCGGTGTGGGCCCCGTTTGTGAGACGAACCTTTTCCAGACTCGTCTCACTCACCGAGCTGCAATCCTAGGTCAAGCAAAGACCGAGAAAATTGGGCGCCTGGCACACTGAGTGTGCCCAGGCGCCCACGGCCTTCTGGCAGGAAGACCCGGTTTTCAGTGGAGACTCCACCGCGACATTCTATAGAGGGCTGGTACGCAGCAGGTGCGACGACGCCCTCGGAGAAGCCCTAGACATGGAGGAAGACGAACTGGCCAGCCTGTTCGGTAGGACATTCAGCCCGGGACCTATGGACAACTTCCAGAAGTCCCTGGCCTGGCAGTGCTACCGAGGGGCTCTACCCGTTCGAGAAAAGCTCTACAGACACGGGCGCCCGAGTAGGGACTCCGCCAAAAAGATCTGTCCCAGATGCGGCGTGTGCGACGAGGAAACCGTTGTACACGCATTGGTACACTGCTCGGGCGTAGCCGATCTGTGGGGCTATGCCGAACGACTGCTATCACGGGTGGGACCGATCCGGTTGACAAGAAATGAAGGAGAGGCGGTGTTTCTGTGCGTAATAGCCATGGTGAAAGAGGTTGTATGGTGGACGCGTCAGAAAGGACTCAGGTCAGGTACCTTTCTCTCTGGCCAACAACTGATCCGTTTCTTCCGATATCATTTCGGAAGAAGGATCAGGATGGAGAGAGAGATGCTCAACCCCAGTCGTTTTTATGAAAGGTGGGTGAAAGTGGCGAGAATGGCCCGTGTGAATGGGCCTTCTCTCTACATCAGCCTGTAGGTGGAAAAGAGGAAGGAACGAGGGAGCACCCCCTCTCTGTGCTCCTGAGGAGAAGGGGTTGCACACTTTTTTCCCTATTGAGGTCTTTATTGTTAATTTTATATTTGTTATTTGTTTTCTTTACTCGCCTTTTTGTGTAAACTCCCCCTTGTATTTGTTCCCTTCTTTTGCGCCCTAGTGGCAATAAATAGAAATCTATCTATCTATATCAGCCTGTAGGTTGAGGAAAAGGAGGAGGAGAGGAAAGGAGTACAAACTCTTCGTACTCCTGGAGATGAGGGTTGCACATTTTTTCGGGGGTATGTGTTACCCATATGAACTGTCTCCCCCTATTGGGGAAAATCGACTAATTTTTTAAATTGCATTTGTGATAACATTTTACACGTTTTATTGTATGTAAACTTCCCCCTTTGTATTTGGCCCTGTGGCTAATAAAGCAACATATCTATCTATCTATCTATCTATCTATCTATCTATCTATCTATCTATCTATCTATCTATCTATCTATCTATCTGCCTGACGCGTGGAACATCGCTGGTAAGCTTTTTTGTAAATTTCTATACAAAAAACTGAACTAATTGTTTGAAAAAACATATCATTTTGTAGATTAACCCCCAAGCTGAATTGTCAGCTGGGTGGTAATCCCATTTTTCGCCCCTTTAGGGGCGAAAATTTAATTTAAAAATTGTTAAAAAAAAATCAAATTTTGCCGACTATAAAACATGAATAACTCGGAAAGAACGCCGGAGAACGTCGACAGAGGGAAGAGAGGTAGAAAGGCAGATATTAACGTTATATCTACTTCTGCCACTATGGACGTCGTCATGGATACGACTGTCAACAAAGAAAAAAAAATATTGCCAATTGAACATTTTAAAATTTCTACCGTCGAAGCGGAGAAAAATAACACACAGCATACACAGGAAAACAGAGGAATTAAACCTATTAATATACATACACATGAAAAATCCAACAACACCAACTCTATAGATACACCTAGAGATAAAATTTCACCTCGTCAAGAAATTGCGATTTCTAACACCGAGGCTGACAACAACAACAACAACAACAACAACAACAACAACAACAACAACAACAACAACAACAACAACAACAACAACAACAACAACAGCAGCAGCAGCAGCAGCAGCAACAGCAACAACAACAACAACAACAACAACAACAACAACAACAACAACAACAACAATGTCTTTCGCTGAAACAGTGAACAAAAAACAAGATTTTATAAATCTTGACATCTCCAATGCAAGGGGTATGCTCCAGCAAGGGAGAAAATTTGTAACTTTCGAAGACAAGGGTGGGTTTAGAATCAACTCACGCCTCGAAATAAAAGAAGAGACGGTTCAAAGGACAGTGACCTTCAGGACTGTCTCAAACACAACGAGAAAGCCAGTATTTGTGAGTCAAGGAGACATAGAAGCCACCTTGAAGAAGATTTTAGAAAATATTGACTTTCTTCAACGAGGAAGACAGTACGGAAGTATTTCCGTACTGTATAAAAGCGAGACACTCGCCCAAAAACATTCTGTGACACCAATGGTGTCAAAAGAATTCACCTTTTCCCCTACGTACATGGGAAAAAGGACACAAAAAATAAAAATAAAAAATATACCACCAAACATTAACATCTGGTGGATCTTGGCTGGCTTCGTGGAGCCAGAGACTGATGCTATTTTTTCGATACGGAAGTCTATGAGACAAAGGTGGGCGGGTACTGATTTGGAGATTCTGATGCAGATGAGGCCAAAGGGAATCTCCAAAATACCCGAAAAAGTCGTCATCGACGACAACAACAAAATAAATATTTCGGTGGAGGTCATCTCCCCAAACCCCAAGAGACGGAGGGCAAAACTTTCGTCAAGGCAGAATCGTTTCCACACCTTAAACTTATAAGGGTTTCTATGGAGACCTATAGTGACCTGAAAAATAAATTTTCGCAGGACGTGGGCAACCCCTGCCAGAAACCCATCAACCGCGTCCTGTTAAAATGTTTCCCCACCCCACCCAACACCTCCTCCAGCACCCAAATGGAGATTGAACAACCCGATCTCCAGGAAACGAAAAGGTAAGTGCACCTTTTCGTCCTTTTTCTCCAACTCTTCTTCACCAACATGGCTAGTTTACGAGTTGGAAGCGTGAATGTGCGTGGCCTCGGGATGCCCAGGATCCACAACAGGCAGCAACTAACGCCAATCTTCGACGACTTTGAGATCTACGCATCTCTCTGTCAGCCAGGAGGTGGAGGGGGAGTGGCTGTCATGTTTCGGAAGAACCTGGACGTCGAAGTACAGCAAGTACACTTGGACCCGGAGGGTAGACTGGTAGTCCTAGACGTGAACAGTATTGGAGGTGGAGCCTTCAGACTAGTGGCCGTTTATGCCCCGACCGGGCAGACTGCGTCTAGAGTCTTTTTTGGGAACGTCTCGCGCCTTACTTATAGTGGGGGACTGGAATGGTATCCTAGATGCACGATGGGGCTATGTGGGAGCATGTCCCAGTAGAGGGGGTGGGGGTGCAACAGCCTCAAAACTTTAATCGGCCAATTCCAACTGGCCGATAGGTATGACTGGATTTCCCGACTGCACCAGTGGATGTGGGCAAACCGCAGCGGGACATCTAGATCGTATTTAGATAGGTTCTTCATTAGAGAAAGGGACAAGGAGATGTTAAGTTGTCCACGAATGCACATGGTTGCCTATTCAGATCACAAATTAGTCGTCTGCATAGTCAATCGTGATAGAACACATAGACAGGGACCCGGATACTGGAAGCTGAGCGTATCGTTGCCGGCACGTAAAGCTTACGGTGAACAGATAAGTAGACTAGTCAAGCAACAGTTAACGAGAGCCATTGTCAACAATAGATGGTGGTACTCTCTCAAGAAAGCAATTAGAGTAGAATCGATAGGGTTTAGCAGAGAGTTAACCTTAGAGAAAAACAAAATAGAAAGAGAACTAGTAGCCAAGGTAGAGGAGGCACTTAGAAGTGGCAACGCGGCTAGAGTGTTAGCGTCGAGAACGGCACTGGACCAGTTCTTCGATGCGAAACACGAAGGTTGCGTAGTCAGAAGCAAAACATGTGCTCTAGGAAACGAAGGAGCGAAAGCTGTCAGCTGGGCCCGAGTGGCAGAGGCAAAAAGTGGCAACAAGTCTATGATTCGGTCTTTGAAAGACCTAAACGGACGCGTGCTACTTGACCCCAAGCAAATGTGCGCGGCTTTTCAGCAGCACTTTGCGCGACTGTTTGAGCAGAACGACAGTGACCTAAACGGGCAATGGACTTTAGTTCATACCTCGACGGCCTGCCGCGTCTCTCGAACACGGACGCCGAGTTATGCGAAAGACCGATCACGGACACTGAGATATGGGACACTCTGGGCCGCTGCGGTAAACACAAATCACCCGGTCTCGATGGTCTACCCTATGAGTTTTACATAGGCATGCCGGACTTGTTCTCTGGCATCCTTGAAGCCGTCTACTGCAATTGGCAGCAGAACGAGAGAATTCCCAGTTCTGCAGGCAAGGGCGTAGTAACGCTGATCAGGAAAGACAAAAACAAGGGGGACGAAATTCACAATTTCAGGCCCATAACTCTGCTCCACACAGAGTTAAATATTTTGGCCAAGGTGCTAGCGACGAGGTTGGCGCTTGTCGTCGAGAACCTGGTAGGGAAAGCGCAAACGTGTGCAATCCCGACCAGGTCCATACACGACAACCTCCACCTCATGCGATAAATCATAGAGAGGGTGGGTAGTAAACCCGGCTTCAGTGGGGCTCTGATCAATTTGGATCAGTCTAAGGCATTCGATAGGGTCGACCATCGATACTTGGAAGCGGTTCTCAAGGCGACTTTTTCGGTCCTGTTTTCAGAGGCTGGATCGAGGCGATGCACACCAGCATCTGCTCAAGGGTCAAGGTGAACGGCTACCTATCGGAGCCGTTCGCAATCACGCCTTCCGTTCGACAGGGATGCCCTCTCTCCTCAATTCTGTATGTATTGACTCTAGAGCTACTACTGCGGAAATTGGAGCTGTTGCAGGGCATCCCTCTAAAATCGGGACTGCGCAAAGCGGCGTCAGCTTATGCCGACGACGTGACGGTAATGGTGTCGAGCACCTCGGAAATCGGGGTGATCGGCAACTTACTGAAAGAATACGAAACGCTGACGGGAGCAAAACTAAACCCGGCCAAATTTGTCGATTTGCAACTCGGCACATGGAGAGGCAAACCCATGTCTTCCTTCAGTGTCGTTGGACGCTGGACGGAAGGACCGGGGAAATTGCTCTGGGTCTGGTTTGGTCCAGACCTCCAGGTGGACAAGAACTGGAACGAGGTCACGGCGAAGGTGTTTGCACTCACCCAGAATTGGGCTGATTGCAAACTCTCCTTGAAAGGTCGAGCGGAGGTGGCGAACACATTCATAGCGTTCGTCATCTACTACTGCTTGACTGTCGTGTCTTGTCCCCGTGAACAGCTCGCCAAGATGGAACGCATGCTCTTCCAGTTTATGTGGAAGAAGCAGACTCCGCTGGTGAGGAGATCCGTCTGCTGTCAGCACCCTTCCAACGGAGGGCTGGGAATGCCGTGGTTGATGATGCGATGCGCAAACATGCGCTGAGGTTGCGGCATCTCCAGGTATTCCTCACCGACCCCCAACCGGTGTGGGCACCGTTTGTGAGACAGACTTTCAGCAGCTCATCTCGCTGACGGAGCTGCAGTCCTGGGTCAAGAAAAGACCGAAAACGATGGGCGCCTGGCACATTGAATGCGCTCAGGCGCTCACAGTCCTCTGGCAAGCGGGCACAGCAATCAGTGGAGTCTTCATTTCGACATTCTATAGAGGGATTGTACGTTACAAGGGCGACGACGTGCTCGGAGAGACTCTGGGCGTCGAAGACGATGAGCTCACCAGTCTGTTTGGTAGGACTTTCCGCCCGGGACCTATGGACAACTTCCAGAGGTCCCTGGCCCGGCAGTGCTACCGAGGAGCTCTTCCAGTTCGTGACAAGATCTACAGGCACGGACGCCCCGGCAGGGATCCTTCCAAGAGGAAGTGTCCAAGATGCGCGCAGGACATTGAAACCGTCCTGCAGGCAATTGTACACTGCCCGGGCGTAACCGACCTGTGGAACTATGCAGAACAACTGCTGTCGCGTATGGGACAAATCCAGTTGACTGCCGAGTCCATAGTAAGGATCAAACCACCAGCCTCTTTGAAAAACGAAAGAGGGGCGGTTTTCTTCTGCACAGTGGCTATGGCGAAAGAGGTTATATGGTGGACGAGATTGAGAGGACTGAGGACAGATGCCTTTCTCTCCGGACAACAATTGATTCCCTTCTTTAAGTATCACTTTAGAAGGGGAATCAGAGTGGAGAGAGAGGCACTGCACCCCAGTAAATTTACTGAAAGGTGGGTGAATGAAGCGAAAATGGCCCGAGTGATTGGGCCGTCTCTGTTTATAAGCCTGTAGGTTAAAGAAGAGAACAAAAGGAAGAAAGGTGCACTTGCACAACACGCTCCTGAAGTTGAGGGTTGTTCTATCTACGGGGTATTAGACAACCCATTTGTGCCCCCCCCTCTATTGGGGATTTCGATTGTTATAATTGTTTGTTTTATATTTTTTACACGACTGTATGTAAATTCCCCGGCATGTCTTTGTATTGTCCCCTTTTCTTGTGTGCCCTTGTGGCAAATAAAGAAATCTATCTATCTATCTATCTATCTATCTATCTATCTATCTATCTATCTATCTATCTATCTATCTATCTATCAAATCTAGCTGTCGTCTGTTCTACAGTGTGGATGTCATTCACTTCGCACAGAAGTTTTGTTCAAATTTATTGAGGAAATTTTGTGAGTTCAAACTTAATTTTGATACAATTGTGTAGCTTGACCCTCCGTCTGAACTGTCAGGCGGTGGGTCAGCTCATCTTTACCCCTCCTAGAGGTGAAAAACCTGTTTTAAAAAAAAATTTTGTGTAAAAAATTTCAATCGTCTAACAGAAATGTTAAACGCAGCGAACGAAAATAGTGGTGGGGGGACAGCGGTAAGAGTTGTAAGCTCGCACGCTTTAGTCCTCCCTTCCTTCCCAACTAACGTCATAGAGAAGGAAGGAAAAATGAAAATAAAAACGGACGAATCTGCGGAGAAAAAATTAAATGACGAAAACAACGAAAAAAAAAAATTTGAAAAATTGCATGACAATACTAATAACACAAACAAAGACACAACAAACAAAAAAATAACAGTTGAAAATAACATAATATCAGAAAACAAAGCAGACGACAAGATTTCATTTGCACAGAAAACAAAGAAATCTTTGACTTATATAGCGGAAAACATTTCAGATGTGGTACGAAGGATCACGGACGCAAAACAATACATAAGTGAAGGTGAGAATGGTATTTTATTGGTAAAAATGCCTCAAGAATTCACGAAAGACATTGAAAGCCGAACGGTCAAGTTTCGGACCATCAACAACAGTACAAAAAAACCTGAACAGCCTTCTCAAGCAGATATCAAAACAGTACTCGCAGAAGTACTGAATGAAACAACTTTCATAAGAAAAGACAGACTGTATGGAAGCCTAGCAATTATCATGAAGAACGAATCGGCGGCAAAAAAATGTGCTTTGTCACCGAT
This sequence comes from Eledone cirrhosa, assembly GCA_964016885.1. Lineage (NCBI taxonomy): Eukaryota > Metazoa > Mollusca > Cephalopoda > Octopoda > Eledonidae > Eledone > Eledone cirrhosa. The sequence continues at coordinate 358,284,705 of OZ024743.1, read as the reverse complement.
TCGTTCGAAAAATTTCACCTTTTATCCATCTTATATGGGGAAAAAAACTCAACGCATATGGCTGGATGCAATGATGCCAGATGTGGACTACTGCTGGCTCATAGCTGGCTTCATCGATCCAGTGAATGACAACGTGATTTCCATTGGGAAAACCACAGGCAATGCGTTCAGTGGAACAGGTATAGAGCTGGTAGTACAAATGAAGCCTGAACGCATCGCCCAAATACCCGACAGAATCCTATTAGAGGACCACGGGTATATAAACATTAGCGTGGAGGGGAGAAGGCCGTCCTGCCATATCTGTGCAGGCAGAGGGCACCTGAAGGCCGCTTGTCCCCAACTCAACAAAAAGAAAACCCTGCTACCAACACCAGCTCCACCACCACCACCACAACAGATAAACAAACAACAAAACTCAGTCCCACCCAACCCGTCCCTCAGTAACACCACAACACCACCACAACACAAACAGTCACAACACATTACCCCAAAACAAAATACAGGCCCACCCAACCTCTCACTCAATAAAACAACACAACCACCGCAGACACAACACACAACACAGTCTAACATAGTGACATCCATCTCCCCCACAAAGAAAACCAACACGGAAACATTACCAGCAAACATACCTCTTCCCTCCAACACTGAAGATAACCCAACGAATTCGGAGGAAGAAACGGAGTCCTTCAGACAGATTAAAAGGAAAAAAAGAAAACATGTGCAAAACACACAAGGACAAACAACCCCCACCCAAATCGCAACACAATCTAACAAAACAGAAAACACCCCTCCAGCAACAAACAAAACCAAACCTGCCCCTCCCCTCTTCGAAACACTCACACCATCGGAAAAAAAGACATTACACTATACTTACATCAACAGAAACAATAATAAATTAAATGAACTCATATACAATAATCCTTCGGTACAAACCGAAGGTGTAAACTTTGTTTCATCAGAAAACCACCCACATTTAAAACTAATAAAAATCCCAATGAACCTCTACCAAAAACTAAAAAAGGATTTTAAGGAGGACGTAGGACCACCCTCTGTCAAACCCATAAACCGCGTCCTACTAAAAAGCTTTCCCCCTCCCCTTCCCCTCCCCAACACAACTCCAAACACCCCAACCCCACCACACACCGACGACCCCACACCACCACAAGACACCCCTTCACCCAACACCCCCGACCCCATGGAAGTCGTGCAACCCGAACCCCGGGAAGCGGAAAGGTAGGTCTCTACACTCTCCTTTGGCTCTGCCGCCCACATGGATGTGTTAAGAGTAGGATGTTTGAATGCACGTGGCCTGGGCTCAACTTGGAAGCAAGCAAAGCTTCTAAATGACCTCAGGTCATGTAGTATAAATGTAATGGTTATCTGTGAGACTCGAATCAGCGTCATGCGGCAGCTGGCCCCCACCTTCGATGACTTTGAGGTGCATGCATCTCTCTGTCAACCTGGAGGTGGGGGTGGGGTTGTCGTGCTGCTGCAAAAACACCTGGGTCTTGCCGTACAGGTTGTGCACTCGGACCCGGAGGGTCGTTTGTTGGTGCTAGACGTTGGCAGTAGTGAAAGTGCGGCCTTGAGACTGGTCGCCGTCTACTCCCCTTTCGGAGCTGAACGGCCCGACTTCTTCCAGCGTTTGGAGACTTTTCTGGGAACGTCGCGTTCCCTGCTTCTAGCGGGGGATTGGAATGACATCCTAGATGCACGTTGGGACTATGCAGGAGCATGTCCTAATAGAGGGGGGTGTAACAGCCTCAAGGGGTTACTCGACCGTTTTAACTTGGTCGATAGATATCGACTAGATTTTCCAACTGTGCCTACCTGGACTTGGAGAAACCACAGTGGTCAATCTAGATCGTACTTAGATAGATTCTTAGTTAGAAGTAAGGATAGGGACATATTAAGCTGTCCAGAAATGCGCACGGTTGGCTACACGGATCACAAATTAGTGACCTGCGTGGTCAATCTCGAGAAAACACATAGACAGGGTCCCGGTTACTGGAAACTTAATTTGTCTTTACCGGCAAAAGAGACTTACAGAAACCGGATTAGCAGATTAGTTAAGGAGAGGTTGACGGGTGCAATCGTCAACAACCGATGGTGGGCATCTCTCAAAAGAGAGATTAGAACAGAATCAATAAGTTATAGCAAGATGTTAGCTGCCAATAGGAATAGAAACGAGAAAGAATTAACAGGTAAATTAGAAGAGGCAATCAAGAGCGAAGATGTGGCCAGAGTGCTGGCATCGAGGACGGCCTTGAACCAGTTTTTCGATGCAAAGCATGAAGGCTGCGTCATTCGAAGTAAAATACGTGCTCTAGGTAATGAGGGGGCCAAAGCCGTTGGATGGGCCCGCGTGACAGAAGCTAAAAGTGGAAATCGATCCACCATCCGGTCGTTGCAAGACGAAGATGGACGAGTGATCCGGGAGCCTAAGCAGATGTGCGAGGCCTTTCAAAAGCACTTTGCCCGATTGTTCGGGGGAGGCGAGGGTCCGGGCCGGGGCGTGGATTTCGGTCCATACCTCGACGGCCTGCCGCGTCTCTCGAACAAAGAGGCGGAGTCCTGCGAGGGACCAATCTCGGCTGATGAGATCGGAGATGCGCTGAGCCAATGCAGCAGACGCAAATCTCCAGGTCTCGATGGTATACCTTACGAACTTTATTTAGCAATGCCGGTCTTCTTCTCCGAACTCCTCGAAGCGGTCTACTGCAATTGGCAGCAGAACGGGAGAATTCCTTGTTCTGTAGCCAAGGGCGTAGTCACGCTGGTGAGGAAGGACGAGAACAAGGGGGATAGTATAAATAATTTTCGGCCCATAACCCTGCTAAACACAGAGTTAAAGATTTTGGCCAAGGTGTTAGCAAAGAGGTTGGCGCTTGTCGTGGGTGGCCTGGTGGGAGATGCGCAGACATGTGCTATCCCATCCAGGTCCATTCACGATAACCTCCACCTCATGCGATACATCATAGAGAGGGTTGGCAACAAACCCGGCTTCGGTGGGGCCCTGATCAACTTGGATCAGTCTAAGGCCTTCGATAGGGTCGACCATGGTTACCTGGATGCGGTGCTAGCGGCGGCTGGGTTCGGTCCTGTTTTCAGAGGCTGGATCACTGCCCTACATAGCAACCACATCTGTTCTAGGATCAAGGTGAACGGCTACCTTTCGAAGCCGTTCGAAATCACACGATCCATTCGACAGGGGTGCCCTCTCTCCTCCCTTCTGTACGTATTGACTCTCGAGCCTTTACTGAGGAAGTTGGAGTTGTTGCAGGGTATCCCCCTGGAACCAGGATTGAGCAAAGCGGTGTCGGCCTACGCCGATGACGTAACAGTAATGGTATCAACCGACTCGGAGATCGAGGCGATCGGTACCTTACTGGAGGAGTACGAAAGGTTGTCAGGAGCGAAACTGAACCGGGAAAAATCCATCGGGCTGCAACTCGGAACGTGGAGAGGCAGACCTATGCCTCCCGATGGTGTCGTCGGACACTGGACGGAGGGCCCGGTAAAGTTGCTTGGGGTCTGGTTTGGACCGGACCTCCAGGTGGAAAAGAACTGGAACGAGGTTACGAACAAGGTGTTTGCACTAACCCAGAAATGGGCCAAGTGTAAGCTGTCCCTAAAAGGCCGGGCGGAGGTGGCGAACATTTACATAGCGTCCGTCACTTACTACCGCCTGACTGTCGTGCCTTGCCCTAAGGAAACACTCACCACCATGGAACGCATGCTCTTCCAATTTCTTTGGAAGAAGCGTCCTCCTATGGTGAGAAGATCCATCTGCTGCCAACAACCTTCGAAAGGAGGGCTGGGGATGCCGTGGTTGATGATGCGTAGGCACGCATTAAGGCTACGGCACCTACAGGTATTCCTCACTGGTCAACCGGTGTGGGCTCCGTTCGTGAAACGAGCCTTTCCGAGACTCGTCTCACTCACCGAGCTACAGTCCTGGGTCAAGCAAAGATCCGGAAAACTGGGAGACTGGCACACTGAGTGTGCTCAGGCGCTCAGGGCTCTCTGGCAAGCGGGCCGGGCCATCGGTGGAGAATCCACCTCATCATTCTATAGAGGGCTGGTGGCTAGCAGGGGCGATGACACCCTTGGAGAGTCGCTGGACATGGAAGAAGACGAACTGGCCAGCCTGTTCGGTAGGACTTTCGGCCCAGGACCAATGGACAACTTCCAGAAGTCACTGGCCTGGCAGTGCTACCGGGGGGCTCTACCCGTTCGAGAGAGGCTCTACAGACACGGGCGCCCGGGCAGGGATCCCTCAAAAAAGATTTGCCCTAGATGCGTGCGTCACGAAGAAACCGTAGCGCACGCATTGGTGCAATGTCCGGGCGTGGCTGATCTGTGGGGCTACGCCGAACAACTGCTGTCGCGGGTGGCGCCGATTAAATTGACCGCCGAGTCTGTGATGACAATCAAACCGCCTCCCCTCTTCACAAAGGAAGCAAAGGCGGTTTTTCTGTGCGTAATAGCCATGTTGAAAGAGGTTGTTTGGTGGACACGATTGAAAGGTCTGAGGTCAGGCAACTTCCTCTCTGGCCATAGTCTGGTCTACTTCTTCCGATATCACTTCGGAAGAAGGATAAGAATGGAGAGAGAGGTGCTTGGCCACAGGCAGTTTTATGAAAGGTGGGTGATAGTGGCGAGAATGGCTCGTGTAAATGGGCCTTCTCTGTATACCATCCTGTAGGTAAAGAAGTAAAGGAGAGGGGAGCACCTTCTCCATGTGCTCCCCGGGCAAAGGATTGCACACTTTTTCGGGGGTGTGTGCAACCCCCATCACGTCCCCTCCCTTTTGAGGTTATTTTCGATTATTTTCACGTTACACCCTTTTTACTCGATTATATGTAAACTCCCCCTTTGTATTTGTCCCTTCTTTTTATGCCTTTATGGTAAATAAAGAAATGTATCTATCTATATATCTATCTATCTATTTATTTATACATACATACATATATATATGTATGTAAAACGTAAACAGAAATAACAACACAATCGATACAGTATATGGAAGGTATATATTAGGTTAACGCTTGATATAGCAGAGACATACATGATGGCTGCAAACTCTGCTAAGTGTACTGCAATCGCTTGTCAGAGTTTGGTGCACTTTTAGGCTATGGCCAGCCACACGAACCTGTAGAGTATCGTGAACAAGCAATGCCTGAGCTTTCAAGGTTTTTTTAAGTGGGGAAAGGCCTTGCACTTGACCAATCTCACTCTCTGAGCATCGAAAACACTACCCGAAAAGGAGAACTGGTCAACATCATCGGATGCTTCCGAAGCCGCTGGTTTTTTATTCAGAGTTTCCCTCTCGAAGAAAGGTGGTGTGACAACAACTGGGGGCCTTTCACTCAAAGGGGAAAAAAAAAGTACTATTTGGATGGCCGTTGACTCTGCCAAGTTCCTCCGCTGTTGCTGAGTCTTGTATTTCATCCCACAGGGTGTCCAAATATCACCCTCCTCACCAAGCAAGCTTGGTGGGGTTGCCGGTTTAGTCGCCGACGTCCCGACCATGAAACAGGTTACTGGGTTACATGTTACCAGTAGCACTCGAGAGCGATCTGACATATATACATACATACATACATACATACATGCATACATACACACATGCATACATACATACATGATGGCTGCCCCCTCGTTATCGAGTATGGCCATTGCACAATAAAAAAAAAAAAAAAAAAAAAAAATAATAATAATAATAATAATAATAATAATAATAATAATAAATAAATAAATAAATAAAATAAAAAAAAAAAAAAAAAAAAAAGGGAAAAGATATATATATATATATATATATATATATATACACACATATATATACATATATATATATATACACATATATATACACACACACATACATACACATACATACATATATACACACACACATACATACACATACACTCACACATATATACACACATACATTAATAACAATAATAATAATAATAATAATAATAATAATAATAATAGCAATAATAATAATAACGACAACAACAATAATAATATACATATTCATATATATATACACACACACGCACGCACATAAGCATATCTACACACACACACACACACACACACAAACACACAAACACACGATAGCAACTAACAGTGCTGCGATCGAATGTGGCTTTTTAGCCCAGCCAATGATCTAAAATGTCTTGCACAGAGTCGGCAACCAAAACATTTACTGGGAATAGTCGGCTGTGGTTGGAGTTCGTGTACTTTTGCATGTCGCTTGAGTCCTCCTGCTGATTTACATTCTCTACCACATGTTTGGCAAGCATGATGAGTAGCATCTCCAACAGCAGCCTGGTAGTCAACCACTGGTCTTACTTTATGACTGCGAAGATGACTTTCGAGTCCAGCTTTGCTTAGGCAGAGTCTCGCACAGACGCTGCATGTCAGAAACATAGGAGGACCCTCGCCGTCTGGAAGTGCAACAGCAATACCCTTCCTCACGTCCCGCTTTACTTTCTCGTGTGCGATTCGAGATGCCTCAAAGGCAACTTTTCCCTCATATACAGTCTTTCTCCATTTATTACGATCAGCAGCAATATTTTCCCATGTATCAGCAGAGATGTTAGCGTCTTTCAGAGAGGCCTTCAAGGAATCCTTATACCTCTTTTTTGGTTTATGTGGCGGTCGTTTTCCTTTAACCAACTCTCCATAGAAGAGTTGTTTTGGTATTCTAGAATCCTTCATCCTGGCAAGGTGACCACTCCAACGGAGTCGCTGCTTAAGCACAAGAGCTTCTATACTGTCACACATAGAGCTTTCCAAAATATATATACATACATACATAGATACATACATACATACATAGATACATACATACATACATGCATGCATACATACATACATACATACATACATACATACATACATACATACATACATACATACATACATTGAAAGTGGGAGTCGGACACCGCCAAGAGTGCGTACCGTCACCTCTCCTGTTCATTATTTTCAGGAACAGGATTGACATGCACAGTCGGGTTGGAAGTAGTATCACGACTGGCGGGTTTAAAATCAATCGGCTGGAATTTGCAGACGGCATGGTGTTACTTATTTCGACAGAAGGTGATCTCCAACTTGCACTTGATAGGTTTGATGCCGAGTGATGCATAGCTGGGATGAAAATCAGGGCTGCGAAAACAGACACTCATCCTCTCAAGGAACCTACGCAGTGCACTCTACATATGAATGGAGTTCCACTGAAGCAGGTGGAGAAGTTCAAGTACCTGGGGGCCGTGTTCACGAGTGATGGAAGACAGGAAGCTGAATTAAGTGCAAGATTTGCTGGAGCTTGTACAGTAATGTGCCAGCTTCAACATTCGGTAATCAGAAGAATGGAGGTAGGTCTAAAAGCCAAAATCACTATCTTCAATTCGGTATTCGGGTCAATACTTACCTGTGGTCATGAATCTTGGGTAATGACCGAAAGAAGACGATCGCGATTATAAGCGGCTAAAATGGGGTTTCTCTGAAGTGTATTTGGTGTAACGCTACTCGATAGAGTGCATAGCCTGGATATCAGAAAATCACTTCAAATAGAGCCGCTACTTCTCCAAATTGAGAGATCACAGCTCTGATACTATAGGCATGTTTAGAACGTCTCAGGAAATAATCTTTGGACGGATTTTAAGGTCAAGAGACTCAGGGGTAGACACCGCGCAAGATGGCTGGATAACATCCATGAGCTTGGCTGTCTCTGGCCTCACGATACTTTCAGGAATAAGTGGGCGAAGAAGAAGAAGAAGAAGAAGAAGAAGAAGAAGAAGAAGAAGAAGAAGAAGAAGAAGAAGAAGAATACATATATATATATATACGTGATGATTTTTTCATTCTTTCAGATGATAGCCTCTCAACGTTACCTCAAAGTTTCATGTACACGGGTGTGACTTTTTAATCCAGCAACGAAAGGCAAGACCAAAACCTCACCCACTGGCACTGATAACATTCCAACACAGGACAGGTGACCGGGAAACTGTGACTGCTCCCGCCTATACAATATCCCCGGAGGTGATTAAACTACGTAAGTGGGGGTATTTCTTTGGTGAAAATTTGCATTGCACCCCAATGGCTGCAGCAATTAGCATAATATCTATATGGTGCCATATATATATATATATATATATATATATATATATATATATATATATATATATATGAAAGAGTAAATAAGAAAGTTATGAAAATTGACTTACTTACTAAAATTTCACTCCAACTAATTAGTTTCTGTAAGGGGATAAATATGGTTACGGAGCGTATCCATAGAGAAGCCTTACGTCATAGACTCCCTGATGACATAAGGCTTCTCTATGGAAACGCTCCGTAACCATATTTATCCCCTTACAGAAACTAATTAGTTGGAGTGAAATTTTAGTACGTAAGTCAATTTTCATAACTTTCTTATTTACGTCTTTCATATAATTGTTCTGCATCCCCTTGCATAGAACCACAAAGTTACTAAGACAAAACATATATATTTGCTAGCATGGGTATGCATCTGTATACATATGTTGGTAGATATACTAACTCTTTATATATATATATATATATATGTTCCAAAGAGATTGTTCTGATAAAAAGGGGAGCAAGTAGGAGAAAGCTCTCAACATTAGTAGTTTGTAGTTACGATGGAGATTAGTATAAAAGTAACAAAAATAAAAATGCTGGTGTTATATAAATCATTTAATAATTATTATTATTTCAACGGTTCTCCCATGCAATCAAGAAGTCTTTCATGCATTTGTTGTTGTTATGAGAACAGTATCCTCAGATGAAATCCAGCACCTTACTCCAGTAAACACGATGGCTTGGAGACCCTTTCAGGAACTCATATGTCTCAACCTCACTATCACAATTAATTTGGTCTTTAAATGATAATAACACTGACTACTCAATCTCTTGGAGAAAAATATCGAATGCGCCGGTTTACCAAAATATGGCACTCTCAAGAATTTGTCATCTCTGTATTGAAGAAATCTTTCATATAATTACCAATCCTGGTAATATTAAAAAAAAAAAGGAAATATTTAATTCTTGTTTGCATCGATTCTCCAGAACATTTCACAATATTTATAATTTATAGAACCTACTACACTATGGTCTATATAAGTTGCCTATTTACAATATATTTTTAATTATTTTTAATTGTTTTTAAATGTTTTTAAATTTATACATAGAAATATTTCTTATACAATGTAAACAAATATTATCAAAACCATATTTACTATATGGTGCTCTGAAATCTTATATGAACTATTTACTTATATTATAATATAAATTATAATTCATTATTAGGTTAAATCCCGCCGAGGTTAACTTTGCCTTTCATCCTTACAGGGTCGATAAAATAAAGTACCAGTAATACACTGGGTAATTGCTGGCCTTGTGCCAAAAGTAGAAACAATTATTAGGTTAAACATTAGATGAAACAATATATTATTAAATATCTATCGTAAATACTCTTTAAGTTACTAAACAGAGTTATCTCCCCCCAAATTTCTTTGCTAATAATTCACATATACGAGACATTTCAACTTGCATAAATGTTTAAATATTATATTACTAACCATATGCAATAATAGATTATACCATAATACGATACATTTTTACTTAAAAAATATAATTACTTTCACATTCTTAAAGTATATGTATAAAATACATATATATTATTACTTGATCTATCCTACGCTCATTTATAATAATTGTTTTTACTTTTTGGCACAAGGCCACCAATTACCCAGTGCATTACTGGTACTTTATTTTATCGACCCCGTAAGGCTGAAAGGCAAAGTTAACCTCGGCGGGATTTGAACTCAAAATGGCAAGGGCCGTAACTCTATGCGTCAAAGCATGGCGTCCGACCATCTACCGATACTGCCAATCCACGCTCATTTATAATAATTGTTTCTACTTTTGGCACAAGGCCAGCAATTAACCAGTACATTACTGGTACTTTATTTTATCGACCCCATAAGGATGAAAGGCAAAGTTAACCACGGCGGGATTTGAACTCAGATCATAAAGGGCCGCAACTCTATGCTGACCACTCATTTATAATAATGTTTTATAATATACTACAATACATTATATTTATAACTACATTCATAATTGTTTCTACTTTAGGCACAAGGCCAGCAATTACCCAGTGCATTACTGGTACTTTATTTAATCGACCCCGTAAGGATGAAAGGCAAAGTCAACCTCGGCGGGATTTGAACTCAGATCGTAAATGGACGTAACTATGCTGGAAAGCATGGCGTCCGACCCTCCACCGATACTGCCAATCCACCGCCCTGTATAACTACATTCATAATATTAAAATATATGCAAAAAAATAAATACACTCGTATATGCAAATGCAGTGTATATTTCATTCACATATATTGTTGTAATTGCTTTAATGAATTAATAGTTTATAATTTAATACAATACCTTATAATTCTCATCTAAATATTATAAACACATCCATATCCTTAAAATATATATTAAAAAATTAAATAAATAAATAAGTATAATTATGTCATTCTTTCTAAACCAATGTATATATCTTTGGGTGTATATATGTATATTTCTATAACTAACTCTAAAATAACTCTACAATAATTTTTCAACCTATAATAACAAACCCTTAAAAAATTTAAATAAGTATTTAAAATTATCTAGCGTCTAAACTTAACGGCTTTTTTCAGTTTTAACGTTATCCTCATTAGCATATATCCCTTGAGTGATGAACCTTTCTATTCACTATCCTCACTGGACTTATACCATTAAGTTCACGTGAAGATATGTCACTATCTTAACATCAATTATTATATTTTATTTGACGAAAGCGTACTTAAATATCAGTACCCTTGAAATACGTATAATAAAATAAATATGGTTTTATAAAGATATTTTCCATTTATTAATATTATTAATATTAATAATACTCCAGATAAAATCTGTAGAGTGCTTCTATTCTGTTATAAAATTAACTTTGTTGAATAATCAACAAACCATATAACTCATTGTTTATATATATATATATATATATATATATATATATCGTTTCTGAATTTGTTTAGCAAGATTCTTTATCTGAAATCGTGTGTTGAAACCGATATTGTTATACTTTGGGAGGGTCATGTTGCCAATAAGAAACACACGCACCAGTTGCTTTCACTTCAATTTATTATATATTTATAAATTTACAAATTTATAAATTTATAAATTTCTGGTTGGTTGGTTGGTTCCACAACCAGATAGTTGTTTATATATAGTCATAGTCCTTTCGTCACACACTCTGTCACTCGTCACACACAAAGAAAGGAATCCCCAGTCACTGAAGAGGTCACAGAGTGTGTGACGAAAGGACTATGACTATATATAAACAACTATCTGGTTGTGGAACCAACCAACCAACCAGAAATTTATAAATTTATAAATTTGTAAATTTATAAATATATAATAAATTGAAGTGAAAGCAACTGGTGCGTGTGTTTCTTATTGGCAACATGACCCTCCCAAAGTATAACAATATATATATATATATATATATATATATATATATATATATATATATATATATATATATATATATATAAATATATATATATATATAAATATATATATATATATAAATATATATATATATATATATATATATATATATATATATATATATATATATATATATATATATATATATATATATGTATATATATATATCTATATATATATGTATATATATATCTATATACATATATATATATATATATATATATATATATATATATATATATATATATATATATATATATATGTATATATATATATATATATACCCCCCCCCATATATATATATGGGATGTCTTTGATCAGAGTCATTCAGGCCATGCCCAGCCGCATTTCATTTGAGTGAGTTATGGGAACAACCGAGAATATATTGAATATACTTCCTATAACCTCGTTACTATAAATAATACATATATGTAAAGTGTTACAGACACAAGGAAGACCGTACAGCAGATTATGTTAGATCCGGAGTTGGTATAGATATTCGGTAAAATCTCTACTGAGTGTCCTCTCCGTTCCGGATGGCCCATAAGCTTGATCACTGAACAGATATTGCAGTGTGTTTAATGAGCTTACTTCGCAACTACGTGGTTTCAGGTTTCTTCCCACTACTTGGTACCTCGAACATGTGTCTTCGTGGGTTAACTAATACCTTGTGAGAGCTCCCTGCTAATTAGACAGGGGTTTCCTGGTAGGGTCTTCACATAAATACAACCTAATAATCCAGTAGAGTCTACCTGATTACTAAGTAGAACCACTCTGGTTATTACGCAATAGTTCCCTTGTGACTACGTAGAGGTTTCCTTGCGACTGCATAAATACCCCCTTGCAATGCAGTACACCAGATGTTATTCCTTTCACTATTTAAGTACATATGTGATGTACTTATTTCTCCTGTTACTGTTCAGTAGGTGTTGTTTAAGTCATACATTGCGGCATTGAAATGCCGTTGAGATCAACCACGTGCTTCTGCCTCCATAGATCCTGTTACTTTGGAAGTGACGTTTACCAGTTGTTGCTAGTACCATCCTAGTCTTAATATCTAAGTTTCGGGTCTCTTTAACTGTTTATTATATTATTGCAAATGTTGGTACTACCACCGACATTGCAAAAGCGTTATAGATTATGGTCTTATTAAATGTGGCCAGATCTGACTTCCATACCTTTCGAAGTCTGTTGAAGCATTCCTTTGTTACTCTAGCTTTATTCGTAGTTTCAATGTATGCAGTATTCTCATCAATTTTGAGATATTTGTAGCATTAGTGATTAGAAACAGGGTAGAGCGACATGCCATTGATATACATTTTCCTCATCTGGTCAATAATTCTTCCTCGAGTGATTAACAAATATGAATTCTTATCCTAACCAAACTCTATTCTTATATCGTGTGAGAATGTTGTGACCGACTCTGTTTCATGATGTCATGAATCTTAGCCCAATACAGTTTAAGGTCATTGACAAAATAATGATGTGGGTGAATTTAGTTTTTCTCTCCTCCACAGATCCTAGCATGTAGCTTTGGCTTTTCCTCAAAAGGTCTGAAAAGAGGTTCACTGACAAAATGAACAGCATTATTACAGACAGGGCGGTGAATTGGCAGTATCGGTAGAGGGTTGGACATGCTTTCTAGCATAGAGTTACGTCCCTTTACGATCTGAGTTCAAATCCCGCCGAGGTTAACTTTGCCTTTCATCCCTACGGGGCTCGATAAAATAAAGTACCAGTAATGTACTGGGTATTTCTGGCCTTGTGCCAAAAGTAGAAACAATTATTACAGACAAGCTGTTATCCCGGTATGTACCTGTCAATAGCCTATACCCTTTGTGGTTGTTGTAGTTCCTTTATTTCCTTGATATCTGTGTCGACTATGTTGAAGTCTCTTTTTATGATATCGTATATAGTAGATGGAATCTTTACATGACCTAATGGCTAAAGTAACCATGTAAGAAAGACACACGTATTTCTCTGATGACAGATTTGTTCCCTAAAATTAGATGTCTGCACAACTATCCAGGGATATTACGATACAACCATATTTTACATTATAGAAACACAAAATAATGAGGGAACATCCACGCGGCCTCTCAATTTGCTAGAAATTACATATTACTAGAGAATGTGATCCTATGTTTGAAGAAAAGGCTTGGTTTTCAAGGCTGGAACATTTTGCTTTATAAACCTATATTCCGAGCTGGAGTTACAACGGCAACATGATTGTACCAATATTTATTCCAAGATGTATACCTATTTTGTTTTCAATGATAGAATACAACGAATTTGGAGAGGTTTACCTGTTAGTAGTTTATTTGTCTTTAGATAAATTATTTTCTCTTGATTTCTTTTCTTTAAAGAATTTTGTCGAAGATTTTCAGTGTTTGTAGTTCATATTTAAGTAGTTCGTAGACATGATACTTGGCAGTCTCAGCTTTGTATAACAAGCTTTTGATAAATTTCTTTGTAATTTACACAATACTTCTGTTTTGTAACATAATAAAAACAAAGTTATCTTCACTTATTTTATTGTCTATTTTCAAATGACGCAAACACAAAGGAATGAAATATTATTTACGTAACAAAAAACATAATTATTTAAACTTTTTATTTTATCATTATTTTCGTAAGATAATTAATTATCTAACATTGTATAAAGATATTTCTCAAATAATTTACAACTGACAGATTCATAAAGTAGCAATATGTTTTATTGGTTTCGTAACATATTAGTTTGCTACTAACATACAAAAGGCTTTATATTTTAGGAGAAACAAAAAATAAGAAATAAGCTAAGTGTCACAAGTAAAGTGAAATGGTTGAAGTAAAGTGAAGTGATTACCATTGAAATCGAAACCTTGTCGAGAACAGGGTTCACTGGGAAGTTCCTATTCTACAATACTCACCACAGTTTAGTTTAAAACGCTTTTTTTTTCTTTTTGAGAAAAATGTTAGGAGTATTGAGAAATGAGTTTTAGAGTGCCTTAATAATTGTTTCTACTATTGGCGCAAGGCCAGCAATTATCTTATCGACCCCGTAAGGATGAAAGGCAAAGTTAACCTCGGCGGGATTTGAAGTCAGAACGCAAAGGGCCATAACTCTATGCTGCAAAAAATGGTGCCTTGATAATACTATTATATGATCGAAGGTGGTGCCAATGATCTTTGCATAGTCTCTCAGATTGATAATATCGAAGGGATTGGGGTTCAGTTTGAGCTTCTGTAAGTTGATTCTCTTGAATAATATGGGTGGAGATGAGTTGCAAAAGGCTGCTATTTTAAGGAAGACTTGGGAAAATGTTTAGTGCGGAGTTTGAAAATAGTTGTATAAAGTAGGGATAACAAATGTGGGATGCACAGATACATCAGGTAAATCTGTGTGGAAGTGGTATGAAGTTTGCTATATCGAGGAAATAAGCCTTTACGGTATCTGTAGAATTTATGCCCACTATCTCTGGAATCTAATGTACTTTACTTCCAAAACATCAGTTAATAACCACCCCACTTAATGAATCTGTTCACATATTTCACCACAACTAAAGTCCATGTATCTTAAAACTCTAAGTGGTTCATACACAGCTGCATTGAAGAACTCTGACTACAATACCAAGAGGGTATTACAAACTACCGCCATTAGAGAGAATTTTACATACCACCAGCTGCATGGCTACGATCAGAAAAGCAAATTGTGTAGTTATTCCTATTACAGCTGAACATTCTGAATCTTTTGCCAGATGGGTGTTTACAAACTTCGTGAATCATCCATCCCACTACACACAAACCATAGTACCTCTGAAGGTTCCTGCAACATCGCCAAAAATGTCTCTCCAGACTCTATAATCTTCTTCTCTCTACAAAGATCTAGTCCAGTGTTCTCAAGAAGGATAAACCATCTGATTCTGACATCTATTGACCTATCGCATTAATTTTCAGGATTTAAAAAATCCCCTTTAGTAGCCTCGCCACCTCAGTGGTCACCAGTGACGTCTATAGTGTCATATCAATTACTTCTGTCAACTCTGGTTCATTATGACTCTTAAACTCTACATTAAACGCAGTAACAACAATACTTGTCGTTACTTCTATTAACACACACTTGATAATACTACCTTTAGCCCCTCTTTGATCCGCAACCTATACACCCCAAGCAGGACTTGCATTGTGCCCAAATACAGAGACTACGTAAATATAATTTCAACAGTATAAGGAGACAATCGATACACTTATAAAAGAAACAGTATTAAATATCACTCACGATATATACATATATATCGTAATGTATATATAGTAATAATAATTGTTTCTACTTTAGGCACAAGGCCAGCAATTACCCAGTACATTACTGGTACTTTATTTTATCGACCCCGTAAGGATGAAAATATATAGTAATAATAATAACAAACAAACAAAGGACAGGAGAATTTACGGTTGTCTTTTGACAAGGAGAGATAAATATGTAAAAAATTATGACTAAAAATAAATGGACAACAGACAGTGCATGTATATGTGCAATACGAGACGCTAGGAGTAGGGGAAAATTGACTTTCGTCGATGAGAAGGAAAAAAGTATGGCCGTCGCTTACCAGAGTTCCAGGCTAAAAGGCCAAATGAATGACCTCGAGGTAGGGAAGAGAGTCAGGCGAGAGATAGTGTGAGAAATAAGGAAGGAGTGGAGGAGAAAGGAACATACACACACGACGCGGACACACACACACACACACACACACACACACACACACACACACACACATAGAGAGAAATAAAGGAAGGGATCACTCGAATACAAACAAATGTAGGTTTATCAAAGTAAATGTGTGTTGGCGTAGATATAAATATAATTGTTTCTACTTTTAGGCACAAGGCCAGCAATTATCCAGTGCATTACTGGTACTTTATTTTATCGACCCCGTAAGGATGAAAGGCAAAGTTAACCTCAGAGGGATTTGAACTCAGAATGGCAAGAGCCGTAACTCTATGCGTCAAAGCATGGCGTCCGACCATCTACCGATACTGCCAATCCACCGCTAGATATAAATATAATTGTTTCTACTTTAGGCACAAGGCCAGCAAATTACCCAGTACATTACTGGTACTTTATTTTATCGACGCCGTAAGGATGAAAGGCAAAGTTAACCTCGGCGGGATTTGAACTGAGACTGTAAAGGGACGTAACTATGCTAGAAAGCATGGCGTCCAACCCTCTACCGATACTGCTAATTCACCGAATATTAGCAGAAAATGCACACAGTTACAAAAGGACAGATAAATACGTCAATTTTCTCCTGTTTTAATTTCTCTTGTTGCACTGTCTGTTGTCCATTCATTTCTACTCATAATTTTGTTAATGTATTTATTTCTCCTTTTGTCGAAAGTCAACCGTGGATTTTCCAGTCCTTTCTTTGTTTGTTGTTGTATCACATGCATCTCTCCAACAGACTGGTCATCTTGTCTGTTATGTAAACTGCCATCACATGTGCAGTATTGCCTTAATGTACCAAACTACACTGCCAGCAAGGTGGCTGACGAGGTAGAGATGCAGCTGTCCTTTGCCTTATGTAACTGTGTGCAATATATATATATATTCCCGTTACACAACCTTACCCAACAACTAAATAAAACAAATCTAAACTAACACCCAACCTCCCACAAAAAAGCACAAAATACAGTTACTTCATTACATAAAATTAAAATTAAAACTCATCTATTATACCGGCACTAAGGGGACTAAATTCATCAGGCGACAATCTGCTTTGGGATTTGAACCCGAAATATAGAGAGACGAACCTGTAAAACATAGCACCACCCTTTCCGCCTACCCATTACTCGTCATGTTATTTATTATCAACGACAATGAGAAGAAAGAATATACACAAAACATTAATTTACTTGTTATTAAAAATTGTGATGTCCTTTTCTCATTACGAAATGTATTTTCTATAGTCGTACATATATGTGGTATAGTGCATGCAAACATGTCCGTATGTGTGCATGTGTGTGAGCACACGCGCGCGTATGTGTGTATGTGTACGTGTATTGATATGTGTAAATGTGTGTACTGTTTAATCGCAGAATACTTAGGAAATAAATCTTACTTTATAGCAACTAATTGATAGATCTGCCATGCTGTTAATATTTCCATAACAAAGCATGCAGGTGTCATAAAAGACAGTCAGTTCTTAAAACACAG
Organism: Eledone cirrhosa; assembly: GCA_964016885.1. Lineage (NCBI taxonomy): Eukaryota > Metazoa > Mollusca > Cephalopoda > Octopoda > Eledonidae > Eledone > Eledone cirrhosa. Next base: position 358,266,923 of record OZ024743.1, on the reverse strand, counting down.
CACCTGCCGAACCAACGTTAAAGATGCTTCAAAACAGACATGTAGAGTGCTAAGAACATTACTGAAAACATCGATCAAAGACCAATATGTGTTGACAGCGAAAATATATTTTACAAATAACTTCGTATCTTTCAATGACAGAAGACATCATATAAGAGACGTAACAGGTATTATCAAATACACCTGCATGCTAAAACTAGTTTTACTTTTGTTTTCGATATCAACAGAAATAGATAGAAGAGGTAGTATGAAGATTGTATTGTATAAATGTCAGGATTAACATCCCCAGAGCAAATTATTTCTTGAGAAATACTGTGCAGGTGCAGAAAAAAGCGTAAGATATATAAATCATTTGCCATCTCGTTTTCTTTATTTGTTATGTCATTTGCTCTTTTATTAACTTTATTTTTGATATATCTTTTTTTTTATGTTTTTAATTCTTAGTTTGTTTCCTTATTCCACGTCATTTGCAAATATCAACATGAAACCACAAATCTTTAAACGTCTACCTAAACGCGTAGTCAAGTTAGTTGTCTCATACAAAATTAGGATTTGGAAACGAATGAATCTTTCATAACGTTTAATAATAAAAGTGACAAATAGATGGTATGGACACAACTATATATCTTTTCCCCCCTTTGTATATCTCTCTCTGTGTGTGCATATACATGTGTATATATGTATATACAAACGCAGATATATGTACATATATCTATATCTATATCTATGTACACACACACACACACACACACACACACACACACACACACACACACACACACACACACACACACACACACACACACACACACACACACACACATGTATTTACATATATATGCATGTACATATATAGGCGTATATATGCATATATATATATATGTGTATGTGTGTGTGTGTGAGAGTATGTGTGTGTGCGTGAGTGTGTGTGTTACTAGTTACATGATAAGTAAAACAACTATTCAACTTGTTATTTAATATTGTAATGAAAGTAAAGTGCAGATATTCATTACACATAAGACTGCTGGTCAATGTTAAACCGATTGTTTGAATGATTTAAGTTTGGCCATAGGGCTTACATGTAATGAAATAATTATGATATATGTGTACAGAATTTTATATGTCTGTCATAAACAAATGTTACTATCTATGAAAGAGTTTCTAGAATTTTGTATTTAGCATTAATAGAATTCAATTAAAAATATGCCAAAAAGAAACAAAATAGATGGTGAAAACAAATGTTTTAAAATGCTTCCATTCATTTTGGAAACTTTCTCTTACGCGTGCACGCGCGTGTGTGTATGTGTGCGTGTGTCTGTAATTATGTGTGTTGTGTGTGTGTTGTAATCTGCCTAGTTACTTGATTCCTTAGAATTTATAAGTTTGTGTTTGGTTTAATTCTCGTATCAGTGCTTCTTTATCTAACATGGCATTACATAATTTCCTCTCTTCAAGGAAGCCTTGAATCGTGTTTCTAATCCGAATCTTATAACAAATACTCTGGTAAATCCGTGTACTGTCTGCAGCAGTGTTCCTAGTTGTTATCATCTGCAACATGCCATTTAAAGTCGTACATATAGAAATGATGGTTTATTGTCATTTCATAATATTTGAATCCGAGTTCAGTCAGGTTTAAAGATCTTGTTTAAAGGTGTTGACGCCATTCACAAAAGGACTGTAGAGAAGGAATATCCTGGTAATATATCTCAATTAACTTTTTGAAGAATTGTTTGCAATTTACTCATGACGCGTTTAAAATATGTACTTATTATTGATCTTCCCTTACACATGGCTCATACTGCTATGTTCCAAATGTGAGAGCACTGTTCAAATACCCCGGGTAGTCAATCCATGTCATGCTTAGATTCTACTTTCTGCTTCTACAGTATTCGCTTATGCATTTGTGGATTAGTAATTTCTCTTTACACACATACGAAACATAGCAGCATCCTTTCTGCTTCTCCAGAAACAGGTTGCTTTGTTTTCAAGATATTTATTTATTCATATCATTTCATGGTGCCTTCCAATTGCTTGCTACTTCTTCTGTTATTATGGCCTCCTACGTTTCTTTAAGCTTCGATGAATCTCGACCACAGGGATTCCTTCTTTGTCCATTTTGCTCCACCAAAATCATTCTACTTCTCTTGCTGTTTGGGTTACGTTGGTTTCTGTTTTATTTTCCACTAAATCTTGATAAAAATCAAGATAGATATCTAGATATCTAATAGATAGCTAGAAAGAGGGAGAGAGAGAGAGAGAGAGAGAGAGAGAGAGAGAGAGAGAGAGAGAGAGAGAGAGAGAGAGAGAGAGAGAGAGAGGGAAAGAGAGAGAGAGAGAGAGAGAGAGAGAGAGAGAGAGAGAAGGAAAGAGAGAGGATACAATCCAGGATGTGAAGAGATCCATCCAACAAAGCTGTTCAAGGGCAGTGGTGGAAGTTTTGATCCAGAGAGAGCTAGATAAACTGATCTCAATAACAAGATCTCAATTGCACACAGTAGCACTAACCACCCACCCATTCTTCTTCTGGAGAACATAGACTAGACACCGTAGGAGCAGCAGCAGCAGCAGCAGCAGCAGTAGCAACAACAACAACAGCAACAGTTTACCCTGTATATTGAACTATTTTAAAATATTATTTTTATATTATATATGATTAATTATTGAACTAAATAATATAATTTCATACTATTAATATAACATTTTCATACTATTAAAAAAATACCCAGCATCAAATAAAAAAGAAAACAACAAAATATAATAAATAAATAAACATTACAAAAACATAAAACTGGCATTCATCTGTATATACTACAATAGTAACAATAACATACAATATAGTGTAATTATCCACCTCACCACCCCTACAAAATATCGGCGTCAGACACAATTACAAACATATACCTAAAACCTCTATAGCCTCAAGGAATCAGTGCATTCTTCAACGTCTCCAACTATTCACACCAAAAACCATAACATTCTCAGAATCTAAAATATAATAAAAACAAAAACAAACAAAAAGATATAAACCTATCTTTCAGAAATTATAGAGAGGTTAGACATTGCTATCTCTCGATTCTCATCTCCAAATCACAGCACAGATTTAGACCTCGACCACAACCAATACACTAATTACGAAACTAATACAGGTAAAATTACGTTATAACAAATACCATTATAACGAATTTTTCAGTATAACCAAATTTTTTCAATCCCAGGCCACACGCTCGAGGTCGATTTCGTTATAAAGAATTTTTCGTTACAACGAATATTTTTTATGCCCCGTAAATTTCGTTATAACGGAAGTTCACTGTAGAACATATTTCATGGCTCTAATTATTAAAACAAAAATTCCACGCGTACCAGTTCCACTTCTATCGACATCAGTAAAGCCCTTTACTCCATTCCACACAATCCACGCACACAAAAGGTGCTCAACACCACCATAAGAAACCACATTAAACGCTAACTAGCAAGTAAATTATCAGATCGCTAAACGTTTGTATTGTACAAGAACGACACTTACAACACTCTCAATTTCCCGTATGGAATACCACAAAGATCCGTCTTGGTACTCACTCTTTTCAAACTATTCATACATAATCTTCCTACACCACCACAACACTTACAGACTAACTTATACGCAGATAACCTCACACTCACTTTTCCCATAACTTTCCTGTTACTGCTATACAACTACCTTATTTAAATCACCTAGAAATATAGCACCACAATAACAGAGTTAAAGTAGCATATACCAGGCATGTCAAACATGCGGCCCTTTACAATTACTCCTGCGGCCCGCACAAAGGTTTCTACAACGCGAGCATTTTTAGCTTCGTAAAATTAGTTGCAATATGCGCAATTAGTTGCCGTGTGTGGCCCTCAGACAACAAATATGTCGGGAGACCCTGAGTTTGACATGCCTAGCATATACCATATCTACTGTCTCCTTTCTTACCAACAACGTCAAAGAACACCAAATACAATCAACTCTCACAAACAACAACATAAACATCACACACACAAAAGACAAACGTAGAAGTTATATCCAACTTCCCCCACAATATTCAACAACACACATTGAAGAAGGTAGAACAGGTAGAAAACAGAGTACGTACTTAAAAAAATTATACTCACTGCATTTAACCAAGAGAAAGAAACAGCAATAATGGTGTAAAAAACAATATACCAGCCTCTCTTGGATCCGCAATTTTTCTGACCAGAAAGCCCAATTATCTACAATAATCACAATCTAGCATACTACACGCCATAACAGGTTTTATATAAACCACATCAATAGACCATCTAGAAAATAAAACAAAAATTCTAAAGCTGAGAAATCATCTAGGTATACAAGGGTGCTGTTTGTTGCCGTATCAATACCTACAGTCCCTGTTTCTAAATGAAAAAGAAAAGACCCAAACAATTTTAACACCTTAGAATACTACTACATCTTAAAAAATACATCTCTCTTCAGATACACATACCGAATATACACATAGAAATGCGTGGAACACCAATAGCCTTACTAGACTTAAATATTGTGCTAGTATGAAGATCCCCAACAATATGTGCTGACGAACAGCAACTGTCACGCTTGAGCGAGTTCTACTTGCACGCCTTAGATGTGTCTACTACACCGAATTTGCGAATATACAAAAAAAAAACGACTGAATAGGGGAGAAAATGCAATATGCCAAAACTGCCATGTTGCGCTTGATACACTTCCCCACAGTATGTCGGTGTGAATAGGAAGTTGGATTTATAGATCGCACCTCATGATTAAAGAAATAACAAGTTAGCAAAACAACAGTACCAACGATATTATCAACAACAACGATGACAAAAAATCCACAGACGTTATTCAACTAAACAATTCTCCAAAAGAAAGAACGATAAATTGATGGAGAACGCAAAAGAAAGAAATACAAACAAAAGCAAGGGCATCTGCTAACTCATCTCAAAGGTGGAAGTTGACAAAACTTTGGCGAGTACCACATCAAAAGTCTACAAACACTTTCAGTGCCCATTCTTACACGACTTGGAGACAGGTTATACAAATCTGCAGCCGACCTTTGAGGTCCCTGAAAGCCGTATTAGCTGATTCTTGTGGAAATTAAATGATATATTTCACGTGAACTCCACGAACATGTTGCTACTGTTAATTGGTTGCATACATGCGCTTAATCTGGAGTTGGCTTAGTAGCAAAGCCGCTAGTTTAACGATCCCAGGTCACGAGATTTAGTTGCGGCAGCCTTTAATGAAACCAAGCCTTCCTGCGTGCGCACACTCGAACACCTTATTGACATCTACAAGGTGTAAGAAGCTTTCGTAGTGGCATTGATGTTTCGGGAAGTGAAAGCAAGTAAAAGAGGAACAAAGTACTAAAGCTTTTCTCGTGGAACTAAGGAGAGATATCAACCGAAATGATGTGTTGAAGTAGAAAGAAATCCAGAAGAATTCAAGAGACATTTGAAAGATACACACCAGTTAAGTACGATAACCTAGAATCAGCATAACTAGAAGTGCCTCGTTCAATTCCCAAAAGGATCAAGGGCCTCTTTGGAAAATCAATGTTTCAATATGAACGGTGAAAAAGCGAGCCGAGATTCAGACTCAGACTCTGAAGCTCCCGCGTCTTGCGACGAATGAGGCAATCATAGTGTTCCATCGCGTTCGGTCAGCAGCCAGTTGCACAGTGTCCCGCCATTGTCTGTTTGTCGCTCGCAGGTCCCTCTCAACTGTCTGGCGCCAGTTCATTTTGGGTCGCCCTCTCCGTCTGCTTCCCTGCGAGCCCCATTTAAGTACTTGGTTCGTCAGTCTCTCCGGGGGAAGTCTCAAAGCGTGTCCAAACCAGCCCAGGCGTCGCTTGCAGATGGTAGAAGAGACTAGCTGCTGGTTGATGCGGTTCCTGACTTCCTGGTTTGTTACATGGTCACTCCATTTAATCCCCAGGATATTTCGCAGACATCTGGAATCGAATGCGTCCAACTTCTTCTCTTGGCTGGTCTTAAGGTGCCATGTTTCACTTCCGTACAAGAGCGTGGACAGCACGTTGCTGTTGTAGAATCTCATCTTTGTTTTGAGGGTGAACTTCCTGCTCTTCCAGATCTTGTCAAGCTGGTTAAATGCTGCTGAAGCCTTTCCCATTCTACATTGCAGTTCACTGTCTATGGTGCCCTCATTGTTAATGGAGCTTCCTAGGTAGGTGAAGTTGTCCACTATCTCCACCTCCCCCTGTTCAATGAAGACACTGGTTGGTGGTGGATGTGTCCCATATAACATGCTTTTGGTCTTCTTGGCACTGATATTGAGACCTAAGCTTCCTGCTTCGACATTGATATTGTTCACAATGATTTGCAGGTCAGCTGTGCTCTCTGCAAGTGCAGCAATATCGTCCGCAAAGTCCAGGTCAGACAACTTTTGCTCTCCCACCCAAGATATACCCTGGTCTTTAGACGCTCTTCTTAGTACCCAGTCAATGGCTATGACAAAGAGAATTGGAGAGAGCGAGCAACCTCGACGCACGCCAGTGACCACCTCAAACCAGACACTGTAACCATCCTCTGTCCGTATGCAGCACTTGGAGTTTGCGTAAATCTGTTTGATTGCCGAAATGACTTTCTGGGGCAGACCATACTCATGCATGATGCTCCAGAGCGACGGTCGATGAATGCTATCGAATGCTTTGGAGAAATTGATGAAGCTGATGGCGAGGGGCCTCTGGAATTCGTTGTACCTCTAAATGATGCGGCGTAGCGTAAATTTCTGCTCTGCACAGGAACGTTTTGAGCCGAGATTAGGTAATGAAAAAGTGCGAAGAGTCCTTCTCTCTCACCAAACAAACTGAAGGAAGAAAAATTACAATGTGGTAATTGAGAATGAGATGTGTTGCGATTTTGTCGAACCACAAAATGATTAGACTGCTAATGAAAACGGCTGGAGAAAAATACCGTAGGGTTCTCAGCAAAACCTAGCTGGTGGGTTATCACCCGTGTGTGAATGGGTTATCCTATCTGTTTATGTTTTTTTAAAAATTATATCTTATAAATTATAGCATGTTTTTATATAATTTTTTATTTAGTCTGTCTCAATTTTTTAACATATGCATATTGTATAACGTTCTTCCTTATCCCTCCACATTCTTATATGACTATTTCGTCATTCCTCTAACGCTTTGTAACCCTTATGTCAATGTTTTTTCTATTCTATGTATTAACAGATCATTGGTGGTTAATACAAAAAGTATTATCATTATCACTCTTTTTATTCTTGTTATTTTTGTTTGAGGTCAATGTTTTTATTCACTCTACAGTATTCGCATTACCCACCCTTTCGACTGGTGTAATTTCCAGATGTCTTCGAGCGCTCGCGTTTGTGAATATACTAAATTACAGTATTGTCATGTCTTTTTTTATCACGTTTGTCTCAAAATGAATTTGCTTGGATATTTGATTTTGTGCGCATTTGAAAGTACGTGTATCGATTTGTATGAATTTGAATGCGATTTGTATTTATGCATATATTTATGCCTGTATGTACGTTTTATATAACATTTGCGCTCATGTTTTCTTTTGTTTTTGATTTTTAATGTGTGCTTATGTACATATGTGCAAATATTGGAAAAGTTATTAGTTTGTTGAAAATACAGTGTTCATCTTGATAAATGATAGGCGTTTGAAGCTTGTATTTCTCTAACAACGATTTCTTTAAAATTTAATGAGTTCAGCTTGTTTGCTTAAGAATACGATATTGAAAAAGCCTTTTAACAATGAATGATATGTTTATATTATATTTTTATATAAACTTTTGTATGTGACAGAAATCGCTGGAATGTCAAATGGCTCAGATAGTACAAGGAAGTAGAAATTTTATTAATGATATTATAACCATAGACACACCACATTGTCGACGCCATTTTGAACGGTACCTAAAGCGAGCAGAGCATTGCACACACATCTCTCTTTCCATAAACATTATGACAGACGTTCGGAGAAAGATTAAATGCTCTAAAAGAGCTTCATTGATTATATAGCTGAAACAAATCATAGACAAGAAAAATAATCTATCTATCTATCTATCTATCTATCTATCTATCTATCTAGGAGAAGATAGACGTGTTTTTGTTTCGCTCCTGCATTTTGTCTGAATTTATTACGAGAAGCGGTAGGTTTGTTTAAGTAATTTGTTATTTGTTGTGTTTAACCCCTCGCCTGGGCCTGCAGACGTTGGGTAAAATAAATTTCGCCCCTTTTTGGGGCGAAATTTAATAGTTATAAGTTGTCGATAAAAAGTCGTTTAGTGACAATGGACGCCATTAATACGACGCATGCCCCCCCCAAGGAAAGTGATAGAGAGAAGGTAGCAGAACAACGCTGTAAGCCTTGCCTCCTCACTCCCGCAAAAGACACCACGGAATAAAAAGAGAAAATTGTGGAAATGGGTGAAAACCTCAAAAGTAACAATTACACAAACAAGAACAACAATGACAATAACAACACAACCAACAACAGCAACAATGACAATAACAACCAACAACAGAAATAATGACAACACCAACAAAGGAAAAAAGCAATCCAACACGAATAACAACAACAACAATGATAACAACACGAAAGAAAACGGACCCACAGCTGCAGTCTCCTTCGCACAGGCGGTCCGAAAAACGCAGACATACAAGGCACTGGACATCTCGAATGCCAAGAAATTGCTGAAAGAAGCAAGGAATTGTGTAACTTTCGGGGAAGGTGTTGAATCCACAATTACCTCCCCCGAAGAAATTAGAAGGAACACAGTCCTCAGGACCGTAATCTTTAGGACAGTTTCGAACACGACTAGGAAACCGGCTCAATTGTCCCAAAGCGAAATTGAGCTGGTCCTAAGTAGTGCCTGGAAGGATATCGCCTTCATACAGAAAGGGAAACTGTATGGAAGCATATCTGTTTTAATGCAAGATGAATTGGCGGCACGAAAATATTCTGTGTCGCCAATTGTATCCAAAGCATACACCTTTCCCCCCACATATTAGGGGAAAAGAACTCAAAAGATAAGAATCTCGAGCATCAGGCCAAATGCGAGCATTTGGTGGGTGCTAACAGGATTCTTAGAAGATGAGGACACAATCCTTTCGATAGGCGAATCCGCCAGGGGCGTATTCGGCGGCAATAGCCTTGAAGTTCTGGTCCAAATGAGACCAGAATGGATAGCAAGAATACCGCAGCGTGTGTCCCTGGATGGAGTCGCCTTCATAAACATTTCTGTTGAGGGCAGGCGGCCTTCATTCTACCACTGTTCAAGAAGTGGTCACCTGAGGGCTTCCTGTCCCCTTTTAAATGCCCCCCAAAGACGCTTCTGCCCACCCCACACACAACAACACGACGACGACGACGACGACGACGACCACCACCACCACCACCACCACCACCACCACCACCACCACCACCACCACCACAACAACCACAACAACACGAACAAATAACAACACAAGACACTGTCCCACCCAACCCCTCCCCACCTAAAACAAATACAAAAGAAACCACAACAAAACCCCAAAATATACCCCTCCCCAACAACACGGACGAGGACTCTTTATCAACGTCACCCAGTGACGACGAGGGAGAACCCTTTCAACCTGTAAAAAGAAAGAAAAGAAGGCACCACATTAACAAAAATGCAACAAACACACAACCACCAGCACAAACAGAACAAACCGGTGGAAACCGAAGGGAAAATGTTAACCAACGCGGCGACTAAACCGCATTTAAAAATGATTAGGATCCCAAGGGACACCTACGCAATCTTCAAACAGAACTTTCCCGAGGACGTGGGGAACCCCTGTACTAGACCTAGCAACCGCGTCCTCTTGAAATGTTCCCCCCCAGACACCCCTCCCCCACCACCACCCCACCCCACAAAACAACCCCGACGACACCCCCATGGAATTTGTGCAGCCTGGTCCCCAGGAGAAGGACAGGTAGGTGTATTTTCCTTTTTCTACACTCTAAACTCTTCACCACCAACATGGCTGTTATAAGAGTTGGATGTTTAAATGCGCGCGGCCTGGGGATGTCCTGGAAGCAGGGCAAACTTTTTAAATGACCTCAGGTCGCACAGAATGGATGTGATAGCTATTTGTGTCCAGGATCAGCAGCGAACACCAACTGGCCCCCACCTTCGACAACTTTTGAGATCTATGCATCTCTCTGTCAGTCGGGGGCTTGGCGGGGTAGTCGTTCTGCTGCAAAAACACCTGGGCCTCGCAACACGGAAGGTACACCTGGACCCGGAGGGTCGACTGGTGGTTTTAGACGTAGGCAGTAGTGAAGGTGGAGCCTTCAGGCTGGTGGCAGCGTATGCCTCATCTAGGACACTGCGACCGGACTTCTTCCAACGCCTAGAGACTTTTCTGGGAACGTCTCGCTCCTTGCTTTTAGTGGGGGACTGGAATGGTATCCTGGATGCACGTTGGGACTATGTAGAGGCATGTCCCGATAGAGGGGGGTGTAACAGCCTCAAACGGCTAATCGGCCGATTTGATCTGGCCGATAGATATCGACTAGATTTTCCGACTGTGCCACTGTGGACGTGGACTAATCTTAGTGGAACATCTAGGTCGTACTTAGATAGGTTCCTAGTTAGAAATAAGGATAGGGACATATTAAGCTGTCCACGAATGTTCATGGTTTGATAGAACCCATAGACAAGGACCCGGTTACTGGAAGCTAAACTTGTCCTTACCGACAAACAAAGCTTACAGTAAGCGGATTAGTTATCTAGTTAAGCAGCGGTTGACGGGGGCAATTGTCAACAGCAGGTGGTGGGGCTCTCTCAAGAGAGAAATTAGAATAGAATCGATAGGTTTTAGTCAGGAATTAGCATCAGTAGGAATAGAACTGAAAGGGAATTGTTAGATAGAAGAGGCGATTAGGAGTGGCAACGTGGCCGTCGTGCTGGCGTCAAAAACGGCCCTAGACCAGTTCTTTGATGCGAAGCACGAGGGCTGCGTTGTCAGGAGTAAAATACGTGGTCTGGGTAACGAGGGAGTCAAAGCTGTTAGCTGGGTCCGAGTGCCAGAGGCAAAAAGTGGAAACAAGTCCACAATTCGGTCTTTGAAGGACCAGGATGGACGCGTGATCCTTGAACCTGAGCGGATGTGCGCGGCCTTTCAACGGCGCTTTGCACGACTGTTCGGGAGGGGCGGCAGGCCGGCTGAGGCCATGGATTTCGGTCCATACCTCGACGGTCTGCCGCGACTCTCGGACGGGGAGGCTAAGTCCTGCGAAAGGCCGATTTCAGCCGCTGAAAAAGGGGAAGCGCTGAGCTAATGCGGCAAACGCAAATCTCCCTGTCTCGATGGTCTACCATACGAACTTTATGTAGCGATGCCGGACTTGTTCTCCGATCTCTCTCCCCAATGCGGTCTACTGCAACTGGCAACAGAACGGGAGAATTCCCAGTTCTGTGACCAATGGCGTAGTCACGCTGCAGAGGAAGGACGAGAACAAGGGGGTTAACATAGATAACTTCAGGCCATTAACTCTGCTAAACACAGAGTTAAAGATTTTGGCCAAGGTGTTAGCGAAGAGATTGGCGCTTGTCGTAGAGAGGGTAGGGAACGAACCCGGATTAGGTGGGGCCCTGATCAACTTGGATCAATCTAAGGCGTTCGATAGGGTCGACCATCGGTACCTGGATGCGGTGCTCGCGGCGGCAGGCTTCGGACCCGTTTTCAGGAGCTGGATTGCTGCAATGCACCGCAGCAACACCTGCTCGAGGGTCAAGGTGAATGGCTACCTCTCGGAGCCGTTCCAAATCGCGCGATCCATCCGACAGGGATGCCCTCTCTCCTCCCTTTTGTATGTGCTGGCTCTCGAGCCACTACTGCGGAAGTTGGAGCTGTTGCAAGCTGGAACCGGGTTTGCGGAAAGCGGTATCGGCCTACACCGATGACGTGACAGTAATGGTGTCGTGCGCCTCGGAAATCGGGCAGATCGGCACCTTACTGGAGGAATACGAAAGGTTTACAGGAGCCAAGCTGAACCGGGACAAGTCCATCGGTTTGCAACTCGGTTGGCCTCTCCACGTTCCGAGTTGCAAACCGATGCCCTCCGACGGCGTTGAAGCTGCTCGGGGTCTGGTTCGGACCGGACCTCCAGGTGGAGAAAAACTGGGACGAGGTAACGAACAGGGTGTTTGCACACGCCCAGAAGTGGGCCGAGTGCAAACTGTCCCTGAAAGGTCGAGCGTAGGTGGCAAACACTTATATAGCGTCCGTCATCTACTACCACTTGACCGTCGTGCCTTGCTCAGCGAAAACGCTCGCCAAAATGGAGCGCGCACTCTTCCGATTCCTTTGGAAGAAGTGGGCCCCTTTGGTGAGAAGATCCATCTGCAGTCAACACCCTTCGAACGGAGGGCTGGGGATGCCGTGGCTCACCATACGTAGACACGCATTAAGGCTATGGCACATTCAGGTATTCCTCACCGGTCAGCCGGTGTGGGCCCCTTTTGTGAGGCGAGCCTTTCCGAGACTCGTCTCACTCACCGAGCTGCAATCCTGGGTCAAGCAAAGACCGAGAAAAGTGGGCGACTGGCATATTGAATGTGCCCAGGCGCTCACGGCCCTCTGGCAAGCGAATCCGGCAATCAGTGGAGACACGACCTCAACATTCTATAGAGGGTTGGTGCGCAGCAAGTGCGACGACGCTCTCGGAGAGGCTCTGAGCATAGAGGAAGATGAGCTAGCCAGTCCGTTCGGTAGGATGTTTGGCCCGGGACCGATGGACAACTTCCAAAAGTCCCTGGCTTCGCAGTGCTACCGAGGAGCTCAACCTGTTCGGGACAAGCTCTACAGACACGGGCGCCCGGGTAGGGACCCCTCGAAGAAGATCTGTCCGAGATGCGTGCGTGACGAGGAAACCATACGCATTCGTACACTGGCCGGGCGTTGCTGACCTGTGGGGCTATGTGGAACAAGTACTGTCGCGGGTGGGACCAATCCGGTTGACCACCGAGTACATTGTCACGATCAAACCGCCTCCCCCCTTCAAAAACGAAGGAGAGGCGGTCTTCCTCTGTGTGATAGCTATGGCGAAAGAGGTTGTATGGTGGACGAGGCTGAAAGGGCTGAGGTCAGACACTTTTCTCTCCGGCCAACAACTGGTCCTTTTTTTAAAGTACCATTTTAGGAGAAGGATCAGAATGGAGAGAGAGGTGCTGTACCCCAGCAAGTTTTATGAAAGGTGGGTGAAAGTGGCCAGAATGGCCCGAGTGAATGGGCCTTCTCTCTATATCAGCCTGTAGGTGAGAGAGGAGAAGAAGGAGGAGAGGAAGGGAGCACCCGCTCTTTGTGCTCCTGAGAAGGAGGGTTGCACATTTTTTCGGGGGTGTGTGCGACCCACGTCAACACCCCCTCCCTATTGAGGACTTCAATTGTTGAATTTGATTTGTTATATGTTTTTACACGTCCTTTGAAATGTATGTAAACTCCCCCCCCCCTTGTATTGGTCTCAATCTTTGATGCCCTGGTGGCAAATAAATAGAAAGTTATCTATCTATCTATCAATCTATTTATCTATCTATCTATCTCTCCTCCCTTCTGTACGTACTGACTCTCGAGCCACTACTGCGGAAGCTGGAGCTATTGCAGGGCATCCCCCTGGAACCGGGACTGCGGAAAGCGGCGTCGGCCTACGCCGACGACTTGACAGTAATGGTGTCGAGCACCTCGCAAATCGAGGAAATCGGCACCTTACTGAAGGAATACGAAAGGTTCACAGGAGCGAAGCTGAACCGGGACAAGTCCATCGGTTTGCAACTCGGATCGTGGAGAGGCAAACCGATGCCTTCCGATGGCGTCGTCGGACGCTGGACGGAAGGACCGGTAAAGCTGCTCGGGGTCTGGTTTGGTCCGGACCTCCAGGTGTAGAAGAACTGGAACGAGGTGACGGCCAAGGTGTTTGCACTCACCCAGAAGTGGGCCGAGTGCAAACTATCCTTGAAAGGTCGAGTGGAGGTGGCGAACATTCTTATAGCGTCCGTCATCTACTACCGCTTGCCCCCCCCCACACATTTGTCTTAATACACACCTGAACTGTTGACCTTTCAACATGACTGCAATTCACACACACATCCCTACTGGCCATTATCACAACAATGAACCTCTTTACTACACACACACACATATTTGTCTTAGAAGACTTATTTTTCAGTGACTTCTCAATCAGGCGAAAAAGGATACTCTTCGACAAACCTACATTTGGCGCAAAATCAATTTTTAACATTCACGTGATCTCTACCGACCAATCAAAATTGTTTTGACTACAAGAATTTCTGCAACACGAATTGGCGCGAAATTTATAGTACTCATTCACGTGACATTCAACAACCAACCAAATCTTAATACCTCTGGAGCCACTTTTTTCACATAAAACAGGAAGAATTTCCCAAACTGATCAGATTAGACCAAACATCACGGGCGCTCTATCTCAAAATTATTTTTGAAAAGCATTAGAAATGCGCAACCGGTAAAAACTTAAAACTAAAACTGAATACTAACCAATACTTATTACTAATTTATACTTATTCCTAATTAAACTATTTTTCACTGGGAAAAATTTGTCAGCATTTTCTCTTCCTTTTACTAATATATATATATATATATATAACGAAGGAAATGTGGTAAGGAACCAGGTGGACCATAACGCACCAAAGTACTCAATACTTGAGGTAGTAGAGTGGGTAATAGGAACCAGTAAGACCCCGACAGCTGAGCTCAAGCCGTTTCGACGGCTAATTCGACGGCTAATCTAGAATTAGCCGTCGAAACGGCTTGAGCTCAGCTGTCGGGGTCTTACTGGTTCCTATATATATATATATATATATATATATATTCGAAAGTAACGTTTTTAATATGTCCCACACGGGTAAAAATATAGGAAAAAAATCCGATACCTAATCACGTGATCTCCCTCAACCTATCAAATTGCACTTCAAATATATAGCAATCTGAGCCACATTTTTTGTATAAAACTGAAAAAAAATCCCAACATCAATTAAATGTGAGTTACAATTCGGCATAGCCATATATTTCTCAATCTCTTTTGACATTTGAAAATCACGAAACTTTTGAAACCGGTAAAGTATAAATCATTGTAAATAAACCTTCTTAAAGGTTCCAATTGCATTTTCAACTTCTTTTTCACACACACACATACACACACACACATATATATATACATTCACATCGTTTACTTGCTTACTATTATTACTGTGACAATTACTGGCCTTGTGCCTATACAAGAAATCATTATTACTGTGACAATGGTGGATTGGCAGTATCGGTAGAGGGTCGGACGCCATGCTTTGACGCATAGAGTTACGGCCCTTGCCATTCTGAGTTCATATCCCGCTGAGGTTAACTTTGCCTTTCATCCTTACGGAGTCGATAAAACAAAGTCCCAGTAATGCACTGGGATAATTGCTTGCCTTGTGCCAAAAGTAGAAACAATTATTACTGTGACAATACCTTATCTTCACTACTTTCTTCCTCTGTCATGTGGTCCTATTGACTTGATCCTCCGACTGCTGACACCTCACTATTCAGATGTGGTTTATCGTTGACTTGCCAACATTTTTGTGTCGAAAGGAGATCTATTTTTTTGCGTTGGCTTTTGTTCTTTTTTGTGTCTTTTTGTTCTTTGTGACACTGTGTTCG
This sequence comes from Eledone cirrhosa, assembly GCA_964016885.1. Classification (NCBI taxonomy): domain Eukaryota; kingdom Metazoa; phylum Mollusca; class Cephalopoda; order Octopoda; family Eledonidae; genus Eledone; species Eledone cirrhosa. Next base: position 358,251,207 of record OZ024743.1, on the reverse strand, counting down.
ATTTAACTATCACAAATTTGTTTCATTTTGTCATTGTCATGTAATTTCAGTTAAGTTTAAAAAAAAATGTTATTGTTTCCGTCTGCGTTCAGTAGTTTTTCGTCACATTCGCGTCCTTTAAAATGTTCCAGGATAGTGGTTCACTATCTTATTAGAATAAACTAGCAGGGTTCTATAACAGCTGATGACCACAGAGTTTGTCCTTTTCATGTTACCATCTTTCTGGCATATCACACTTGTCCTTTAAGTGTCCGTCCCTGTACTTCTGTCTGATTTTCAACATAATTGTTGCCAATTTTGCAATATATATGTATATCATCATCATCATCATCATCATCATCATCATCATCATCATCATCATTGTTTAACGTCCATTTTCCACGCTAGCATAGTTAGGACGGGCTGTTACTTTGGGAGAGATCAGGTCGGACGACACAGAGTTGATTTTAGGTTGGTTTCTATAGCTGGATGCCCTTCCTAACGCCAACCACATTTACAGTGTGGGCTGGGTGCTTTTTGTCGTGACACCTACAGAACCACTTTACAGCGCAGACTGGGCACTTTTGTCTTGACACACACTAACACATACACACACACATATATACACACACATACACACGCATATATATATGTAGAATATAATAGATATATGTTTTTTTTATGATAAACGTCAAACTTAAATGTTACATTTATATACGAAGTAAATTTATAAAAAATGTGAGGGTATCACATGGGGGAATCGAACTATGTACACACACACGCGCATACACACACACACACGCGCACATACACATACACGCGCACACACACACGTGCACGCACACACACACACATACACACACACGCGCGCACACACATACACGCGCACACACACACACGTGCACGCACACGCACACACGCACACACACATACACGCGCGCGCACACACACGTGCACGCACACACACACACGCACACACACACACACGCACACACATACACACATACACGCGTGTACACACACATGCACACACACACACACACACACACACACACACACACACACACACACACACACACACACACATACACACACACTTACACACTCACATACATAAATATATATATAATATGTTTAATATAGAAATGGGACAGCTGGCTTTCCTGTAGAAGCCATTTCTATATTAAACATGATGTTTACACTTTACTAATGTATTGAGTACCTTACTTACTGTGGTTACCTCTGATTGAATCCGGAACTCATATGTATATATTGTTATAGTTTGGGAGGGTCATTCTGCCAATAAAAACACACGCACCTGTTGGTTTTCACTTCAATGTATTATAAATTTCCGGTTGGTTGGATAACTGGATGGTTGTTTATATAATGTCACAGCTCGATATTGTCAACGTTCGCTAATCATCCGGTTATCGAACCAACCAACCAACCAACCAGCCAACCAACCAACCAACCAACCAACCAACCAACCAACCAACCAACCAACCAACCAACCAACCAACCAACCAACCAACCAGCCAACCAGCCAACCAACCAACCAACCAACCAACCAGCCAACCAACCAACCAACCAACCAACCAACCAACCAACCAACCAGCCAACCGGAAATTTATAATAAATTGAAGTGAAACCCAACAGGTGCGTGTGTTGTTATTGGCAGTATGACCCTCCCAAAGTATAACAATATCTGTTTCAACACACGTTTTCAGATAAGATTGGTATACAACCACACATTTTAGGGTATTTTATATTCAAGAAAAGCAATACCAGTACTTGATCTCTATTTTATTTTATTAAGTCTGAAATATTGGTTTCTTATATAGGCACAAGGCCAGTAATTTTTGGGGAGGGAAAAGTCGATTAAATTGACCCCAGTGATTGACTGATACTTTATTTTATCGACTCCATAAGGATGAAAAGCAAAGTTAACCTCGGCGGGATTTGAACATAAAGGGCCGTAACTCTAGGCTGCAAAGCATGGCGTCCGATCCTCTACCAATACTGGCAATCCACCGCCTGAAATAATGGAAGGCATAGTTAATGTTGGTGGGTTTTGAACTCAGATCGTAGAGGTCTGTATCTTAATACAGTCAGGCATTTTGACCGGCGTTCCAACTATTCTGCTTATCCATTAGCCCAGAAAAAAAAAGAAATTCTTTTTTTTTTATCTTATCATATTTTAGATATTAGTGCCAGTTAACTTATTTCAAGCAAAATGTTCCTCATTATTCTCTTTCAGTTATGAATTATTTCGTTTTACAAGTCTTCGCCAGTTTCTATTGTTACTTAAGAACATATTTTTCACCCTCACTTTATATTTTAATCAATCATTTTCATATTATCATCTGATCTTCTCTTGTATCTGGTTGCATGGCACACCATTTGTTTATGTTATGTTGGACAGCAGACAATTTCTTCAAATTTCTTGGATGACAGAATAGTTCTTCCACATTTTCATTTTCTTTGTTCCTGTCATTGTTTTTTTTTTTCCATTTTTCATTCATTTATCTTCATCTCAATTTATTTATTTAAGCATATGTATACCCATCTATACATCTCCCCTGCATCCATGCATCCATCCATCCATCCAACCTACTATAGATCGATACTGTGTAGCATTAACGACTGAAGGGTTGCCAGTTCGTATCCCATCACTGACGCTGCCCTTGTTGCATTACCATCGTATGTTTTTTTTTTTTAATTATTATTTCAAACCACCTACTGTAGATTTAGACGCCTGCTAAATATGAGTGGGATTAAGTATAATGAACGTGTGTTTTATTAGCTAGTGGTTCCCAGATTTATCTTATCGTAGAACCCTTATAAGATAAAGGATAAAGATCCCATAACTCCTTGTGGAGTCGAAGAGGCACCGTCATACGGCGTGTCTAGGGCACTTTTAAAACTGACGGAGTCCAACCCTCTCCAGGTCTGAACTCAGCCGATTTTTTCTACTGAGGAAGAATCAACACTAGTACTGGACTGGTACTTTTTTTTATCGACCTCGAAAGGATGAAAGGCAAAGTTGACCTCGGTGGGATTTGAACTCAGAGCGCGCAATGAGGCGGGACGAATACCGTAAGGATTCTAGCCGACGTCTTAACGACTCTGCCAATTCGCTTCCTTAGAACCCTTATACAATCCGTAATATTCATAAGGTATAAAATGAAACGCTAATTGTGTTAGAGATAGAATTTATTCACATGAAACAACAACAACAACAACAACAACAACAACAACAAAAACAAAACAAAAAAGAAAGAAAAACAAATACGTAATAAATTTTTTATAAAATTATATTGAAATATACCTTATCTGGAGAAATGCCAGAATCTAGTACAATAAGAATTTAGTACATTGTCCAAGGGACACACAACATATTGCCTGCATGGGGATTCGAATGAACAACTGACAACAGTGATATCTTATCTATCGAATGCCTACTTCCTTATCCAGTCGACTATATGAAAGCCATCACATTCTCCAATCTGCAGTCATATAGCTCAGTGCTATCATATCATTGAAATTACTATACTAGTTGAACCCATCTGCCCCACCGTTGCACGAGCATACCAAAATGATTGTCTTTTGTCAGACCCCTTTTCTTGACATTTCGTTCAACTATCTTCGTCTCCCCTAATCAGTTCCAGTGACAGGTAACCTTTATACGTACCCTAAAATACACACACACACACACACACACACACACAACACGCGCGCACACACACACACACATACAAAAACAGACGTACCCACATTAACACACAAATACATGTATAAGTATAGAGACATATACGGTAGCACATACACACATACGGTCACACTTACCACATATATACATATAACACTCATTATGTATGTGTTTGATGGGGGAAGTACGAGAGCACACACACACACACACACACACACACACACACACACACACACACACACACACACACACACACACACACACACACACACACACACACACACACACACACACACGCACGCACGCACGCACACACACACACACACATACACACACACACACACACACACACACACACACACACACACACACACATGTATACTTTTACATGCAACCAGTTATATATATATATATATATATATATATATATATATATATATATATACAGGGTAGGGCATAAAAACTGTTACAAAATAAAATGCAAATAGTTCTTGAAAAAAAACATTTATTTCAAGATTTGACTTCAACAAATAGTAAGTAATATACTATTAAACAACTGCACAAACATTTATTCGAAATGCTTTCCTCTAGCTCTCACTACTGCTCGAAGTCTTCTAGGAAAGTCTTCGATGGCTGCACGAACAGTTTCCATGGGTATTTTCTCCCATACGTTTTTCAGTTTTGATTTTAGAGTTTCAATATTTTGGCTAGGAGTAGAGCAGGCTTCACTCTCAAGAATTGACCATAAAGAAAAATCGAGAGAGTTGAGATCTGGTGATGTGGGAGGCCACTCTTCCTTACTGATCCATGCAGGACTATGGTCTCTACACCACTGTTGTGTTACCCGACCAGTGTGGCTCGTCGGTCCATCTTGTTGGAGAGTCCAAATGTCATCGCCATAAACAGATGTGCACCATGGCATCAGTGCTCCTTCCAAAATATCCTTTATGTAAAGTTCTTTGTTAATTTTAACTCCTTGAGGCACAAAAGTCAGAGGAGACTTCCCTCTTTCAGAAATGGCTGCCCAAACCATCACTGATGCTGGTTTCTGTGTTCTGAACACTTTTCCTACACTTGAAGGAATTGATTTGAGACTTTTTGCAAGTACTCGATCATTTTGATGATTGTGGGACTGCTGCACAGTGAATAAATTTTCATCTGTAAAGATGATGTTTTGCAGCGTGCCATCCTTGATACGGTTCAATAACAGTTTACTTCTGGAGAGCCTCTTTTCAATTGTGTCTGCAGAAAGAAGCTGCCTCTTTTGGAACTTATAAGGTGACATCCCCAGATCATCTCGACATATCCTCCGCATAGTTCTCGGCGATGTTTCTGCTTATTCTGCCATTTTTCTCATGCACCTTCTTGGATTACGCCTTATTTTTTCCCTCACACTTTTAACGAGTTTTGGTGTTCTTGAGGTGTGAGGGCGTCCGGATTGAGGTCTGTCTTTGGACGAGGAAGTTTCCTTAAATCGATCGATTGTCCTTTTGATCTACATTCTATTGATCTTAAGAATGTTCCCCAGTTTAAATATCTTGGGTGGAGTCAGGCCTTTTCATGCTTCTCTATTATGAACTTTCTTTTCAATTCTATGGACATTGCAAATTGTTAATGGAGTAATGTTCTGAAAAATAGTTAATATGGTTATAGTGCATGGATTTGATACAAATATATTGGTTATATTAGCAACATAATGTATTTTTAAATTGATTTAAAACTTTGTAACAGGAATTATGCCCCACCCTGTATATATGTATATATAGTAATGATAATAAATGTGAAGATTAAAATCCGAAGACGGCCCGATAAGGATAATATATATACAAATATATATATAAAAACCGTTAAGAGTGAAAGCAGCGATTCTTTGCTTAAACTTTAATCTGTTATTATAATATTTAATAATATATATATATATATATATATATATATATATATATATATATATATATAAATGGAAAAAATGAAACGAAATTTCATTTCTCACTCTTAGTACGGCTATTACTTAAATATAAGTATGTATACGTACATACATATATGTATACAGACGTACAGTAGTATGTATATATACATACATACATACACACATATATATATTGACGTATGGATTCACCGAACATTTATTATAATGCTCGGTTTGTTTGTATGTATATATACATACTACTGTACGTCTGTATACATATATGTATGTACGTATACATACTTATATTTAAGTATCAGCCGTACTAAGAGTGAGAAATGAAATTTCGTTTCATTTTCTCCATTTATCGTTTTCGGTGCGCCCGGCCGATTAACTCACTCGATATGCAAATTAGGCTACTCAGCCGTTAATATGCATAAGGAAAGTATATACTTTCAGACGTTCAATCATCTGGCAGGAAGGTATACGGTGCTGACGATAGCTAATAAGTTTGAAACTAGTACATCGTTCCTTTGTCAGTGTTGAACAAAAGGGCAACGATGGTTGCCGAGCACTGTACGGCGTAATTCGGGATGTTTGTTTACAAACAAACCGAGCATTATAATAAATGTTCGGTAAATCCATACGTACATATATATATATATATATGTGTGCAAGTATGTATATATATACATACTACTGTACGTCTGTATACATATATGTATGTACGTATACATACATACTTATATATATATATATATATATATATATATATATATATATATATATATATATATATATATACACACACACATATGTATATATATATATATATATATATATATATATATATATATATATATATCACTCTTTGTGTGTGAGTGTGTATGTGTGGGTGCGCGCGGCGGAAAAAGTATTCGCTTGCACACTCACGCACACATGTACAAACATGATCGCACACACACTACTGACAAACATGTATTCATATAAGTATATACTAACAAGCATATACCTTTTAAGTAGCACCATCGGAAAATATAATTAAGCAGAAAATCAAAGAGAAAAAGTGATAAAACATGAAATGAAGGAATGGAAGAAGAAAAAGAAAGAAAAGAACAAGAGGAAAATGGTATAATGAAAGAACATGTGAAAACATATATATATACATATATAAAATGGAGAGACTATGATTAAGCAAACGCGTTTTCATCGTTGGCAGTATCGGTAGAGGGTCGGACACCATGCTTTGCAGCATAGTTACGGCCCTTTATGATCTGAGTTCAAATCCCCAACTAGACTTGATCCTGCTTTCATGAAGCAACGGTCGATTGGAAGTAGAAGACTGTACTCCTGGACATGACGCCAGTTCATCGCAAGGTTAAACTCCACCAGCTGCTGGTGTTCGTTTGTCTTTTCATCCGAATTGACCAGAGTTACATGAAATAAAGTGCTGCTCAAGGAGTAGAACCCACGAACTCACAGCCATAAACCTAATAAAACTCGGACTATTAAATTACGAAATAATTTTAGATGAAAATGCACCGGCAATATATTGATGGTTGAATTAATTAACTCAAAATCTTTCTTCTATGTATTTGTAACATTGAACTAAGAAAATCAATATTTTGATCATGAATTATGTATTTTATCACACTTAATTGTTTTTCATCAATAAAATAAATGTAAAATTTAGAGAAACATCATCAAACCTCATTGTGTGTGCATTTAGATATGTTGATATTGTTTAGACCCAATAAAACAGATTTATGACCAGAATCGTTCCAGCCGTGATCATCCCATCTTTTTGTATGTCTAGGACTACATTATTTAGATGGATTCGCAGTATCGGTCGAGGGTCGGACGCCATACTTTGCAGCATGGAGTTACCTTCCTTTATGATTTGAGTTCAAATCCCGCCGAGGTTAACTTTGCCTTTCATCCTTACGGGGTCGATAAAATAAAGTACCAGTAATACACTGGGTATTTGCTGACCTTTTGCCAAAAGTAGAAACAATTATTTAATGCATCTTTTCTATTTTCATTTTAAAGAATGTGTGATTTTGAGAGCGATTCCGACTGCTATTTCTTGCAGGTCGAGATACCAAAGAGAGGATCGAATTGTGTCCTCTTGGGACATAGACGTACACAGATTTTACTGTCTGTTCAATAGAACTTGCTCAGAATTAT
>OZ024743.1:358228429-358238429 GCA_964016885.1 Eledone cirrhosa | reverse complement strand
AGAATATCTCTTTCTATTAATCAATCCCCTGTCTCTCAGTTTTTCTATCTCGTATTATATTAGACATTACATAGAACTAATGACGTAAACCTCTGTTTTTCTTCCATCTGCGGCCTTTATTTGATCTCTCACACTCTCTTTCTCACCCTTTCTCTCTGTTCATGAAAATCGTATTCTGTTATGCATAATCGTCCTCTCTTTCTCTTTCTCTTTCTCTCCCAGCATAAGAGCAGAGTATTTTCTGAGGGACAAAGCGAGGATTTGTTAGTCAAGTCGTAAGAGTGAGAAAGATGGGGAAAAAATGAGAAATAGATAGTGTGTGTGCGCGCGTGTGTGTGTGTGAGATAGAGAGAGAGAAAGAGGGAGAGAGAGATAGATAGATAGATAGATAGAGAGAGAGAGAGTTAGCCAATGACAAATGAAAGAGAAGGAAGAATGGAATAAAAGTAAATTAGAAAGAGTCTAAAGAGAGGTAGTAGTGGAAGAACTCATTATTATTGTATTTTGATAAAAGTTTATAACCCATTTGCATTTAACACTAGTTTAAATGGGGATAATTTTATGAAAGATTTACGTCCAGAAAATAAATATATACAGATACAGATACAGATGTATAATATGTAATATTATTTTGGATGTTTAATGTGTATGTATATGTGTATTTATGTGCTTATGTATGTGTGTGTGTGTGAGAGAGAGAGATAGAGAGAGAGAGAGAGAGGAAGAGAGAGATATAGCCAATGACAAATGAAAAAGAATGGGGATGGAATAGAAGTAAATTTCAAAGAGTCTAAAGAGATGTAGTAGTTGAAGAACTCATTATTATTGTTTAACCATGGTTGAACTAATATATTATCAACGGTATTCCACCTATGACCGCTTCTTGTTCATATATATACATATTTTAGTTACAGTTTAATTAATTGATCGACTGTAACAATGACATCTGTAAGGACTGTAACATGATAAAGAAGAGAACACTTCAAACTGAAACATGTTCTATTCACCTTAGCCAAAATATCACTTCTGAAATTGATTGGCTGGAAGTGGTATCACGACTGGTGGCTGTAGGATCAGTCGGTTGGAATTTGCAGACGATATGGTGTTATTTAAATCGTCAGAAGGGGATCTTCGACATGGACTTGATAGGTTTGATGCCGAGTGCTACATGGTTGGAATAAAAACCAGTGCTACAAAGACTGAGTCACTTGTCCTCTCAAGGAAGTCCGCGCAGTGCACTCTACATGGGAATTGAGTTCCACTGAAACAGGTGGAGAAGTTAAGTATCTCGGGGCCGTGTTCAAGATTGATGGAAGGCAGGAGGCTGAATTAAGTGCAAGAATTGCAGGAGCTGGTACAGTAATGCGCCAGCTTCAGCATTCAGTAATCGGAAGAAGGGGCGTAGGCGTATAAGCCAAACTCGCTGTCTTCAACCCGGTTTTCGTCTTAATCCTTACCTATGGCCATGAATCTTGGGTAATGAGCGAAAGAATACGATAGCGACTACAAGCAGCCGAAATGGGGTTCTTCCGAAGGGTCTTTGGAGTAGCGTTACTCGATAGTGTGCGAAGATCGGAGATCAGAGAGTCACCCCAGGTAGAGCCGCTACTTCTCCGAATTGAGAAATAACAGCTCCGATACTATGGACATGTGGTTAGAATGTCTCAGAAAAGAATCGCTGAATAGATTTTACGGGCAAAACCAACATGCAGGAGACCCAGGGGTAGACCCCGAGCAAGATGGTTGGATATCATCCATGAGCCCGGATGGTCTTGATTTGGGATCTAGCCAGATCAAGTGGAGATAGTTGTTTTTAACAGGATTCGTTGGAAGGAGTGTTTGAGGACTGCCTCCACGGCCCTCTCAGAAATAATAATAATAATAATAACAATAATAATAATAATAAGAAGAAGAAAAAGAAAAACGCACATGGTGGATATATCGTTATGGAATCGCTCCCGTAAGTTTTTGATTTTTACATATTTAAAACAACTGTGATAGAATAATTCTTATTACAAATGAAACATAAGATTACAGTTTTGACACTCAGCAAGCGACAACGCATCACATTATTTAACATTATTTAATATACGCTCCAATATTTAATATTTAATTTTGGATCAGAAATGTTATAGTCAAAGAAGAGGAAAATGGCTACGTGGACAGACAGGCAAATAAGTTCACCACCAACACCACCACCGCCATCATCACGACTACCACACCAAAAAAATTTAGCCAAGTTACTCCAACTTCTATTTCTACTTCAACTTCAACACCATCACTACAGTACTACGATCACATCACCACCACCACCACCACTGCCTCATTATCGCTACCGCTGCTATTCTCTCCCACTACCTCCTGCTAAGACAGAGGTATCGTAGTAGTCCCACTAAGTGAGGAAGTCATCAAAAGATATAAATAGACTGATTTGATGACCCGGTCAAAAAATCAAAAAATCAAAAATCAAAATCAAAACAGCACAGCAGCAACGAAAAACGTAAAGAAAAGAAAAAAGAAAAGAAAAACAAACAGACAAACAAACAAACAAACAAACAAACAAACAAACAAAAAAACTAAGTCAGACATTCAAACATTACATTACAATGAAACTTATGCTTATTTTTTTTAGGTTTTTACCTATTTGTTTGTTTGTTTGTTTATGTTCGTCTAGAGAGTGATAGTGCCATGCTAAAATCACCGGGGGGTGATCAAATCACTGGGGGTGATGAAATCACCGGTGGTTATGTAACCAAAACATTCACCAATCCTCGATATGAGTGTTTAAATGTCGAACCTAAACAGTTCGAATAACGGTGAAGTGGAGACTGGAATGTCATGTGACAGACTCTCACCTAGCAGGTGCTCCCTGGCCCAGCAGCAGGGACCTGGCTGTCATACAAATACTGCTGGTGTTGGAGGAAGAAGAAGAAGGAAAGGGACCAGAACCAACTGGACGAAAGAATTGAATAGAACTGTTATGCAATGTTACCTGAAAAGTAACCCCAAGGAAAAAGGCTATTGGAAACGGATGCATAGCATCTGGAACGAGATGGGTCTATTTAAATTAGATGAACAAAAATTGGCCGGGCAGGCTCGGGTAATAAGAACTGGAGGAACTCAGCAGAGAGATTAGATTGGAAATGGAGAGTCGAGTATGCCAGACAAACGAGCCAGTGGGAGATGAAGGTGAAGAGGTTGAGAGAACGGAGGAAGCATCCGAGGCAGACAATCATCTGAATGCTGAAATAAATAATACCTGAACAAAGATACGGCCATTGAGGAAATGAATGCTGACGGGCTAGGACAAGATTTGGTTGATATCCTAAACTTAGTGGTAGATGAAATGAACAATGATAGTGGGAAACCTATGAACCTAAGATTTGTAGACAGGAAAAAGTTAAAAGAAACAACAGCTAAGGTAAACAAAGTCATCCCATACCTTGAGGCGAGGAACCTTCACCAGTGCAACAATATCCTCAAAGCAACAGCAAATACGGCGAGGAAACTACTTGGTATAAAAGCGAGAGAAAACAACAGACAAGAAAGATCAGAATCTTGGTGGAAGAAACGACTGAATGGTCAAATCAGGGAAATGAGAAATGACATTGGAAAGCTTGAGTCCCTACTGAATGGGACACTACAAAACATAGAGACTAAAAATAGACTGGAAATAAAGTACAAAACTAGGAGGAAAAAGCAAAATATTATCATAGAGGAACTGAAGCAACGCATTGTAGCAAAGAGCGCAAAGATTAGGCGATACGAAAGCAGAGTCAGTCAGTATAGACAGAACCGCATGTTTGACAACAACCAGAAGATGTTGTTTGGACAGCTTGAAGGGAAAGAAAGAGGCAACGACTTGATCCCTGAGGCGGAACAAACTAAGACATTCTGGAGAGGAATATGGGAGCAGGATGTTGAACACAATGATCAGGCAGTACAAAAGGAGATTAGTGAACAGGCACACCAACAAACTGATTTGAGTATCACAGTTGAACCTCTTAAGTGGCAGGCCAGATAACTAACCAACTTGAAATCACCAGGCCCAGATGGTGTGCAGGGGTATTAGATTAAAAATATAACATTCTTCCACCCGAAACTGACAACCATGTTCAATGACTGCTTGATGTCAGGTGAGGTACCAAAGGTACAACAGTTCTGGTAATGAAAGACCGAATCAAGGGTAATGATGTTACCAACTATAGACCTATCACATGTCTGTCCGTAATGTGGAAACTGTTGACAAGCATTATGTCTGAGGAAATCTACCATCACCTCCACACAAACAACTTGTTACCGGACGAACAGAAAGGATGCCGAAAGAAGTCCCGTGGTACAAAGGACCAGTTACTTATTGATAAGATGGTAATGAGGAATTGCAAGAGGAGACACACTGGTCTTGCCATGGGAAGGATAGACTACGGAGCCGTTCACAATCACGTGTTCTTTTCGACAGGGATTCTCTCTCTCCTCCATTCTGTATGTACTGACTCTGGAGCCACTACTGCGGAAGTTGGAGCTTCTGCAAGGCATCCCATTGGAACCGGGACTGCGGAAAGCGGCGTCGGCTTAAGCCGACAACGTGACAGTAATGGTGTCGAAAACCTCGGAAATCGGGGCGATCGGCAACTTACTGCAGGAATACGAAAGGCTCACAGGTGCAAAGCTGAACCTGGACAAGTCTGTCGGTTTGCAACTCGGAACGTGGAGAGTCAAACCGATGCCTTCCGACAGCGTCGTCGGACACTAGACCGAGGGACCTGTGAAATTGCTCGGAGTCTGGTTCGGTCTGGACGTCCAGGTGGAGAAAAACTGGAACGAGGTCACGGCCAAAGTAGTTGCGCTCACCCAGAATTGGGCAGAGTGCAAATTATCCTTGAAAGGTCGAGCGGAGGGGGTGAACACTTTCATAGCGTCCGTCATCTACTACCGCTTGACCGTCGTGCCTTGTCCCCGTGAACACCTCACCAAGATAGAACGCATGCTCTTCCAGTTCCTTTGGAAGAAGCAGGTTCCACTGGTGAGGAGATCCGTCTGCTGTCAGCACCCTTCCAACGGAGGGCTGGGAATGCCGTGGCTGATGATGCGCAAACATCGCTGAGGCTACTTCCAAGAGGACGTGTCCAAGATGCGAGCAGGACATTGAAACCGTCTTGCTCGCAATTGTTCACTGCCCGGGCGTAACTGACCCGTGGAACTACGCAGAACAACTGCTGTCGCGTATGGGACAAATCTTGTTGATTGCCGAGTCCATAGTAAGAATGAAACCGCCAACTTCTTTCAAAAACGAAAGAGAGGCGGTTTTCCTCTGTATAGTGGCTATTGTGAAATAGGTTATATGGTGGACGAAATTGAGAGGACTGAGGACAGATGCCTTTCTCTCCGGACAACAACTCATTCCCTTCTTTAGACACCACTTTAGAAGGAGAATCAGAGTGGATAGAGAGGCACTGCACCCCAGTAAATTTACTGAAAGGTGGGTCAATGTAGCAAAAATGGCCCGAATGATTGGGCCTTCTCTGTATATAAACCTGTAGGTTGAAGAAGAGTGCAAATGGAAGAAAGGTGCACTTGCACAACATGCTCCTGAAGTTGAGGGTTGTTCTATCGACGGGGTATTAAACAACCCATTTGTAACGCCTTCCCACTATTGGGGATTTCGATTGTTAAATTTGTTTGTTTTAATAATATTTTTACACGACTGTATGAAAAATCCTCGGCATGTATCTTTGTATTGTACCCTTTTCTTGTGCGCCCTTGTGGCAAATAAAGAAATATATTTAGCTATCTATCTATCTATGTATCTATTTTTTTCTTTCTTTCCTTCTTCCTTTCTTTCTTGCTTTCTTTTACATACAGCCATTTTCTAATCTTACTCTTTTGATGTCTATTCCCTCCTTCTCTCTCTCTAACACACAACCCACAACCAAGATGAACAGATGGAGGATGTTATTGTATGGAGATGGTGTGAGAAACGGGAGCTGTCAGGAGGGTCTTGTTAAATAGGTGGATTGACTGTGGAGGCACGTAAGGGCAAACAGAAATGGAAGTGGGAAGACAGCGTAGAAAGACGCCGTGCGTTCTCTTTTAGAGATAACAGCCATCAAACAAGATTGGACGGGATCGGCGACTCCACCAACAATGATGTAGTACACGGGACTACTTAGTAACAACAACAACAACAACAACAACAACAACAACAAAATCAACAACAAAAACAATATCACACTCGTCGTTGTCATCATCATCATCATCAACATCAGCATCAAAGCATCCTATTCATCGTTATCGTTATCGTTGATAACAACAACAACTACGACGACGACAACAACAACAACGACAGCAACAAAATGCCAATGTGAAGCAAAGCACAGTATTTTAGTAAGAACATTATCTATAAGTCATACAAAGTACCGCCACCAGCATGATTATCCTTATAATGATACTTCCCTTTATTTATATATTTTCTAGATCATGAGGAAAGGACAGTGCCGAAGGACTTTGCAGGCCTTAGAGCCCAGTGCGATTGATGTCTTTGATGTTTCGCTTAAACTGTTGCAATTCAACTCCTGTCAGAGAGACACGAAACGAAAGGGAATTGAAGTATGACTTAATTGTTTCTCCTCCTTTTATTACCCACGTTAGTCACAGCATGGAAGACGAGAAGAGTAAATCAGGAGTGCTTGAATAGAAGTGGTACGAGACTAGCCAGCTTCGAGGAGCAGAGATAGGGAAGACAGAGAGAGTACAGAGTACATCCGTGGATCAGAAACTGGATCGTGTCCGTGAGTGACATTAAACCAATCCGTCAAGTAGCTTCTTTCTAGATGTGGTTTAGTCTTTCTGAATTCTTAATGCCTCATGAGAAACGGAGTTTACATGTATGACACAGCAGCCAACACACAGAACATAGGGTTCTTGAAAAGACGAATGCCTCAGTCTTTGTCGCACTGCTTTTCATTCTTGCCATGCGACTGGGCAGAAAACCTATCAAGTGCGTATCAGAGATGACTGTCATCATTACTATCCTCATGACAACATGCTCCATTCACCACCATTTTCCACTACAAACATCATGCGTGAATGAATTCTAAACGTGACTTGTTCGAAACAAGTAACCTAAATCTACACAACCACCAAACTGAAAACTTGCTGATGGAATCTGCCACATTCTTATTTGCACACCAATTGACAAAACGATAGAAAGACCACCTACGCAGATTTAACTCCCCTGAAAATCCGGTGAAACTCAAGTCGAAACGGATGAGCTCTCTGTTGGGACTACACCGTTTAACCCAACCTACTCTGCATCTCATTATGCTTAAAGCACTACCTTGATTTGAGATCTTTCTGGTCACCGCACCGTGGACAATTGATGCAGTAAATTATGCATACACACACAGACACCCACACACCCACGCGAACGCACACACGCACACACACACACACACACACACACACACACACACACACACACACACACACACACACACACACACACACACACACACACACACACACACACACACACACACACACACACACATATATATACATACATGATGATGACTGCAACTAGATTTCGAGTAAAGCCATCACTCGATACTCAAGCATGAGCATCACGGATGTGGCTTTTTAGTCCTGCTAGGGACTTGCCAGCAATACCACGCACCGCAAAAAATGTCACATATCAAGCGCTGCCTGTGTTTGAAGCTTTTTTAAGTGAGAAAAAGCTTTGCATGGGATCAATCCCACTCTCTGAACATCGAATGCATTTGCCCAAAAAGAAGAACTGGTCTACATCATTGGATGCAAACGAAGTCGCAGGTTTTATATCAGAGTGACCTTTCCTAGAGCGTTGTCTTTATGAAGACTAGGTGTCTCTCGCTAAAAAAAAACAAAAAACTTTATTGGATGGCCATTGACTCTCTTGAGTTCCTCCACCCTTTGGTGGGTTTTGTTTTTCATCCATCCCGCAGTGTGTCCAAAATCACTCTCCTCACCAATCAAACTTGGTGGGGTTACCGGTTTAGTCGCCGACGACCCGACCATGCACAGGTTTTATAGGGTTACATGTTACCAGTAGTGTTGAAGAGTGACCTGACATACATACATATATACGTACATACATGATGCCAATATAATATCATAAATTAGCGAAAAGGAGAATATTTATTCAGAACTGATGAGAAATCTGCAGATACTCCACCCTGATTACACCTTCAGATTTATGCCTGTGATTATTGGGGAACTGGGATATGTTAGTAACTGCCGCAATACAAATCTTGAGAAGCTAGGCTTCACAGGAACAGAAAGAACACAACTAGTTAGGAAATTACAAATACAATCCATTAATGGAACAGTAAAAATATGTAAAACATTCCAAAAATTTTGCATCTAATAACTGCATATACACATGTAAAGATACTAAGCATATACTCATGCACACAGACAACTCAAAACATATATATCCACACATACAATAACATCCATATCTACACATGCATGCATACCTAGTTGATGTTGTGTAAATTCCAATGAGAGAGCCTTGTGTCTATGTTAGAAACCGACTCTCTCTCTATTGGTAAAAATTTGTGAAATTATAAAACCAGAAGAACATACATAAATACATACATATGTATTCAATATGATCAAAAGCAGCACTATCTCAACAAATCAACGAATGATAGGATGTATGTTTATCAGCAGAACGTCATGCATTGTTATGTTGTCAGAAAGTTTCAATGTGAGAGTAACATAGATAATCAAAATAGTTTAAGTTGGGCCAACAACGGTATATTAACTCTTACTTTAACTCTTAACGTTAAGACCCTCTTCCTGCTATTTCAAGCGTTAATCTAATATATTCCTTCCATATACTGTACCGATTGTGTTGTTATTTATGTTTACCTTTTACACACACACACACACATATGTATATATATATATGTGTGTGTGTGTGTGTGTGTGTGTGTGTGTGTGTGTGTGTGTGTGTGTGTGTGTGTGTGTGTGTGTGTGTGTGTGAAGAACAATGGAAAACGACATATGTCAGAGGCTGGTAGTTAATTAGTTCATTGTTTTACGATTGTTGCAGAGGGTCAATTGATCGTGGAAGGTCCGTGTATCGACTAGCATGGTAATGGTTAGGTTACTACCTATTTCTAGTCTCGAAATTCCGGTTCGATCGACCGTCTTCTTCAGAAACACTCATATATATATAAGAAACAAGGTGCCGCGTGGTTACTGATAAAGTGTATTTATAAATGAAAGGAAAGCACAAACAAGGGACATGTCTTCTCTTCAGTTGTCTGCTGGGGGTCTCGGTCGTTTCAACGCATTAAAGACAATACGTCTATCCCCAGAGCGTCAATAACTATTGGGGAAAGGAAAAAGAGAGAGAAAATAAATTAAACAGAAGGGAAAATAGAAGTAAAAACGTAGAAAACATACCGATAGAGAGAGGGAGCAGCATATGTATGTAAAGTAACCAGGGGAGAGAGAGAAGGGGAGTTAAACCGGCGGTTGGGCAAAAGTCCGAGGACTTATTAACAGCAAGAAAAACACGTGAAACTCGGCGGGAGCAGGCGAAAAGAGGAAGAGACGACAGAAAACGGAAGTAGTAAGGGAGCAGAAAGAAAGAAAGGATAAGTGAGTGGGCGAGGAAGCGAGAGAGAGAGAGAGAGAGAGAGAGAGAGAGAGAGAGAGAGAGAGAGAGAGAGAGACTACATGAGCGGGAGAGAGAGAAAGGGAGAGAAAGAAAGGGAAAGAAAGAAAGAAAGGGAAGGAAAGAAAGGGAGCGGGATGAAGGAAAAGAGAAAAAAAATTAATTAAAATTTAGAAGAAACAAGGTGTTGTGTGGTTACTGATAAAGTTTATTTAGAAATGAAAGGAAAGCATAAACAAGGGACAGGTCCTCTCTTCAGTTGTCTGTTGGGTATATATATATATCACGATAAATTAACGGAGTCATAGACTCGTTATTCTCTGTCAATAATGT
>OZ024743.1:358218429-358223429 GCA_964016885.1 Eledone cirrhosa | reverse complement strand
TCACGTCGTGTAGACGCGTTCTTGAGACTAGTAAAATGAGGTATCCTCTTGATAAGTTGGCAGACCTCGCAAGGACTCTATATCTTTGATATATTGTTTTTGTTTATGCCACGAAACTACGTAGTCGAGGAATTTAGGAGCAGTTTAGGTATGATACATTTTATTACCAATTATATCTAAATGTTTCTTCTCTCTTCATAATGTATTTTTAACTCTGATACTGGTTCAGTCTGGTTCAAACTGAATTGGTCTGTCCCAGTCATTCATTGAGCAACATCGGTGAAGTTGGCACCCTTAACTCGCAGTTGGGTGCGGATGCATTCATGTATATATGTGTGTGTCCGCATGTATCTGTGTAGTTTCTAAATATATATATATATATATATATATATATATATATAAGAAAGTACGTCCATAGAATCATTTGATAGATAAAATATATACAGTATTTCCTCTCCCAATCAGCATAATTAACCACACAAAAAATCAATTAAACAAAGTTATGAGTTTAAAAAGCACCTATGAAGAAACAATAGATAAATAAACGATAGCTATTTTATCCGCGATCAACAACCACATAATATTTACCCAGTACTTCTAATAGCCCGTGGAAATCTATTAGATTTATAGTCAACCATACACAATTAGGTACAAAATCAAAGTTAGAAGAAAAAATGTATATAAGCACACCAAAATTATGTCTCTACCCCATGAGATTTCATTCGCTTTTTGGAAATATCCGATCATGGATAAATTCACGAGTTTCGAAATCATCAGGAAACAAACTCAATTGGACAAAGATTTTTCTTAAATGATTCCCGCCAGAAACGAATTCAAAATGGGTAAGAACTGTGACGTGGCTAGTGGTCAAGTCAGAAAGTTTGTGATTGGTGCCTGACGGCGAGTGGGCTGGTTGCTAGAAAGCGCAGCCGAATACTGCCTAAATTGTTTCTCAACCATACAGGAGATTATAAAATATATAGATTTACATATACATAAACTAGACAGAGCCATAGATATATATATGTGTTTTTGGCAACCATTCACGGTGTGGCTCAATGACGAATTAATTAATTAAATAATCAACAATCAGAGCAATATATAAGAAAGTACGTCCATAGAATCATCTGATAACATATATACAGTATTTCCTCTAGCAATATTTATTATATTCCTTTGTTATATTTCGAATACCTGATGATGTCACTCGATTCATACTGAACCCGGTCATTGAAATGATCATAGTATAATAAACCTTTTAAGGAATTACACCAGTCCAGCCTCCTGTTATTTTATAATATATATATATATATATATTGAATTCGTGTTTGGCGGGGGCCACTTCGGAAAATAATATGTCCTAGCGAGTTTGTCCCCCTGACGAGCTCTAAACTCGAGTATTATCCTTAATATAATATCTCAAAATGTGAGCGAAACCCATGGGTCGGGATTTAGTGATTTAATCTTGGTATGTATATAAGCATTTCTAACATTAATTTTTACCTAATTATGTATGGTTGACCGTATATTTAATTAATTTCCACGTGCTGTTGAAATGTTGGGTAAATATTCTATAGCGGTTGGACGCGAAGACGCCGCTGTGGCGTATTTATTTACTGTTTCTTCATAGGTGCCTTTTATTCTTATAGCCTGGTCTAATTGAATTTTTGTGTGGTTAATTATGCTGATTGGGAGTAGAGATGATGTATATATATTATCAAATAATTCTCTGGACATGTTTACTCTATAGTATATATATATATATATATATATATATATATATATATATATATATATATATATATATATATATATATATATATATATATATATAATTCTTTGTCTCTTCCTATGCATTCTCAAACTGTTGGACCAAACCAAATCAAATTTTACAAAGCGATAGTATTAGACCTCGGGAGTGTCAACATGAAATTTTTATTTTCATTTGGATTAAAACAATATAATATTTTATTTAAATAACTTTTCTATTGTGAATTATAGGAAACGACGACGACGACGACGACGTCACATTTTGTATATGAGTGTGTATGTGTCTGTGAGTGTGTGTGTCTGCAAGTTCGTTACGTACGTTAGGCCACAGAGAATTAAACACACACACGCATCTACACATACATATAGCATTAGTAAGTTGCATACATATTATCTTCACACAGACAATTAAACACACACACACACATCTACACATACAGATACATATGTGATTACTGACAGGTATATGTCTGTGTATGTCTGTCTTAGTATATGTATGTGAATGTATGTGAGTGTGTGTGTGTGAGAGTGTATGTGAGAGTGTGTGTGTGTGAGAGTGTATGTGAGATTGTATGTGTTGATTGTATGTGTCAGTGTATGTGTTGTGATAATCTTTATTTTCATTTGGATTAAAATAGAAAACAACACAACTACATTTTTTATCTGAATATGTATGTGTCTGTGTGCGCGTTCATTAGGTATGTTATTAAGTACACACACACACATCTACACATACATAAACATGTAGCGACTGTAAACAAAATGAGGTGAAGAGCTATGCCTGTGTCTGCATGAATGTATGTCTGTGTATGCCTGTCTTAGTATATGCATGTGAGAGTGTATGTGTGTGAGTGTGTAGCAACAATTTATTCATTTGGATACCAACAAAAAATGACAATGAATATTGTTTACCCAAAGGTGCTTCAAGATTGAGAGATTTTCATTCCTAAATTCTATTATCATTACAATTTTGATATTTAAAAAATAAAATATAGATATTTTGAAATAATTATGAGAAAAAAACAACAACATATCCTCATACTTATTGTTTACTAATCTGAATAAGAACAGCAGTAACCCGGGCAACGCCGAGTAATTCAACTAGTATATATATATATATAAAGATACTTAACTGTATACATAGTTATACCTTTTAAACATTTATGGAAAAATTGAAAACCAAAAACAATCCTTAATCTCCATAGCTGTAAATTTACCAGACTCTTTATATTCTGCGTTATGTATAAAGGTCCCTCGATCTTGAACTATTCACTGAGGATGATATTGTTTTCGTTCGACATCAGCAAATTCTCTGATTGCGTTTAACACGAGAACTTCATGGTAAAGTTTTCCATCCATGGCTTCCATTTGTCCGTTGTCTTTTAGGTTAGAAATCTTCTATCAGACTGCAGTATACGTTGTCAGGGCTCTGCTCAACCCAGTATAATTCAGTTCTGGAGTACCCCAATATTCGATTATGTTTCCTCTATATCTGAATTTTCAAATTTTCTGTAGACGATCTGTACTCAAATTCACCCCAGTCCAGTATATATTTTTTATAGAAGTTTTATAAACCTTTAGCTTCACGCCAATAGAAAATCTTTTTCTGTAACCCGTATTCTTCTCTCTTTTCATATTCTGGCTGGTGTCCGAATAAGTGTCCGTTTTATGTAGTGATGACATACTTTTTAATCATACTTACTTCTACATATATGATACTAACAATCCCTCCATATAATACTATACATGCAGGTGCTGTGGTAGACTTAATCTTAACATCCGGTTAAACATTGCCACTTGGCTCTCTGGATCCGCTTTGTTACAAGCATTCAAGCCAAGCACCCCTCCGGTTTAAGTATATCTATCCCCCTTCCCTGTCATAGGGGTCCTGAAAAAAAATCATAGGCGCTAGCTTTTCCTCCCTGACTAATCAGTGAAAAAAGAACAAAACAAACAAAACAAAAAAACGACAACAACAACAAACAATCAGACAAACGGAAAAAAAAACTTTTTTGAGCTTTCACTGCTTCATTGAAGAGAGTCAACGGCAACATTCTTCGAAATCTACAACTTCTCTACTCAGATGTATGTATGAATGTTATTGTTCATGAACATGTTTTCGTATACAGAGCCTCGTTAACAAAGCATTATAACAAATTATTTCCCAGGGACCACTGCATGAAGGTGAGATTCGCTTGGTCGCCTACAATCGCTACACACATATAGAAAACGGGTTTGTGATGGATCCTTCATACGCCCGAACAGCGCACGGCTATCATTTAAATTAGCAACAAATGATCTCTGATAATCTTCCAGAGCGACCTCACATTTATAACATCTTAAGTGCATCCCCAAAATTAAGTTACTGCTACCAGACTCCAAAAAGTACTTTAAATCCGATCCATTCTGATGATCCTCTATACAATATGACTTTTACTACGTTCTCCTCACACATATGGGACAAGGATGTTGTTGTTCTACTTAGGAAGGATATCTAATTGATTGACAAACGTTAATTCGCCAGCACTCTACTATTCTGATATGCTGTTTCTTCTCTTTGCATCTTACACCGTTACTACAACTAAACTTACATCCGATTACTTTTTTATGCAAGTTCAACTCGATCAGATTCAGCTGTGAGCTACACAACACCAATAACACGGAAGATCACATTGGATATGAGAGCTCATATATGCAATCGCTTAATCTGCTAGTAATAGCAGCCAAATCACACCATATCCTCTTCAAAGAGAAAGGAAAATCTAATAAAAACAAACAAAAGTGGATGGATCATGACAGCAGTGTCTTTAATCAAAAGTCTGCCTGATTAGAACTGACTTGAGACTAAACAACAACTCTGATCACCACCATCGGCATAGAGTTGGCTACCTGCAGGTGTGAGCTTCGCGAGCTGGAATAGCTCTTCTAGCGCGTCTCCCTCACCATCCTCCGGGGAAACGCCTTCTCTATTCTGTCCGTCGGGGCGCTGGGTGGCCAGCGCGTGGGCGCCCATTTGCACATAATAGTGAGAGATGGGTAAAGCGGGAGTGACGGAGGCAGTGACAGTGGTAGTTTGGCTCTTTTGTGTTCAGACATGATGTATGTTTCACGGACACACAGTATAACGTTATTAGTTCTGTTAACTGTTCTTGTAGCTAGTGTTGTGGATATGATCAAAGACATTCCAGTCGTGACTTTTATTTGTTGTCCTTCCAGTGTTAAAAGTATAG
>OZ024743.1:358210929-358215929 GCA_964016885.1 Eledone cirrhosa | reverse complement strand
ATTCGTTTATTTCATTTCAAGTAGATTCGTTCCTCTTTATTTATTTATTTGTTTAATCATTTATTTATTTATTTATTTATTGTTTATTGTTTATTTATTTATTGTTTTCCCTTTAAACAAATTGCTCACAAACGTTACAATGATATTACAGCATTGCATTTAAAATAAACAGAACATGAATTACCGACCGACTTGCATTTTCCTCATATTTTAAGCTTAAAGAGCAATTTGACGAGTCGTTTCTGAAACTATTACTAGCTGCTTGCGTTAATTTCTTATAAATGCAGAGTTAAATAGATCAAAGTACTTAGACTAAGGTTAAAATCTAAAAAGGTAAACCCCAGAATCAATGCTGCAACCTTCTATTGTCGCGATTTGATGGTCTAACGTTTATGTAGTCAACGTTTGCTTTCATTAATTGCGGACCTCAATAATGACTAAAGTACAAATATAGCATGGGTTATGAGCAGATAGATATACTTCGGTTTTGTTACTAGTGAAGTAACAAGGGTGGCGGATTGGCAGCATCGGTAGAACGTCGGACAACATGCTTAGCGGCATAGAGGTACGGTCCTTTACGTTCTGAGTTCAAATCTCGTCGGGGTTAGCTTTGCTTTTCACCCTTACGGGGTCGATAATATATAGTACCGGTAATGCACTGGGGTCGATTTAATCGACTTTCCTCTCCTTTAAAATTGCTGGCCTAAATCAGAAACTATTATTAGTGATTGGCAGTATTGGGAGAGGGTCGGACGCCATGCTTTGACGTATAGAGTTACGGCCCTTGCCATTCTGAGTTCAAATCCCGCCGAGGTTAACTTTGCCTTTCATCCTTACGGGGTCAATAAAATAAAGTACCAGTAATGCACTGGGTAATTGCTGGCCTTGTGCCTCACGTAGAAACAATTATTAGTGAAGTAATTAAACCATTTATCGGTTGGTTTAGTGAACGGGTAGCTATTTAGTTCTGAAAGCTCTTTCGTCGCCCATTCTGTGACCTTTTCAATGACTATTTTGTCCCTCTCTGTTTCTTCTTCATTTCGATTTTGTTCTTGTAACTTTATCTTAAGTTGGAGTAATCCTTTCTACTTTAATGTTATTATTTATGAAATGATTTAACTTTTTTTTTAAATAAAGGAAAAATATGTACATATATGTACATGCTTTATCAAATTTAAGTTATTTATAAGTTTCTTAATAATTGTTTCTACCTTAGGCACAAGGCCAGCAATACCCAGTGCATTACTGGTACTTTTATTTTATCGACCCCGTAAGGATGAAAGGCAAAGTCAACCTCGGCGGGATTTGAACTCAGATCGTAAAGGGACGTAACTATGCTGGAACGCATGGCGTCCGACCCTCCACCGATACTGCCAATCCACCGCCCTTTATAAGTTTCTTAATAATATTTGGGGTTCATATCGCAAAAGAGGCTGGAAACCATCGCTACACTACAACACCTAAACCGTAACCGTCACACCATCATTGCTGCCATTATCCTAAGTTATCCCTACTATCACAACTACGTTCACACTACATTCACTAACCCGCAAATCCACAATCACACTCCACTAGAAAATTATTACACTATCACTCCCAAATCACAACACCAACACAATACAATCACAACCATATCTGCCAATTTCACCATACCCAACATCATCCCCACTACCAAAACAACACATCACAACACCAGGGAGGCTCTACGAAGCCACTCGACTTGCTAGATATAACATCCATTATAACCACCACCACCACCACGTCGCAATCATATTCACCAGTAGCAAATTCTTTTATAGAAATTTTTTCAGTTCAAGGAAGATTGCGCCCCCCTCTCTCTCTCTCTCCATATATGTATATATATATATATATATATATATATATATATATATATATATATATATATATATATATATATATATACACACACACACCTTAGTATGTATGGTTTATATATATTTATATATGGAAAATTCGGGACCCCGACGGCTGAGTTCTTGCCGTTTCAACAGCTACTCCAAGTATCAACTACTCTGGTGAGTAATGGTCTAACTGGCTTTTACCGCCTCCATTCTGATCTCTCTCTCTCTCTCTCTCTCTCTCTCTCTCTCTCTCTCTCTCTGTCTCTCTCTCTCTCTCTCTCTCTCTCTCTCTCTCTCTCTCTCTCTCTCTCTCTCTCTCTCTCTCTATATATATATATATATATACTACCTGAATTACCCGGCGTTGCTCGGGTTACTGCTGTTCTTATTCAGATTAGTAAACAATAAATATGAAGATATGTTTTTTTTCTCAAAATATTTATATTTTATTTTAAAAAAATATCAAAATTCTAATGATAATAGAATTTAGAAATGAAAATCTGTCAATCTTGAAGCACCTCGGGGTAAACAATATTCATTGTGTAATTTTTTGTTGGTGTCCAAATGAATAAATTGCTGTCACACACTCACACACTCTCATGTATATATACCATGATAGACACACACAGACATACATTCACACAAACACACGCATAGCTTTCACCTCATTTTTGGCCAGTCGCTACATATGTGTAGATGTGTCTGTGTATTTAATTACGTACCCAATGAATGCGCGCGCACACATACTCACAGACACATACACATTCATATACAAAATGTGACGTCGTTATATTTTAATCCAAATGAAAATAAAAATTATCACACATACACTCACACAAACAGTCTCACATACCCTCACACATATATACACTCACACACACATACACTTTCACAAACACTCACATACACTCACATAATATACTAAGACAGACACACACAGACATACCTCCACGCACACCTGTCTGTCATCACATATGTATCTGTATGTGTAGGTGGTTGTGTGTTTAGTTCTCTGAGGCCTAACTTTAAAATAAAAATTATCACACATTCACTCACTCACGTATACACTCACACACACATACACTCTCACATACAATCTCACATACACTCACACACACATACACTCTCACATACATATACTAAGACGGACACACATACATTCACGCACACCTATTACTTGTGTAGATGTGTGTGTGTGTTTAATTGTCTGTGTGTGAAGATAATGTGTATATGTATGTGTAGATGTGTGTGTGTTTAATTCACTGAGGCCTAACGAACGTAACTAACTCGCAAACACACACACACACTCACTCACAGACACATACACACCCATAAACAAAAGGTGACGTCGTCATCGTCGTGGTTTTACTATAGTTCACTATAGAAAGGTTATTTTAGTTAAAATGTCATATTGTTTTAATCCAAATGAAAATAAAAATTACATGTTGACACTCCAGGGGTCTAATACTATTACCTTGTAAAATTTGATTTGGTTTGCTCTAGCCGTTGAGAATGCATAAGAACAGACAGACAAACAGACAGAGAGACAAATAATTTTATATATAGAGAGATATATACACATACATATATATATGTATATACACGTGTCCGTGTTTATGTTATATGCACCTATCTGTCCGAGTGTGTAAGTGGTTGCGTGTGTATGAATGTGTGTATGTGAGCACATGTGGCTGTACGTGTGTGTTTGCATGTGCACGCGCGTATATGTGTGTAGGTATGCATGTATACACGAAGAAAAATTCTCAATTAACCCATAGGATTTGATTTTCTAATGACAGTTTAAAATAAGCATCCAGAAGAAAGGAAGTCACAGAACTTATTTATCAACAACAACAACAACAACAACAACTACTACTACTACTACTACTACTACTACTACTACTACTACTACTACTACTACTACTACTACTACTACTACTACAATAATAACGGAATAAAAAATAATAATAATGATAATATTAACAACAATAGTAACAGCAATAATAATAATAGTAATAGAATAAATACAGAAGAAAATGAAGGGAGAGAAGAAGAAAGAAAAGGCAGAACAACAACAAGAGCCCGAACAACAATAACAAGAACATGAACATCAATTAGATAAATAAACGAATAAAAAAGTGCAATGAAAGAAAATGTAAACCTAAACATACAATACAATACAATACAAACGAAAATGTAACAAAAATAATAAAACAAACAAGACCAACAACAACGATTAGATGAATTAATAAATAACAAAACAAAAATAAAACGAAAATAAATACAATGAAATAAAATGAAAACAAAGAATATGTTAAAAAAAAAGGAAATATAAGAAAAGAAAACAAGAAAAAAATGGAAATTAGAATAAAAATATTGAAACAAAATGGACGACCATCAGTAGAAATATTGCAATACACTGAAATCCATTAAATAAAAATGGATGATCGAAAAGACATTTTTTTCTCTTTAATGTGGAGACTTCAGTTTCAAGTGTTCTGTTCTCTTTTTCGGTCAACTTATTGACAATTTCTCTTCTAAATATAACAAATATATATTTTTATATAAAAAAGTGAGCCGAAAAGAAAATTAAGAAATCAAAAAACATTAAAAAAAAAATATTAAAGAATTGCAACAAAAAATAATGATAAAAATTCGAAAATAAAAGAAATAGTAATAGCAAACAAAATGACAAAAAGCGACGAAGGTATTTTTACGGATCAATTATGGCTTACTACTGAGTCACTTTAAAACATCTCTTACTGACCTTACATATCGATAATATTAACGATTAAAAATTTTCAGACACACATGCACACAGACACACAAATACACGCATGTGTACATATATACATACACACTCAAACACACGCGCACACACACACACATATATATGTTAAAGCACACGTATATATATATGTATATATAATATAAGATCAAAAGATGGTTAAAGGAGTTCAATATATTTTATTATGCGCATTTCAAAAACAAACATCATCAAACAATAATATTTGTGTTTTCATCAGATAAAACAGGAGAACATGATATGAAGGCTAAAAAAAACACTTGTTGATAGTGCAGTTTTAAATCAACATATGTTGATTTAAAACTGCACTATCAACAAGTGTTTTTTTTAGC
>OZ024743.1:358185929-358200929 GCA_964016885.1 Eledone cirrhosa | reverse complement strand
TGGCGGAGTTTAGTGAAGAAGAAGATTTATCTGCTTTAGTTGAGGTATAGTCAAGGAAATGAGAACAATCCATTCCCGTGGATTCCAGTCAAAATTCACAAACATTATTAAATATGACAAGGGCGGTGGATTGGCAGTATCGGTAGAGCGTCAGACACAATGCTTTGCAGCACAAAGTTACGGCTCTTTACCGTTCTATTATTTTGTTGGGCGTTGGTTGTGTTTTGTATGTGGTGATTGTGTTGGTTATGTTATACTATTAATGGTAACTCAGTAGAATGTTATGTGAATTGTTGATGGTGTATATGATGTGTTGTGAAGGTGCCTGGCTTAGTGGTTAGAGCATTGGGCTTGCAATCGGAAGGTTGTGAGTTCGATTCTCGGACCGGGTGATGCGTTGTGCCCTTGAGTATGACACTTTATTTAACGTTGCTCCACTCTACTCAGCTGTAGTCACTGGTGCCAAGCTGTATTGCCATTGCCTTTTCCTTGGACATCATCGGTGGCGTGGAAAGGGGAGGCTGGTATGCATGGGTGACTGCTGGTCTTCCGCAAACAACCTTGCCCGGACTTGTCCCTCGGAGGGAAACTTTGCAGGTGCAAATCCCATGGTTATTCGTGACCGAAGGGGGTCTTTACCCTATGGGATGTCAAATATGTAATAATATATACTCTTTATTTTATTGAGTTTTATTTGTGTGGGCCGTTTTCTATTATAAGGTGATAACACTCTAGAGTATGTTTGGTATAAGTTATATTATTTGTATAAATTGATTGTATGGAACATGTATTGTGTGTGTTGTGCAGAGCGCATAGTGAGTGTGTTGTGATATTGAATTGAAATTGTTTCGCATAGGATGCAGACTATGCCTAACAGGGCTATTTTTGGGACTGTGTAGAATTTATGATTTTGTATGATTTTTCGTTTTGTTAATGTTTTTATTTCTATCATATCTAGTGTTCCAATTATCATTGTTACAGCTTTCACTCTCAAGCTCAACTCTTGCTTATTTCATTTTCAAAATCCTATATTTTGATAGTTTGGCTGGCAATCTCCAATTTCCAGGCGATGTTTTGGTCAAGAAACGTCAAGATATCTATCAGAATACAGAGATTTTTGTCATCGTCATTGATAAGCCATAAATGTTTTTAGGTTGAAAAGTCAGCATAGTTGCGGACTCGATCGTATCTGTGGATATACTCGAGTTTTACAAGGACTAAGTAGCCAGTTGTCTCATTGTATAATCTAAGCTTGATGATAGCCTATTATTTTAATAGTTATAGGAGGTGGATTGGCAGTATCGGTAGAGGGTCGGACGCCATGCTTTGACGCATAGTTACGGCCCTTGCCATTCTGAGTTCAAATCCCGCCGAGGTTAACTTTGCCTTTCATCCTTACGGGGTCGATAAAATAAAGTACCAGTAATGCACTGGGTAATTGCTGGCCTTGTGCCAAAAGTAGAAACAATTATTTTAATAGTTATTCTCATATTTATTTGTGGCTAATGATTAATCCTGCTCAGCTACAGCCATTTCTGCTTTTAGTCTAAAGTTCATGAACCATTGTTAATTCTTACCCGGTCTTATTTCTACCCCATAGAGTCTCAGAGAATATCGATCATCATTTGATTTTCTTGCTATCTTCTAAAAACTGTAGCCCTTGCCTTACTCTTCCCTTTCCTTGAATATTCAATATAACTCTACTTTATGTAGTGAGTACTGTTGTTATTTGCTTATATATGTTCAATATTTGAATAAACCTTATGAAATTTTAGACTTCTGTATTGATTTTCTCATGTTTTATTATTTATGTTGTTGTTTTGGTATTTTCCTCGCTGTATTCCCTAATTTGTACTTTATTGTTTCATTATTTATAATTTTCTGTTTTGTTTTTGTCATGTTTCTATTTTATATTACTCGGTTTTCCTGCTGCTTCTTCTAATTGCTATTCTAGTGCCAATGTTGTCACATTGCAGTTTTTTTATTTCTATAAAACTCCACCCCTCATATGTGGTGGCGGTATATCATATATATATATATATATATATATATATATATATATATATATATATATATATATATATATATATATATATATATATACATATATATATATATATATATATATATATATATTGGTCTTATATATATATATATATGATATCTCTCCACCACATATGGAGGGGGAGCAATATGGCAGCATGCTACTACGTCTGTCTCTGAGTCAAAAACATAGCACACACTTTTTCCTCTCTGTTTTTTCTTTGCTTGTTTCCTTAAAGTTTACCACCATTCCGTTGGTATACATCTACTACAAAATTTACACCTGATGAGGTCACCGGGTTCTTATGGAACCTGGCCACTGAAATGTGCATAGTGTTTGCAGAAATAAAAAGTGAAGGAAATTGAACATATTTGGCCTCTTGTCATTTCACTTTATAATATATATGGAGACAGAGACGGCAACATGTATGGACCTGTTATTTTTATCTAAAGACATTTTTTCCAATTCCACCCCGCCCCTCTCTTCAATCTATCTAATTTCTCATTCTTTCTTCTGATGAAGGACTAGCGTCCGAAACGTTAAGACCCTCTTCCTGGTATTTCAAGCGTCAACCTAATATATTCCTTCCATATACTGTACCGATTGTGTTGTTATTTCTGTTTACCTTTTACATACATACATACATACATACATACATACATACATACATACATACATACATACATACATACACATATATATATATATTAGCAGAAGTACCCGGCGTTGCCCGGGTGTAAGTCGACCTTTGCTCTGTTGTTAAAATGTGTGAAAGTTACTTCCCGCGCATCACAGGTGCAAAAACCTTCGAACCTCAAGGAAAAAAACAGAGGTTAGTAGACGCAGGTGTGTAATTGAGCATAAATAATGGATCAATTGTAGGTACAAAGTGTATCGTTGAAATTGTTCTTTGCACGACTGACGGAAGTCTAATTCACTTGAAATTGAATTTTCAGTTGATTTTTAAAGCAGGGTGAAAAAGTCGATTCTTTCACAGTTTTTTTTTTTTTACAATTTTCGCGCTCACATGTGCAGAAGAAGAAATAAAAGGGACTTTATCTGAACCGCGGCATAATGGCGAGTCTTTTGCGACAGTTTTCAAGAAAATCGGACGTTCCTGTAAAAAGTTTTCCCATGTGCAACTTTGCCTTGTTTTTTGCATGAAAGCGTGACATCTGAAGTAGATTTGAGTAGCTAAAAACCTGTCCCGGTAAATTTGCTCTAGGTGAAAAAAAGTTGATCAAAATTCTGTCTAGGGTTATTGCCCTTTGCAACAGCCTCAACATGTCTTCAAGTATGGTTTGTTAATTTGTTGTGGAACTAAATCGACTTTCGTCAAATCGGACCGAGGAAACAATGTTTCCATTTGTCTTTCTAGCTGGTGTACCCGGTTACAGTCGGAGTTATAAGGTGCTGGATTTAAACGGGTCTGCGCTAAATTCCAGCAGAATGCTTAAACCGAAATAAATCAAGAACAAACGTTTCTTTTTGTGCTCCAATCTGTGATATTGGTATTTTGAAAAAATAGTCCACAAACATCCATGGAGCATGTGTAACGCATGTATCAGGTTATGAGAAAAAGGGTTTTCGATTCTCCATTCATAAGATACCAAAAAATTGCACGCAAATAAACCGGGATTTTAAGGCACTGCCCAATTCATAGCTGAAAGGTAAGAATCAAATGGAATAATGTTTTGCGACATTGTCAAATGTACAACCGTACAAAAGCAAAGGATATAGCCATTGAAATCTAGGTAGACCAAAGAATTTGGTGGGGTTGTATATCAGAGGACTGTTTTCCTTGTGATTCGCGTCTAGCCTACAAAGTGAAGTTAGATGATTGTAGTCGGTGTTGTATCAATAAAAAATAAAAGCATACGGAAGACTGAACACTTAACGAATTAAGTGAAAATCACGTTGATATTCCTATGTGCCGAAAAACCTGACGGACTGTTGTGTCAATATTGAAATCGTAAAAATTGCGAATCCTGACCCCTAAGATGTAATGGATAGGCCTTGGAAGTGAAGAGGAAGAATTGGCTGAACATGTTGACCATTAATTTAAATAGACTTACGCAGCATCATCGTGCGGTTTTGTTGTTTATGGCCTAGAATGAGGGCCGGTTAAACGCGGCAGAAAAATTACCCATGCTGATGATGTTTAGGGGCGTCGCAGGGAATAGATGCGGCGTTGTGAGTCAATTGTGAGGAAAGTGGAAGGCACGCTGATCGCTTGAGAAGACGCGATGCTACACAGGATGCTTCACGGCCATAATTGACAGAAAGGCATGTCAGGAGAAATGAAAGAGTTGCTATTCCTCCTTTGCTTAGCATGATGAACATGTAATTAAAAAGATTTACCATGGACTATCGTGCACGTTGGTATTGTGTTTAGCCTGCGAAAATCGGTGGTCAAATGGGTCAACAATAAGCCATGCTGATGACGTTTAAGCGGGTGACAAGGAATTAATGCGGCATAGATAGCCATGGTAGTCTTGAAGGAGCAGGGCGGTCAGGCAAAAGAAAGGGCCGAGGCCGAGGAGGGGATGGTGGCTTACAGTGCATGGATGCGGCATCCTGAGGCATGACGATGCAGTGGGACGGCGGCCAGTAGGCAAAGAAGAGGACAGGAGTGGACGGTGGCAAGGATGCCGCATGGTGAGCCATGGCAGTCTTGAAGGAGCACTGCGAACAGGCAAAAGAAAGGGCCGAGGAGGGGATGGCAGCTGACAGAGCATTGATGCGGACTGGTGATGTATAACGATGCAGTGGGATGACGGCGTGCAGGGAACGAAGAGGGCAGGGGTTGACGGTGGCAGGGATGCGACTTGGTCCCTCAAGACTGCCATGCTGAGGCAGTGCAAAGGGTCGGGGAGTGGATGGCGGCTGACAGGTCAGGGATGCAACATGATGAGGCATGACGAAAGGGCAGGGTGCATGGCGGCTGACAGGGCGTGGATGCGGCATGCCAATTAAGTTGCCCCTCGGAAATGTAGAGAGCACCGGGAGGCACGATGATTGTTTGAGAAAACCGGGTGCAAGGCAGGATGTTTATCGGCCATACATGATCGGTAGGCTTTGGAGGAGAAAGGGATGAATTTTTGTTTAATTTTGTTAAATATGGTCAAAATGAATGTAAAAAGACTTACACAGGATCGTCTTCATGTTCGGTGTTGTCTTTGGTCTGAGATAATGGGCGGTTATGTGCGGCGCAGGAATAAACCATGCTGATGACATTTGAGCAAGTTGCTGACAGGGCAGGAATGTCGCATGGTGAGCCATGGCAGTCGTGAGGGACCAAGGCGTGCGGGCAAGGGATAGGGCAGGGGTTGACTGTAGCAAGGATGCGGCTTGGTAAGGCATGGCAGTCTTGAAGGAAGCACGGCGGGCAGGCAAAATAAAGGGCTGAGGAGGGGATGGCGGCTGACAGATCATGGATGCGGCATGGTGAGGAATAACGATGCAATGGGTCGACGGCGTGCAGGGAAGGGAGATGGCCGGGATTGATGGTTGCAGGGATTCCGCATGGTGGGCCATGGCACTCGTGAAGGACCAAGGCGTGCGGGTAAGGGAGAGGGCAGGGGAGGGCTTGGCGGATGACAGAGCATGGATGTGGCATGGTGAGGCATGACAATGCAGTGGGACGACGGCGTGCAGGGAAGGGAGAGGGCAGGACTTGATGGTGGCAGGGATGCGGCTTGGTTAGGCATGGCAGTCTTGAAGGAGCACGGCAAGCAGGCAAAAGAAAGGGCTGAGGAGGGGATAGTGGCCGACAGGGCAGTAATGCGGCATGGTGAGGCATGACGATGCAGTGGGACGACGGCGTGTAGAGAAGGGAGAGGGCAGGGGTTGACGGTGGCAGGGATGCGGCCTGGTGAGGCATGAAAGTCTTGAGCTCTCCCGGAGTGTAGGCAATGGAAATGGGCAGGGATGGACGGTGGCAGGGATTCGGCATGTTGAGCTGTGTGCAGTCCTTAGGGACCACAGAGGGCAGGCAATGGAAAGGGCCGGGGAATGAATTGCGGCTGACAGGGCAGAGATGCGCATGGTGATGCACAACGATGCAGTGGGTCGACGGCGTGCAGGGAAAGGAGAAAGCAGGGGTTGACGGATGCCTCATTATGCTACGGTAGTGGGACCACGGGAATGAAGAGAACGCATGGAGGCTCGATGATCGCTTGAGAAGACTGGGCGCAATACAGGATGATGCGCGGCGGTATAGTGTTGATAGTCCTTATATAAGAAATGGAAGAATCGGCATAAAAAGTTTGCTGAATATGGTGAGCGTTAATTTAAAGAGACTTACGGTGGATAATCCTGATTGATTGAACGTTTTTTGCATGGCGGGAGTCGCGACAAATGGAAGCAAGAAGAACGGCGTTTTTCGGTTGCCGGGTTTTTGCTTCTGGAGGTCCAGAAGCAAAAAAATATATATATGTGTGTGTGTGTGTGTGTGTGTGTGTGTGTGTGTTCGTGTGCGCGCGCGTATATATGTGTGTACTTTAAACAAAATATAATTATATGAAAGTGATGGATGTGTTGGTGTATTTGGATGTAGAATATGTAAGAAAGTTAATAACATTCCAAATTTCACGAAGGAACCATTTCTTTCAAGCCTTTCATACATTTCATATATTATTTTATAAAATAATAGCATCTCAGTGTTCCTTAATTTTTCTTGTAATGCAACTAGACAGTATGTTCACGTTTGATTGACAAACGTCACTTCATTCCCCAGTGGTGTGCTGACAAAAGACGACATTTATTCAGAAAGTTATCGTTTGTCTGCTTTAGATATTTGTGGAGAGGAAGGAAGAACAGTGAAGAAACTGAAATGTCATACTTATCAGAAACACCTCGCAGATAAGTGTCAAAGACAATGGAAATAGATGAGTTAAAGTGAGGGAGAGAGTGCATGCCTGAGAAAGAGAGAGAGAGAGAGAGAGAGTGTGTGTGAGTGTGAGTGAGTAGGAAAGAGGGAAAGTGTAGAAAGAAATAAGCAAGACAGAGTAAGATAGAGATAGACAAAACAGAAAATTGCACAATTGCACGTGCGTGCGCACACAAACATTCTCACACATATATATATATATATATATATATATATATATATGAGTATAATAGGGAGATATACGATATGTTTATGTGTAATAGACATTCTTAAGTCTCACTTGAAGCTGTGATAATGTCACAGATATCTTAATAGCCGTGTGAGAACGCCAGGCATGTGGTTCAGGAATTTTGACCATAGTCCGTGACGACTAACTACTCTGCTGGAGGTGCTCACCTGCATATAGTAGGAGTTTGTACAGTTAGAATTACTTAGCAGTAGCATTAACACATATTTGTACAGTCACACATGTGTATGTATAGCTCCATAACTCCTGATGGTGTCGCAGGAGCACCGTTGTGGCTTGGGCACTTTAAACCTGGTAGAGCCCATCCTCTCTCCAGGTCTGCTTACAGCCGATTTCTTGCAGAAAGGGGAGAAAGAGAGAGAGAGAGGGAGGGAGAGAGAGAGAGAGAGAGGGAGTGAGAGAGAGAGAGAGAGAGAGAGAGAGGGGGAGAGTGAGAGAGAGAGAGAGAGAGCGTGAGATAGTGACAGTGAGGAAGCGGGAAAGAGATATAGAAGTACTGACCCCACTAATGGGCTGGTATAAATTTGATCTTAGCGGAATTTGAACCCAAAGGGCAGAGAGCCGGGACGAATACCGCAAAACATTCTACCTGACATTCTAACAACTCTAGCAATTTGCTGCCGTACGCAGATTGCGTACACACACACACACACACACACACACACACACACACACACACACACACACACACACACACACATAAACACACAGACACCCCTCCCCCCACACACGCGCGCGCACCCCCACCCCCACCCCACACACATATGTATATATATATATATGTAAATATCTTTAAGTCGTTTGGAAGCCTCGACAATGCAAATGGGTAAATCTCCGGGTAACAAGATCCGGTGGTGGAGAGAGAGATGTAAGTGGGTGTACGTTGAGATGCGTGGTGTGTAAAGATGTGTAAATGTGTAGAAGAAAGAAGGGAAGAGTATGAAGGATAAAATAAAAATAACAACACGAGAGAGAGTTACCTTGGGAGAGATTTAATTGTCCCTATATATTTCGGATTCACATCCATCAACTGGGGGTTTTTTCCGGGGTGGGGGAAAGGTTGTCTGTCGGACAGGTGCGAAACGCTTCCTCCGCTGTTTGTTGTTTTGAATATCTGAGGTATTCAGCAGAGCGCGCGTGCGCGTGAAATGGGGTCGGTCGGGCAGAGGTCAGCGGCCGAATGAGAGAGTGGGGTGGCGCTAGCTGTCAGTCCATTCTCTGCCTGTTTGTTAAATGTTACTGTGTGTGTGTGTGCGTGTGTTGTTGTCTCGCTTGAGTGTGTGTGTGTGTGCGTGTGCGTGTGTTGTTGCCTTGTTCCTCTGTATTGGCAGTGTAGTATGTTCGTATGGTGGAATGCTACTGTGTGTGTGTGTAGTTGTCTCGTTTGTGTGTGTGTGTGTGCGTGTGTTGCTGCATCGTTTGTTAACTTAAACTAGCCATTTCATTTCGCTTCTCTCTGATCGATTGTTTATTTGCAGTTGCAGGCGTTTGATAAAAAGCGCTTCTTGATACGTAACGTGCCGACGTTTCTTTCAGTCGCTAGAATTGTGACAATGGGCCTTCCGTCTTTGTTTCCGCATTTGTCTATGTGTTTCCGAAAAAGCGTGGAGAACTCAATATTGCTGACAAAAGTTTATTGGACCGTATGACACAACCAATGATACACCTTACTATATAACAACTATATATATATATATATATATATATATATATATATATATATATATATATATATATATATATATATATATATATATATATATATATATATATCGACGACTGTATCGGCGTCACCTCTCTATCACGAGAACAACTCGACTGTTTTCTTTCTTTTGTCCAATCTTTCTATCCTGCTCTCACTTTCACGGCCTCCATCTCCGATTCTTCTGTCACTTTTCTAGATATCTCTCTATCTATTAATCACTCTCACCACACCCTCTCTACTTCCATCTTCATTAAACCAACATATATATATCTAAGGCGGGTAAAATTCCCGAGATCCATGGACGAGTTCTCTCCAGCGGTCTCTGTCCCTCATTATCGCTGCCATGTCCTGCATCTCCAACAGTCCAGTGTCTGTCCTTAGGGCATCAACATACGTTAACCTTGGTCTTCCTCTTCTAGTGTGTCCATGTAGGGGCTCCCAAAGGAGTACTGAGTGCAATGTCAACTCTGGATGTCGGTGAGCATGTCCAGCCAACCTCAGTCTCCTATGTGTCACTTTTGAGCTGACTTTTGGGATGCTCCCATACAGCTCCGAGTTTATATATATATATATATATATATATATATATATATATATATATATATATATATATATATATATATATATATATATATATATATATATATATATATATAACAAAGAATAGATATTAGATAATTGAATTATAGTTTTCAGGGAAGATGTATAGTCGGTTGAATCTAGTCCTCAGTATATTGAAGATATTATGATTCATCGATCTCTGAAGGAAGAAACGAATATTTGAGCCCGATGTGATTTCAATACAGAGCGTAAAAGGATGTAACGCAATCTAACAAAATCTAATGTTGATTCTACCATTCACTGCTCTTAAATATTTGGATAATGATATTAGGTCTACAGTATCAATCAACAAACAATCAATATCACGTATAATAGTAAATGCACTACATCAAGAATATTTCTATATAATTATTCTTCAATAAAAAGAAACAAAAGCAAATGCACATCGATCGAAGAAATGTCTATAATACTGTAGCTAATAATAACTAATATATAGCTATCATGGAAAGCACCATTATCTAATAGCTAACATTTATTAATCATTAGATTTCGCTGACACAAGTCTACATCTATCATTTGTTCTATCACAAATTGTTCTAAAGAGCGCTGATAGTCTGCTTTTGAAGAACCACATTTATATCCGTTCGATAATGTGGGAAAGTTTTCATCAAAATTTTCGTCATTATTTTTTCATACTTTTCGAAAAATACTTATTCATGATTTCAGCTTTTCCTGCAGTATTCATCACTGTAACTTGGGGTTCGTTATACCCTGTAACTAAAAACTTCTTATCACGATGGTAAGTGTTAGGAAAGTTTTCATAGTTTGTCAATTTATATAAAATACTATCATTTATAGGAGACAAGTATTTCCGTTGTTTTATATTTAATATAACTTGTCTTTTTTTCTTCATATGTATTAATCGAAGCAAAGATTTTCTTTTCAACTTCAATTTTCATAAGTAATCTTGGTAGCATATCGTGTGTTACCATCTAAATATTATTTTAAAGGGTGTTCTGTGAAATTCATAGTTTGTATAAAGCAAAGGAGGAATGCGTGTTTCAATTTAACACACTCCAGTTATTGATTAATATCCTCCCCGAAAGAATGAAAGGTAATGTCGACTTCAGCAGGGTATAAACTAAAAGCACAAAGAGACTTCTATTTACATTTACTCCAACCCATTATCAGTTTGCTACCATTACACAGAACTTGAGTTCTTGAACAATAATAATGGCTTCTATTTTTGGCACAAGGCCAGCAATTATATCAATGCATTACTGGTACTTTATTTTATCGACCCCGTAAGGATGAAAGGCAAAGTTAACCTCGTCGGGATTTGAACTCATACCGTAAAAGCCGTAACTCTATGTTGCACAGCATGGCGTCCGATCCTGAACAATAATAATGGTTTCTTATACATACACAAGGCCAGAAATTTTTGGGGAGGGGACAGTCGATTAAATCGACGCCAGTGCGTGACTGGTACTTTATTTGATCGACCCCGTAAGGATAAAAGGCAAAATCAACCTCAGTGGGATTTGAACTCAGATCATAAAGGGCCGTAACTCTATACTGCAAAGCATGGCGTCCGACCATCTACCGATACTGCCAATCTAAATCATGGTTTCTCATTTGGCCTCAACGACAGAAATCTATTTGATTGGGGAAAGACAATTAAATCGAACCCAGTACATACCTGGAATAAATACCGCAAAGTATTTTCTCTGATACTCTACCGACTCTGCAAATCCACCACCCCTTCGTCTTACAGCATTCTAAGTTAATGTATAACTACGTATAACTATATACACAATATACAATGGTCAGCAGTTTATAATATACTCTTTGTTTAAATACAAACATGTAATCGTCGTTCAGTTCTGGCTTAGCCATCAATGAATTGAATTTAACTGTCGAACATCTTTCCACATGGTAAGAAAATGACAAATAATTTCCTTAAAATGATATGAGCAAATCAGTCAACTTGTCGCCAGTTTTAGCGTCAAATAATAATGGAGGTGGCCTCATATAATCGAGTCGAAATTAAACACACCGGCGTATTGGTATGGAGACGTTAATATGACAAATAGATCATGTCAAAGA
Source organism: Eledone cirrhosa (assembly GCA_964016885.1). Classification (NCBI taxonomy): domain Eukaryota; kingdom Metazoa; phylum Mollusca; class Cephalopoda; order Octopoda; family Eledonidae; genus Eledone; species Eledone cirrhosa. The sequence goes on along the minus strand of OZ024743.1, from coordinate 358,189,375 downwards.
GATATAGTTTAGTGGTAATTAAAGCAGGGCGACATCAAGGAGACATAAGTTTGGGTCGCACCAGTTGCTCATATATTTGTTTAGCGTTTTATTCAAACGTAAATAACATATTCCTTATACAATTCTGTATATAGACTTCAAATTCTTTTCTTTATCTACTTTTTATTTTAATTAGCTTGTCCGTTTATTTTCCGATATACCGTTTTTTCTCTTTCACCATAAACTGTGATTACATCGGCATTTCCCAAATTTTAGTCCGCGGCCAGGAAAAAAAATATATAGATGATCAGAAAATATTTAGAATGAACCTCCGATGAAACAAGAATATAAAAAATATTGTTGGTGTATGAATTTAGTAAGTACTAGTTTAGATTGCTCGTAAGAATGCTGGGACTAGAGGCGTCTCGTTTGTTAAAAGAGACAAATTGTGTAAGTGGTGATGGGGAGACGATATCGACCACAGTATAGTTAAAAACATCGTAGGAGGAATTAATCCAGCAGATATAGAAACCGTACTAAGAATTTTGGTTACTTATTTTCTGTTATTTTCTGTTTGGCAAGTGTACGTATAATATTGGATGTAATTGCACTTCACCTGTCCTTGGATTGGCAGAATCGGTAGAGCGTCGGACACCATGCTTTGCAGCATAGAGTTATGGCCCTTTGTGTTCTGAGTTCAAATCCTGCCAAGGTTAGCTTTGCCTTTCATCCTTACGGGGTCGATAAAATAAAGTACCAGTAATACACTGGGGTAATTGCTGGCCTTGTGCCAAAAGTAGAAACAATTATTTATATTGGTAAGTATTAATAAGATTTCTTATTTATCATTTGTGGTATCGAGATTATTTTTTTCTGATTTATTTACTAGGAAGTACCCTTCAATTTTCAATATAGCCAACGAGAACTAGTAGCAATTTAGCTAATGATCACTATACTAAAAAGTTTCATAAGTTTCATGGAGAATTGTAGTAAAAAAAGGCCAAACTTTTTGGACCTGAAAATATTGTAACGTATATTCTTTTATTCTTTTACTAGTTATAGTCATTAGACCGCGGCCATGCTAGGGCACCGCCTTCAAGGAACTTAGTTAATTTTATTGATTCCAGTACATATTTTCAAGCCTAGTATTTTTTAGTTAACGGGACATATACACAAGTTAACGGGACATATACACAAACACAGACATGTTACTTTTGCCGAGATTAAGTAAGTGACATAGTCACTACTTTAAAACTCATAGCGAATAGTCTTCTAAATGCTTTTAATTAAACATACAGTGTATTACCAAATATAATATACATACATTCATGTATACATCGCTATTTCAGAGCACCAATACAAATACCTAATTTTTGCTGGACCTGCAATCACTTTGTATAATCAGCTCCTGATAATTTCTGGAATTCTATAAGAATCCAGCTTCTATAATTCTCGGCAAAGGCGGCAGAGTATGTGGTCTTGATAAACGCTCACAAGCGAGAAACAAACAAACACACACACACACATACACACACACATATATATATATATACGTGTGTGTGTATATATAATACCTACACTGTACTTCCTAACTAGTCTAAACTGATCACTCCCAATCTCTCTCTCTCTCTATATATATGTGTGTGTGTGTGTGTGTAAGTATATATATCGTCTCGATAAACGCTCACAAGCGAGAAACAGACTGTCTGTCAGCCACTCTCTGTTACTTTTGCCAAGATTAAGTAAGTGACATCGTCACTACTTTACTCACAGCGAATGGTCTTCTAAATGTCTTTTAATTAAACATACAGTATATTGCCAAATATACTATACATACATTCATATATATGAGTTTTAAAGTAGGGACTATGTCATATATATATATATATATATATATATATATATATATATATATATATATATATATATATATATATATGTAGGAGGTGAGTTTTATTGTAGTACAATAAAGCAATGCAGATATCGGATAAGTAGCACTCTACAGTTTGTAGGACTGGAGTATAAATAATATATAAGATCAAAAGATAGTTAAAAGAGTTCCATGTATTTTATTATGCGCATTTCAAAAACAAACATCATCATGCAATAACATTTGCGTTTTCGTCAGATAAAATAGGGAGACGTGATATGAAGGTTAAAACACACTTGTGAATAGTGCAGTCTTAAATCAACATATGTTGATTTAAGACTGCACTATTCACAAGTGTGTTTTAACCTTCATATCACGTCTCCCTATTTTATCTGACGAAAACGCAAATGTTATTGCATGATGATGTTTGTTTTTGAAATGCGCATAATAAAATACATGGAACTCTTTTAACTATCTTTTGATCTTATATATATATATATATATGTGTGTGTGTGTGTATATATGTATATATATATATATGTATATGTAATCTGAGTTTTTCGAATATTAATAATAACATTCGATTCTTTTGCAATTATGTAAACAAACCTCAATTTTATAGCCATGTCTTGTTTGCAAAATTGCAAACGAATCGAATGTTATTAATATTCCAAATGGCGGTGGATTGGCAGTATCGGTAGAGAGTCGGACGCCATGCTTTGAAGCATAGAGTTACGTCCCTTTATGATCTGAGTTCAAATCCCGCCGAGGTTAACTTTGCCTTTCATCCTTACGAGGTCGATAAAATAAAGTACTAGTAATGTACTGGATAATTGCTGGCCTTGTGCCTAAAATAGAAACAATTATTAATATTCGAAAAACTCAGATTACATTTATTGTATTCAGCCATGTAGAGCGAAAATTTTCTTTATATATATATATATATAAATTGTACTCACGCTGACAACAATGGCTGCAAATATAACTATTAAAGTAAATGAATAGCAAATTTAGATATGTTGTTGCGCGTTCGCACCACGAAAGATATTTCGCCCTTTATTTATAAATGATTCACTATACAGCACCGTCGGGGTATCCGAGAGTCGATAAAAAATAATTAAAATCAGTACGGATTCCAATATTTTGCAGAGAAAAAATATCGTAGTATTAAATAAAATAAACCGCAAGGCAACATATGTCGGTGGATGATTTGCATGTCGAAAATGTAGTTTTCCCTTTCCATATATGTGTATATATTGACAAACGCACACACTCATACTCAAACCAGCAGCAAACCTCATATCGAATTTAATGGAGTATAAGCCAGACAGACAAAATTAAGTTAGTCTCACTTATATAAATCATCTACCTACCATAATTTCGTTTACGGAAAAAAGAAGTTATTGGAATAACCAATATTGAAAGAATCCGTAATACTCTTCAGGGGAGTTATTCTTCAAGACTAAGAGGCTATATATCGATTTATATAATTTCCATATTTATTTTATTCAGAAACAATTTTTTTGTCGAAGTATCCTTTGCTGTTCTAGTTCTTCATTGATTGGTTTACTTTGAAATTTTCTAGCCAAGATCAATG
>OZ024743.1:358173429-358180929 GCA_964016885.1 Eledone cirrhosa | reverse complement strand
AGGAGAAGGAAAATTCTGATATAACACCTGCAACCTTGATGATATCCAATGATGTTGACTTGTTCTTCTTTTTGGTAAATATCATCTTGGTTAAGAGAGTGGGACTGGCTTTGTGCAGTGCCTTTGCTCACTATAAAATCTTCACGGCACAGGCATTGCTTTATATCTGGAGATCTCTCTGCACTTGTCAACACATGGTACCATGGGCCCAGCACTATGTGTCAATAATTGTCACAAGTGTAGTGTTTGTACCAGAGTTTTCAAGTCGCTGGCTGGACTAAAAAGTCACACTCGCTCAGCGCATCGGTAGGGGTTCTCCTACATGGATATAAAGTAGTGGCCGTACTCGAAAACGAGTTGGCAGCCACCATATTAGGAAGAAATAATACAATGATAAATAAAGGATAAATTAATAAATTGATGTTGATTTAGTAATTAGTTGGTCTATTGACAGTTAATAATAGTGGGTTATTATAATAGACTCTAAGTGGTTCAGCTTGAATTATGGGATTGTTGGATCGAATCATGTGGTTTGAAATTTGCGAATTTAGTAGCTGCTTTACGCCTACAGAAAATTGATCGTTCTATTTTGCTGTTAAGCAGCATTTTGTCATACTTTAAAATATGGAACAACTCCATATTGCAAAGTCGGCAGTGGGATATTCCATTATAGTAGGCTTTTGCTCCCGATAATTTCGACCAACTAATCCTGTATTCTTGGTTTGTATCCTTAAGCTGCCAGATTTTATTGGCCAGCGTTGTTGTGTTCACTAGTCTACGGTTATTAATAGAATGTCTGTGAACGTACCATCTTTTTTTGAACTCCCCAGCCATAGAACCTATGTAGTGCCATGCTAAGTTTCCCCGAATTTATAGTACACAGGTACACTATATTTGACTCTAGGCATCTATTTTGCAGTGGGCACTTATCCGGTAAGTGACAGTTACATTTGGAGACCTTCCTGTGTGCAGGTTCTCCGATGTGGTTTTGTATGTTGTTATCTATGGGCTGAGATTTGGGTTTGCTGATGTTTTGTTGTGATGCGTCCTGACGTGTGTGTGGTTGTGATGTTGTTATGTGTTTGTGTTTTGTATTTGGTGTTATGATGTTTGTTTGTAGGTCATTTTCATTAGAGATTCTTCTATAGTTAATTTTATGTATGTGTGATTCTATGTTGGCTGCAGTAGAGTAAGACAGTTTGATAGTTTTTCTATTAAAGATTTTATGGTATTTGTGAAGTTTAGGGAAGTGCTTGTCAATTAGTTTAAAGAATGTAGAAGGTAGTTTGGTTTTTATAGAAGAGTTAAATATTGGATTGAACCATAAGTATTTCCTATCTCTGGATTTTCTATAGTTCCTAGGGTCCTTATATTAGTATTCGGTTCAGTCATTTCTGGTGCTCGTTGTCTATTTCTATGTTTAGTCCTATATTTGCTATTTCTATAGGTGTGGGTGTTGTTGTTGTTGTTAGGTGTGTTGTTGTTGTTTGTATCTGGTATGTATTTGAGCTTCTCCTTGTGGCCTGCCTTAAGTAAAGCTATGTTGTAGTAGTTCACGTGTTCATTAAAAATCTCCAGGTTAGAAGATAAGCGTGAAATTCTGAGGGATACACTATGTGCTATGGAGTTAATTATGGAGCGAGGGTGGTTTGAGTTATAACTAATGTATGCTATATTTTCGTTATTTTTATGGAAGGGCCCTATTAGTCCTGTGTTTAGGTTGAGTGTTACATCTAAGAAGTTAGATTTTTTAGAATTAAGTTCGAAAGTGATGCCTAGGCCTAGTTTATTGAAGAAGATTCTGCTGTTTTTACCTAATCTTTTCAAGTTTTGATTATTTAAGTGTTTAGCTAAAAAGAATGTATCGTCTCTATAAATTCCTCCTTGGAGGTTACTAAATTCCTTATGTAAGTTATAGGCTATATATATTCCAACTATGTCTGTTACTTGAGCTGAGTCGCTAGATCCCATAGTGATATCAAAGCTATTCTGTCTGTTTTTTCTTTCCCAGTAACTATTATCGAACCTAATTATATATAGGAATAAACAGACAGAATAGCTTTGATATCACTATGGGATCTAGCGACTCAGCTCATATATATATATATATATATATTAGAATTGTAGCTCTGAAATAGCAATATATATATGGATGTAAATATAATGTATTTTGCAATACACTTTATGCTTAATTAAAAGCATTTTGAAGACCGTAAGCTATTGTTTTAAAGTAGTGACAAATTCACTCACTTCGATCTCAGCAAACAGGAGGAGATAAGCCGACATGACATGTTTCGCTTTTGTTGAAGCTTATCAAGGCCAACTACCCCGCCCGTCTGCTGAGATCAATGATGTTATATTCTTATAGAAATCTAGTAAATAATCAGGAGCTGATTATGCAGAGCGGTTGTTGGTCAGGCAGAAATTAAAAATTAGAATTGTAGCTCTGAAATAGCAATATATATATGGATGTAAATATAATGTATTTTGCAATACACTTTATGCTTAATTAAAAGCATTTTGAAGACCGTAAGCTATTGTTTTAAAGTAGTGACAAATTCACTCACTTCGATCTCAGCAAACAGGAGGAGATAAGCCGACATGACATGTTTCGCTTTTGTTGAAGCTTATCAAGGCCAACTACCCCGCCCGTCTGCTGAGATCAATGATGTTATATTCTTATAGAAATCTAGTAAATAATCAGGAGCTGATTATGCAGAGCGGTTGTTGGTCAGGCAGAAATTAAAAATTAGAATTGTAGCTCTGAAATAGCAATATATATATGGATGTAAATATAATGTATTTTGCAATACACTTTATGCTTAATTAAAAGCATTTTGAAGACCGTAAGCTATTGTTTTAAAGTAGTGACAAATTCACTCACTTCGATCTCAGCAAACAGGAGGAGATAAGCCGACATGACATGTTTCGCTTTTGTTGAAGCTTATCAAGGCCAACTACCCCGCCCGTCTGCTGAGATCAATGATGTTATATTCTTATAGAAATCTAGTAAATAATCAGGAGCTGATTATGTAGAGCGGTTGTTGGTCAGGCAGAAATTAAAAATTAGAATTGTAGCTCTGAAATAGCAATATATATATGGATGTAAATATAATGTATTTTGCAATACACTTTATGCTTAATTAAAAGCATTTTGAAGACCGTAAGCTATTGTTTTAAAGTAGTGACAAATTCACTCACTTCGATCTCAGCAAACAGGAGGAGATAAGCCGACATGACATGTTTCGCTTTTGTTGAAGCTTATCAAGGCCAACTACCCCGCCCGTCTGCTGAGATCAATGATGTTATATTTACATCCATATATATATTGCTATTTCAGAGCTACAATTCTAATTTTTAATTTCTGCCTGACCAACAACCGCTCTGCATAATCAGCTCCTGATTATTTACTAGATTTCTATAAGAATATAACATCATTGATCTCAGCAGACGGGCGGGGTAGTTGGCCTTGATAAGCTTCAACAAAAGCGAAACATGTCATGTCGGCTTATCTCCTCCTGTTTGCTGAGATCGAAGTGAGTGAATTTGTCACTACTTTAAAACAATAGCTTACGGTCTTCAAAATGCTTTTAATTAAGCATAAAGTGTATTGCAAAATACATTATATTTACATCCATATATATATTGCTATTTCAGAGCTACAATTCTAATTTTTAATTTCTGCCTGACCAACAACCGCTCTGCATAATCAGCTCCTGATTATTTACTAGATTTCTATAAGAATATAACATCATTGATCTCAGCAGACGGGCGGGGTAGTTGGCCTTGATAAGCTTCAACAAAAGCGAAACATGTCATGTCGGCTTATCTCCTCCTGTTTGCTGAGATCGAAGTGAGTGAATTTGTCACTACTTTAAAACAATAGCTTACGGTCTTCAAAATGCTTTTAATTAAGCATAAAGTGTATTGCAAAATACATTATATTTACATCCATATATATATTGCTATTTCAGAGCTACAATTCTAATATATATATATATATATATGAGCTGAGTCGCTAGATCCCATAGTGATATCAAAGCTATTCTGTCTGTTTATTCCTATATATAATTAGGTTCGATAATAGTTACTGGGAAAGAAAAAACAGACAGAATAGCTTTGATATCACTATGGGATCTAGCGACTCAGCTCAAGTAACAGACATAGTTGGAATATATATAGCCTATAACTTACATAAGGAATTTAGTAACCTCCAAGGAGGAATTTATAGAGACGATACATTCTTTTTAGCTAAACACTTAAATAATCAAAACTTGAAAAGATTAGGTAAAAACAGCAGAATCTTCTTCAATAAACTAGGCCTAGGCATCACTTTCGAACTTAATTCTAAAAAATCTAACTTCTTAGATGTAACACTCAACCTAAACACAGGACTAATAGGGCCCTTCCATAAAAATAACGAAAATATAGCATACATTAGTTATAACTCAAACCACCCTCGCTCCATAATTAACTCCATAGCACATAGTGTATCCCTCAGAATTTCACGCTTATCTTGGCGGTTTATGTCTGCAAAAGTTATACTGTGAAGTTTATGAGCTTGGATTAGTCACGTTTCGAGAGAATCTCTGACTTTTGAGATGTCTTTTTTCTCTACGGCATACGGATGGATGCAAACTTACAAACATCATTGTTAGTATATTACTGTATTGTATATCTGAAGTAAACATCCAGAATATGAACTTACAGTTAATTGAAGAAAAAATGAAAATAATAACAGTTAAGCCTCAAGGTTAACAGGAATTCATTTATCTGTAAGAGCTCAAGAGTAAAATGCTATTTACAGTTAATGTAAAACTTGAGGTTTATTGACGAATAGATAAAAGAACACCAAGTACAACTCTGAAAACATTAAAGTTTAATCAATACTTATTCATCTACTGAACTCCAAAAACGAAATAGAATTAAATATCGCATAAATTCTAAAGTTGTTGATAAAACAGAAAATAAATGAAAATAATTGATATTTCATGTAGTCACACAGGTTCAGTAGGGATGACTAGGGGATGAGAGACAGATCCAATCGGAATGATTTGGACGAAGATGCTGGGCAGCATATATATTTGTCATTCTACTACTGGCCATTCTACTACTGGTAAAATAAATAAGGAGATGAAAGTGGTGTTCGGTGTGAAAGTGGCTGCTTTTTTTTTTGCTGTTGTTTAGACCAAGTGTGTTTACAAATTATTGTTACGTCAGTCTATTAATACGATGTTCCACATTCTTAATTCACCTCCCAACAAGCAGTGTTTAACTTTCACCATCATTAACATACAGAAACAAACACACTGGATTAACCATTAAACAAAATAAACACAGGCATCAAAACAAAAGGGACACAATTTTATTCAAATTGTATTTGTCATTCCCACCAACATCTTTTAGCGGATTATATATAAGGGGAGAACCATAATCTTTTAAATGATTAGGGCCTCAAAATTACTTATTCTGTCCCTATTAGGGTGAGGGTAGCCCAAGCTAATCTACGGCTGCTGGAACTTGAAAAAAGACGAAAAAACATTTTTCTTTCGATGGTGTGCGTGGGCTGATTAGCCCCTTTTGCATACGAAGCTGTATAACAGAGAGGAAGGAGGAAGCACTGCCCTGATGAGGGCCAGAGCTCGAAATGCATAGACAGCTATCCTTCGCGACTTCTGCTGGAATCAGCTAAACGGCGCTGGCCGGCAGCCTTTCAATTCATAGCTTGGCTTTCAAAATGTTTATTTATTAAACATACCGTATATCTTTAGATATAAGAAATTCACATACATGTATGTATACAGCTATGCCAAAGCTAAATTTTAATATATATATATAACGAAGGAAATGTGGTAAGGAACCAGGTGGACCATAACGCACCAAAGTACTCAATACTTAGGGTAGTAGAGTGGGTAATAGGAACGAGTAGGACCCCGACGGCTAGTCCAGAATTAGCCGTCGAAACAGCTTGAGCTCAGCCGTCGGGGTCCTACTCGTTCCTATATATATATATATATATATATATATATATATATATATATATATATATACATACACACATACACATGTAAACATTCATATATACATACAGATATATATATGTGTGTGTCTGTGTCTGTGTGTATAGAGTCTGCTGTAATGAGACCAGGAAGTACTCAATGCAGCGTGAGTATAAATATATATAAAATCCCGACTGCGGCGCCTAGCGGTCGGGATTTTACATATCTCTCTATTCCCCCCTCTCTCTCTCTATATATATGTATGTATCATTATCTATACAAGGCAGATTGTTGTTGTGTGTGTATGCATGTTCCATGTTTATACATTTGCACAATTTCAAACCGATTCGACACAAAGTCTGTAAGAATGTTGTAAATGGTCTAACTTAGGTCAACGACTATTTATTGCATTCACACTCACCCACAATTACGGAAATAATCGATAAAACTAAATACATGACGCTTTACCCCTCTAATACAATTAGAATGCCTCTCTCTACTTCCCTTAAACTTTAAGAGAGAGAGAGAGAGAATGGGAGGGAGAGAGAGAGAGAGAGAGAACGTTTGTTTTTGAGTGTGGAACGGTCAAACATTTATTTACTTCAATGGCAATTTACTTCATACGAAACAACAATTATTCAACAACAAAAAAATAGCGATAAATCTTTTTTAAAACATCTATCAACGAACGTGGAAGAAAGAAGTATCAGTTCATTTACTATACACAATAATATCCTCTATGAGGTCACTAAACCTTCTAGAAACATCAGTTAACTCTCCCCCATATCACACCACTCCCTACTGTCTTAAATTTAGAAAACATATCCTCTATGAGGTCAATAAACCTGCTAGAAACAGCAGCTAACTCTCCCCCATATCACCCCTCCCTACTGTCTTAAATTTAGAAAACATATCCTCTATGAGGTCACTAAACCTGCTAGAAACAGCAGCTAACTCTCCCCCATATCACACCCCTCCCTACACACATTAGACAACCATGCAGAACAACTCCATCGCAGCTCTGTTGTTCGGCTGGCATCGTCTACGCGCGTGTTGCGCAAGTACTGTGAAACAATAAATTTCAACACATCTTTGCACAGAGATAATATCCATAGGCGAAACTACAATTGTCACTGTTGGCGCAGCTCCTGCTTCGGCAGTCCAGGTCTGCAATTCATTCACCCAGTGCCTGGCAGACAAAAAAGTGCTGCCATAAAATGGGTGGTGCAACCTAACTTTGGTAACTTACTGACCTCGAGCAACGCCAGGCTTTAATGCTAGTATATATATATATATGTATATATATATTTATGAGAGTGTGTATATATGTGGTGTGTGAGTGGCGAGAGAGAGAGAGAGCAACATACATTCATACATGCATACATATATATAAACCTGCACTCATGCTCACACACTCATATTGTTTTATGAAATCAATATATTTATTGTTTATATTTTATTTTTCATATTTTTCCACTTTTCTTCTCAATTTTTCATATTT
>OZ024743.1:358153429-358168429 GCA_964016885.1 Eledone cirrhosa | reverse complement strand
ATTAGCTTAGACCGTAAATAGTTAAAATAATCACAGCATCAATCTAAGTAAGACGTACGTAGAGTATTCTCAACAGATGAACTTAATTCCAAGTACATTATTTGACTACTACCAAGGGCGGTGTATTGGCAGTATCGCTAGAGGGTCGGACGCCAGACTTTCCAGCATAGTTACGTCCCTTTACGATCTGAGTTCAAATCCCACCGAGGTTGACTTTGCCTTTCATCCTTACGGGGTCGATAAAATAAAGTACCAGTAATGAACTGGGTAATTGCTGGCCTTGTGCCTAAACTAGAAACAATTATTATTATTATTATTATTATTATTATTATCATCACTATTTTTATTCTTTTTCATTATTGTTTCTGAGATATATGCCGAGTGTCTTCCTGACACCTAGGACAAATAAATTCCCAGTGTGCATTGGTAAGCCAGTTAATACAGCACATTGATTTAAAAAAAACAAAACAAAAAAACAGTATACAGGTATACACATGTGCATATGCATATGTAAATACAAGGAGGGATATCAATCTTACAGAGATAGTGCTCTTCTCAATACGTCTGCAGTGCCAGTCAAACAATTTTTTGCACTTCGTGCAGAGAGGGTAAACCAGGAATCATTCGCAAATATTGTTCTGTTCCTTTCCACAATCACTGGTATTGTAACGTCCTCCCACAATCACTGGTATTGTAACGTCCTTGCGGCGCCACATTTTCTCAATTTCAATAAGCAGATCTTTATATTTTCGTAGCTTGTCAAATTCTTTTGCCGCGATATTGTGATCACATGGGATGCTCATATCTATCAATAAACAGACTTTGTTATGTTGATTTTTTACAATAATGTCAGGTCCATTTGCTTTTATGGTCTTGTCAGTATGTACAGGAAAGTCGCAGAGAATTGTTACTTTTTCTCCTTCAGTTACAGCCTCAGGGTGATGATTGTACCACTTGTCTTCAGCTTTGATTTTGTAATGCCGACATATTACCCAGTGTAGATATTGGCCAACTCTGTCATGTCTATATTTGTATTCTACTGGTGCTAAAACTTATATATACCACAGTTGATGTTTATATTCCTAGAGCACAGTACCCCCGTGGAATGAGACAATTGGAGATTTGTGTTCCATAATGACATTGTGTTTCAGGAAGTTTGAGATCACAGGTGAGATTTTGAAGATGTCCAGTGATTTCAGAACCCATGAGCGTGGTATGGTGTCAAAGGCTTTTTTATAATCGATCCATGCAGAACTGAGATTTCTGTGTTTATTATGACAGTTCTCAAGGATCATACGATTAATCAAAAGTTGATCTTTGCAACCATATGAACCTCGTCGGCACCCTTTTTGTTCAATGGGGAAAAGATTGTTCTCCTCCAAAACACGTATGCTTTTTCCATGAGAATAGAGGTTAATAGTTGATAAGTGGTGGACAAGCAGGTTATGGGCCGAGAGTTTTTGGGATCTTTTGTTTCGTTGTTCTTTGGTAGAAGGTAGGTAATGCCACTTGCTATCCAATCAGGTGTATTTTTTGGATCTTTCATAATTCCATTAAACAGCTTGACCAATATATTGTGAGTGCACGGGAGTGAGGAAAGCCAGAAATTTGGCACCCTGTCTCTACCAGGAGATTTCCATTTATGAGATTTATTGAGTGCTGTCCTTAAGTCCGCTATAGAGATGTCTTCCCACGCCTGTTCTTCTAAATTTGTGTATGCTTTTTCCAGGCGACTAATCCAATCTACATTAGCATTATATGTCTTCTCATCACCCCAAATCTTACTCCAGAAGTTTTCAACTTCTTCTATGGTCTTCAATAATTATGTTTTTCTTCCCTACTTCTCTATAACAGGACTTGGCATTGGATGAGAACAACTTATTTTGCATGTAGAAGTTGTTTCGCTTCTCGAATCTACGAATTCATTGGGCTTTTACTTGGACTTTTTGTTTCAGAGATTCTTTTGTTGAAACTATTGCTTCTCTAGAAGACAGTCCATATTTTCTCTTTAGCTTTCTTACCTTCTTGGATCTTATATCATTTCCAGCGGTTAACTCACTCAATAAAGATATTTCTCCTCTCACTACGTCAATCTCCTTTTCGATTCTACTCCTCCAAATTGGTTTACCTCGAAGGTTCGACTTCTATTGTTTTTTTGGTGGTAAACAGCTTGTTTCAATTACTCTAGCAGATGCATAAATGATTTCATTTAACTCAGTAAGATCAGGTTCTAGTTCTTCTATGATTTCTTTTGTTACAGAATTACCAATCATTATTTGTTTTCTATTTTGGATTGTATTTGGGAGTTTTTAAAGTGGTTCTCTATCATTTATACTACAATGTCTTATTACTGCAAGGTCATTCAGTATTTTTTGCTTTAATTCCTTCATAGTGTCCCTGTGTTCTTCAGCAGATGTTTGGTTTTCAATTACTGTTTCTAAGTCCCTCTCCTGGCTATTTTCAGCGGGTTGGGCTTCTCATTTCTACAAATCTATTTGTGATTTGGTCAGATGGAGGTCTTTCAGTAAAGACTTGTGACTGGTTACTATCTCCAGGAGATTCTTCTGTTCTTTCATCATTTATATTTATGTCATTCTCCACAGCCTGCTTGATCGTAGTTAGTTCAGTGTCTGTGAGTCTATTATTTCTGAAGATATACCTCCTTACATTTGCCAACTTATTTCCATCCATATCACGTCTGCTAGCTTGATTCCGAGTTTTCCAGAGTTTGTAGAAGTTTAAAGTGTGTCTGTCTTGTGATGGCTTACCTAATGCATAGTAATATGCATATATTACTTCTTTATACTCTTCTCGGATCCATTTCATCCTTTTAGGTTTTTCTTTTTGAGGTGGTTTGGGTGGTGGATCTGGAGGGCTCGAGTTGGGGCAATCCCCGATCAAGTGACCATCCAGGTCCATAACTGGAGAAGAGTTTGTCCCAGAGGAGGACTTTTCGATCTCAGGTTGGCACCTTCCTGAGGGACGCGCTGCCTGATTAACCATAGGAAAACGATTTGGTATTGTGTATTAATTTTTATTTGTTCATCTCGCAGTACATGCTTGCGTTACGCATGGTATTGGACGTACGCATGGTATTGGACGTACATGGAAAGTTGCCCGGCTCTTTGGATAGTGCATTTGCTGGCTGGCACTGAGATCATTATTACTATTATAACAGTATAGTTATGGTCATTGCTGTTGTTGATTGAGGTGATATTGTAATGGTTGCAGCTGTAAGAGGTGTACGAGAATTTTTCTCAACTGTTCTTGTGGTGTGAGTGATGTTGGTGGTGGTGGCAGGGAGATTAATGCTGGGGGTGGGGGTGCTGGGAGTGGTAGTGGATATTATTATTATCCTCCTCCTCCCCCTCATTCTTCTTATTATTCTCCTCCCCCCTTCTTCTTCTTCTTCTTCTTCTTCTTCTTCTTCTTCTTCTTCTTCTTGGGAGGGTCGTGCAGGCAGAGTCCTCAAGCACGTCTTGCAGGTTGTCCTATCAGAAGCAACCATCTCCAATTGATCCTACTGGATTCCCAAGTGAGACCAGCCGAGCTCATGGATGTTATCTAACCCTCTTGCTCGGGGTCTACTCCCGGATCTCCTGTCTGTTGGTTTTGAGTGCTTTGTTAAAAATTTGGAATAATATGTATACACGTGTCATAATATATATATGTATATATATATATAATAAGGAGTTGACGGACCCAGCATATTTATCAATGCCAGGAGCGGTTGTATCTCAGCGTACTCCACGGGCGATGTAAGATACATTCCCAGAGTATACACATAGTTATTCGCTTCAATACAACACACGTAAAACGGGTGCCTATAATAGTTCCCGGACTCGAGTTTCGGCCGCACTAATGCACCAGTAAGGTGCACTGCACCATCCGTCTGCATATATTATGCAACAATGCATAATCGGCTTATGCGGCTTCATCAGCGGGTATCGCCTAATCAATAACCAATCGATCGACAGAATCCAAACACCAGCCCATGCCGGCCATGACTGTTTGTGACAACTAACACGGTAAAGCGATTAGCAACTGGCACCCGATACGACTCTATCTCTCAACTGGCCACCGATTTACACATTTTACGTGGTGGCGGGAGACTAGAAAACCAATCTTTTCGTTCCCGTTAAAAGCTCTCAGCCAACGTGTCTCACACACAAATTATTAAGAGGTGAAAAGATGGCTATTAGAAATAACAGTCCCACATCGATGTATAATAGAATGGTAGCATTCGGCTCATGTCTCCAAGTCCCATGGCTAGAGGAAAGCGATAGTAACAATAGTAGTGCCAAGAACCTTTAACAGACTTTAAATGCGATCATCAATTATATAGCAATATAGTAGCGAGCTGAAATGTGTCAGCCGCGTGCATAGAGAACCAGTCTATTTCACAACTTAAAAGAGTGAGAGATAAAATTAATAGCAGGAAAATAGAGCGCATATCAAAACAAAAACACAATAAAAAAGTGAAAAATTGTTTAACTTACTCTCAACAGTATGTATACATATATATGCGTAAGACCTGTGTAAGCACATCTAATCTAAAATATTGTATGTTCTATTTTTTTTATTCTTTAAAAAGTAGGTCATTGTTATTCGGACAATAACGATTCGATAGAGTATTATGTGGAACTACCAGCTCTTCAGTGCTTATACTTGATGGAAATTTGCATGAATAGTTTTAAAATGTATGATTCCAAAAAGCAGTCGTTTTTACGCTTCATATTGTGTGTTTTTTAAAAAAAAAATAATAGTATCATCAATTAAATTTATTTTTAATGATTTTTTTTCAGGAAACTGAATCCATTTTCTCCCCGTAAACTTCACACTGTCAGAATTTCTTATAGTTTCGGGTTATATATATTCTATTTATTTCATTAATTACATATTTGAGGGCGGTGGATTGGCAGTATCGGTAGAGGGTCGGGCGCCATGCTTTCCAGCATAGTTACGTCCCTTTACGATCTGAGTTCAAATCCCGCCGAGGTTGACTTTTCCTTTCATCCTTACGGGGTTGATAAAATAAAGTACGAGTAATACACTGGGTAATTGCTGGCCTTGTGCCTAAAGTAGAAACAATTAATTACATATTTGGTTTCTTGAATTCATAAACAAAGAAGTTGACAACTTATTACTTCATCCATTTCCATTGTACATATTTTCACATATTCCAAAGACTCGTGACAAGGAAGGGTATTCGTAACGGTAACATTTTCAACACATTTTAAATGGGGTTTTTTTCAACACATTTTAAACGTTTCTTTTCAAACCTGTATATGCTTCCCTAAACAAAACTTACCGACTACACCTAAATGGATATTTTCATAGAATTTAAACTAGCCATCAAGAATACAAGACACAATATAAAGGAAATGAATGCATTAATTAATGGTTTCTAATTCAGGCACAATGCCACATGTAGCTTAAAGGAATGTCGATTTAATCAACCTCAGTACTTGACTAGTATTTTATTTTATCGACCATGGATGAAAAGCAACGTAAAGAGCAGAAGGATTTGAACTCAGAACGTAAAGACCTGCAAAGGAATACCACGAGGCATTTTGTCCGACGCTCTGACAACTCTGCAAATCCATCACCGTCATGTATTATTCAATAAATGTATAAACACTAAAGTATCCGAGTTATATATTTCCCTACTGTAAAAATCATTGTGGATATGACCAGAAGTGGTGTTAGGTCCCTCTGATTACTTCTATATCTCTAAGACTACCATGGCAGTAACCCGTGTTTTGGTCTCTCAGACATAGCTATAGAAGATGTTTGGATTTTTCTAATCGAGGAAATTGTCGGCTTCTATGGTTTTAAGTTAAATGTGTATTTCAGAAATTCTGAAATATTTAAAACAACGCAGCTGAATATCTGACTGCGAAAGCTAATATTTCTTAATTTGTCTGACTTATTGTTGATAAAGTGGACCTATCAGAGCTGATATTCTCACAGACTTCAAGAAAGGTCGAAAGATTTTTTTAAATATCAAAGAAACATTTATATTCTTAATAACTATTCTAATGATTAATGATGTTAGATTTGAACCCCCATCAACAACACGAAACAGCTGAAACATACACGGAAGTGTAAGTTAGAGTAAGTTTCTAATAATAACTTGAAATATGTGTTTATATGTACTTGCATGTATGTTTTTATGTGCATATTTAATGTATATGAGTGTATACAGGTTTGTGTGTGTATATGCACCTGCATAAGTGTGTATGCATGTGTATATATAACTGTGTGTATTTATATTTATATGTAACCAATTATTATTGTTACCATTATTTCACCGAAGACTAGTTCTTTGGATTTACCTGTGACACGTTTTTAGTAATGTCTTCTGAAGACCTGTCAACTCTCCCCATCTGACGGGGAGATCTCCCACCCACTTTGGGTATAGTTTTCATTACGTGGATATAGTTTTCATTACGTAAAATCTCCCCATTTTGGGGCCCTTTTTTTCATGGTACTCCTCGTTCGGGTTTTTAGAGGTTGGCAGGTTTGCTTCGGTTAATTTCTCACCGAGCCTTCATTTAGTTAAACCCTGATAAGTGACGTAGATTGTTTTAGTATATTTATGGTAGGACTGAAATAACACACTACAAGGTATCAACTATCGGAATCTATATTTGAGTGAACAGAAGTAAAATGTCAACTGGGTGTACTAATATTATACCAAACAATG
Organism: Eledone cirrhosa; assembly: GCA_964016885.1. Lineage (NCBI taxonomy): Eukaryota > Metazoa > Mollusca > Cephalopoda > Octopoda > Eledonidae > Eledone > Eledone cirrhosa. The sequence goes on along the minus strand of OZ024743.1, from coordinate 358,161,720 downwards.
AATCAAAGCAAGTCGGTCTACACTTTTGTCCATACACAGGATAATCAGAATTTGTGTGTCACAGAGATAAAGAAAGTATTTATTATTTTTATTTATTTATCCCGCCGAGGTTAACTTTGCCTTTCATCCTTACGGGGTCGATAAAATAAAGTACCAGTAATGTACTGGTTAATTGCTGGCCTGGTGCCAAAAGTAGAAACAATTATTTTTATTTATTTATTCAAAGTAGTTTTTAGAATTGCTATATCCCTATGGTCCGCGAATTTTTTGGTTCACACTGTTTGAGTATATATTTAAGTGAACGTGAAGTGTGTGTGTGTGTGTGTGTGTGTGTGTGTGTGTGTGTGTGTGTGTGTGTGTGTGTGTGTGTGTGTGTGTGTGTGTGTGGATGCAGCATGTCTAAATGGTTAAAATGTTTGTGCTGCAGTCATTAGGTCTAGGACTTTGGGCAAATGTCATTTGTCGTAGCCTTGGCTCGACCCAATCTATGTGAATGGAACACATATATCGACAGTTATTTACTTTAGATTGTGTCCCTTTGGGAAGTCGATATTTTGTTTACTCGTCTGTGAGGCGAAATGTCTAATTTATGAGGAAGAAATTTACCAAATGTGAAAGATTAAAAACAATCTAATTCTATTTTTAAATAGATTTATTATTTAGTTTAAATAAATTAAGATATTTCCTGGATAGAACATTTGTTGGCAGCAACAAAGATACCAACCAGTTTTCGAGAGCCAACGGGATGCTTGTATGGGGCCGCTTAATATGATTTTAAAAGTGTTTATCAACGGTTCAGTCAGAGGAGGAAGATCAGCATTCACGATACTTTCCAGCCACCCCCCCCCACCTACAGACTGGTGGGAGTAAGGGAGAAAGTTATCCTCCGACCGGAGAACCATAGTATATTTTTTAATTCTTTTACTGGTTTTAGTCATTAGATTGCAGCCATGCTGGAGCACCTTCTTGAAGGGATACATATCGACCTCAGTGCTTACGTTTTCAAGCCTGGTACTTTTATTTGTCGAATTTACGAGGCATACACGTAAACCTAGACATGGACAAACACATACACACCTTACCTAACCGTTAGTTCCAATCTTAGATGTCTAAACAAGTATGCACGATCTTTGTGATAACACCCATTGTAATAAGATCTCGTGCAGTATGCGTTGCTGGACATTTTATTCCAGTTATTATTTTTAAATCCTATATAATTCTCTTGTAGTAACGCTTAGACTATGCTTCGCTGGTGAGGTTCAGTAAGACAGAAAAATGTCTGGAGTTATCACCATACTGCTAAAAATCAGCCTCAATTCCCGCTACATTCCATATTTAATTAATTTGCATTAATTATGATTTCGAGGCTATCTTTATGTTTTTGGATCAGAGCTGGTCATTTAGAACATAATTGTTCTCATTCGGTGGATTGGCAGTATCGGTAGAGGATCGGACGCCATACTTTTCAGCATAGAGTTACGGTTCTTTACGGTTTGAGTTCAAATCCCGAGGTTAACTTTGCCTTTCATCCTTGCGGGGGTCGATAAAATAAAGTACCAGCAATGCACTGGGATAATTGCTGGCCTTGTGCCAAAAGTAGAAACAATTATTAAGGATGTAATAAATATCATGGACACCCTCATATTTGTTGTGGTAAGCCGTGAGCTTTTAAAATTACATCCTTCATTGGTTCTACTTTTGGTACAAGGCCAGCAATTTGAAGGGAAGGGAAACATCGATTAAATCGACCCAGTGCGTCACTGGTACTTTATTTTATCGACCCTGTAAGGATGAAAGGCAAAGCTAACCACGAGGGGATTTGAATTCAGGACGTAAAGGAACGTAACTATATACCGCAAAGTATATTCGACATTCTACTGTTACTGACAATCCACCGCCCTATTACATCCTTTTGCAGCATAGAGTTACGGCCCTTTATGGTCTGAGTTCAAATCCCGAGAGGTTAACCTTGCCTTTCATCCTTACGGGGTCGATAAAATAAAGTACCAGTAATGCACTGGGATAATTGCTGGCCTTGTGCCAAAATTAGAAACAATTATTAAGGGTGTAATAGGGCGGTGGATTGGTAGTAGCCAATTTACTCTTCTTTTCTGTTGAGAAGTGTGAATGGTCGAGACAAGAAGAAATTGGATAAGTTGCGGCGCTGGTAATTTCTGCCTTGCAATCTCACAAGGACTGTCTAAGATCAACACACTGTGTATGGTAGGAATCTCAGTGGTTGTAAGTAGATTCCTCGAAATCCTGAGCTCTATAGACACGAGTAACGAACTGGAAGACGAAGAGGTAGAGGAAGAGAAGATAGGGTATTATTTGCCGATGGAGCAGCTTTCTGAGCGATTTACCCCTTTCACTACCATAAGGTAGCCAATGCCTTAGTCCACTACGTGGTATTTGTGTGCCTTTCGTGGGTGACCTCTATTGCAAGCACTTGAATAGGCTTCCTGATATGGAGTAATACGTTCTCTCGATGAACCGATCTTCCCAACACTTTCCTTTTCACGGTACCACTGTTTTGTTAGAAGGCACATTTGAAAAATGTTTCCCAGCGGACGCTGATCACAAGATAGTAAAATCACCCGACACAGTTAGTAAATCCCAGGAAGTCTGCTCTATTAGTTGGTGCACAATCTCCTATATTCTTCAGTTCCTTACTGGTACCCTGCTGAATGCAGTATTTCGAGAAGCTCATCTGCGTTCATAGACATCAAGCTAGACTATTTACATGAGTCCACTTACTGGTTAACAACAACTGAGACAAATCGTAAGCTAGGATTTACTCTAGACATACTGTCTCCCCCAGACTAAGCCATAAAAATGCCATTCCCAACGTGCATGTCCATCAAACTATATATATATCTTTTACAAGAGTCTAATTCATCACTGTAAGTAGTGCTAGTACTGTAAAAGGGGCGTTATCCTGCAATACTGAGTTTAAATTTCACGTCATAGAAGCACCTCTCCCTTTGGGTACGGTAAACCCCAAAGTCTTACAAATATCCTAAGAATGTTTTAAAAGGTAATAACTAAAGGAGTAATCTGATTAAAAATTGGGGGTGAACCCGCTAAATCAGCCTTATATAGAACATTTCGGCATATACTAAAGTCGCATAAATCCCAGTTAGATTTATAAGGCAGAGAGAAGACTGTGGACCATGAAGTACACCATATTTATGTCCCTAGAGGATTCTATCACAATCGATGAAACATATTCCCTGCTAACTGCAACCCCCAATTATATCGTCTTCACTTGTAACATCCCAAAGATAAAGGAAACAGTAATAAATTATTGTCTTTTGACGGTCTTATTGATTAAAACTAAAGAGAACTACCAACTGAAATTGTACATGTCTTAGTCTTCTTGTATTACTCCATTCACATCTTGGTAGATTGCTTTAGAGGAATTTAAAACCGACCTCAGTACTTGATTGATATTTCATTTTATTGTCTTGAGAAGGATGAATAGTTGATCTTGGCGAGATTTGAAGTCTTGACGTAAAGGGCTATAAGAAAAAACTGCAGGTCATTTTCCCGGCATTGTAACGATTCTGTCAATCCTTCGCCTACATATATGTGACGGTACTTCAAATTGAAGAGCCCAATTACCATTAAATTGTAGTAGTTGATTTATCATTATATTTATATTCCTTATCTACAAATTTACTTTGATAACTACTTGCCATAAATTACATACTCCTTTGAGGTGGGATGCATATCCTTTGCAAATGTGTCCATGGAATTTGTTATTGCTTTATTCTGCCATCATTCTACCTGAATATATTGTATTATACATATTGGTAAATGTTCACTTTTAACCGCTGTATCATTTATTTATGAACAGTATGAAAAATGATGTCTATTTTATTAAATAGCCCTATTCATGGAAAATTTGACCTTGCATATTTTATTGGAAGTGTGTGGAGAAAGTATGAGACAACAATGATATAATTGATAGAGAGGAAACAATTAAGAAAGATAATTTTCAAAGAAAAATAGACCACACTCCTCTTCCAAAATAACATCTTCATTCTAGATCACACATCCGTCTCAAAGTCATCTAGACACAGAAATGAATAAGTTGGATAATTCTACAATAACATATTTCACTCCTACATTACAATAATATCTAATAGACTGTTTATAACAGGCATCTCTTGTCCAGGCTCCACACTATATTACAACTGTACTTTGAAAAATGTACCTGCGCACATGAAGAATATATTTTACATATCATTCATCTCATTCATCAGCAACAAAGACTTTCGGTTCATCTGACTAAAAATCTTCCTTCCACCTTAGTATATCTGCTCTTCTCTTTTTAGACTTTTGAAACTAATCTAGTAGCAACGACATGACTCAAACCATTTATTTATCACTTTACCTTTCAGGTCATCTTTCTCGGAAGTAATCATCTTCAGTGACCACATTGTACATAGTTCCACGTGTTTAACTCTCACGCCTACATAATTGGCATAGAGGTCGCATCATTTTCTATCTGCACCCGTTAGTATTGTCACCTGCACATGACTCTCTAAACAATGTAAACCTTTTTATCACCTCCAAATGTAACCTTTACACAACCATCACCAATTTTGCACGCATTAATGTGCCAGATCATTAATTAACCAAAGTAATCTATCTTATAACATTGTACTCCATAACAATTCCTATTTGCCCAGTGTCTTGTACTTTATGTCAGCTAACGTATCAAGATTTTGACAGCTAAGTAGGCGACCGAAACCATAATCTTAGATATGTTCCTTCATGCTTCTCACGATCAAAGCCCATGGCTGCAAACCCACAAGTTGTTGATCAGTATAGACGGTGTAAATGTATAAGAGAATCTAGTCCGAGATATATGTGATAGAAAATATTAGTTTACACTTCTTTCTTTTATGTGCCAAATGATGCTTCCTACACCGAGCAATCTTAAATATGGGATAAGGTAGCCTCTGATACATGCTGAAGATACATGTTGAATATCTCACTTTCATTACATATTCTGTTATTTCAATAGCTCTGAAACATTATTGTACATTGTGTTACAACAGGGCCATGAAACTTTAGTTCGATGAAGTGAGAAGACTATGTATAGTTGTCAGTTTTAGGGAAGTCGATATTCAATTCACAGAGGGGGTAAGTTTTGACCAATAAGAATTTGTCTGATTTCGGTTCCAGTTCCAATGAGAGGTACGTTGGAGTATATTTTGAGAAAATTATTATTCCCAAGCCTTATTTGTTCAAAACCATAATCATTTAGTACAAAAGGATGCCATTTAAATAAAGATGTCTACAGAAAACCAATATGGAAAATATTCAAACATAAGATGCTTACGTATGCTGATTTCTTGGAAGTATGGGGGATTTGTTGGAGCATGAGAGTGCAATTGCACTGAGTTTTGTGTAGAGGTATGAAACCGTGATTGTGTTGGTAAGCTTTGCTGGAAGGAGCAGTAATGTAGTGAGTTGACAAAATCATTCTATTCAATGAACAACTGAACATGGAAATAAACCGCAGAAAATTACATACATGCTCGCGTGCACAATCCCCGCAACATATAAATTTTGAAACTAATATCCTTCATATATATGACTAACGCATGTGCACTCTCTACACGCTTGCATATGTACTGCTAGTGTCCTCATTCTTCTTCAAGGCCTCTTTAATTATTAGACTATTCCCTTGTATTATCTGTTGCAGGTAATCCACTGTGCTTTTAATTTTAATTTGAATTATTGTACAATTCTCGTATAATATATGTCGCATCCATTCCACCCTGTAAATACGAAACTGTTGTTCACAACATCAATATATATGTATCTATATGATTGTTCAGTTGAATAGGAGGTTAATTATATTTACAAACATTGCTAATGCTCCGATAACTCCAAACGAAAGTTTGGAAGAAACGATTGTCAGCAATAAAATGATTTGAACATAACTTTGATAATTGTGTAATTTATATATATGTATATATATATATATTATATATATATATATATATATATATATATATATATATATATATACATTTATATATACATAAATAATTCGAAGTTTGAAAGCTACGACAATGCGGGTTTGGACGGAGAATAATTAAATTCTGAGGAACAGGGGTTGTTTTTTTACCTTAATTTATTCGTATGCTCTGATATTTCGAGATTAATATCTTTTCTTCCGAGGAAAATAAAGGAACTATTCCAGTGTCCGATGCTGGCCGGAAGTGGTTTTATTTTTTTTCTAACCTCTTTTGTTTAAAATTAAGGTCTGGACAGGTCAAAGGGGCACAGTGTTGTTTCCCTTTAAATCCGCTTAGACGCATATATATTAATACGCGCTGACACACACGTGCATGCATACATGTATGTGTGTAAGCACGCAAATACGTAAACACGCATGGATAGAATCGTGTAAACACGTGAATGCATATACTCGATTTCTCATTGATGGATAATGTGGTCGTAAGGGGGCTTATGCGTAGAGTCTAGTGGCCTTCTAAGTTCGCTGTTGTGTGCCTAGTTCTATATTGTGTGCTTAGTTCTAGTCTATAATTGATTTGTGGGTGTGTCCTGGCTATGATTAATGCTTCCTTAATTCTGAGATTGCCGAAGTTTCTTTCTTTCGTTTCAACCTTAACTGTTATTTTTTTGGTGGTGTTTTTGCATTTCTCTAAGTGTTTCTTGAATGAGGAAGCGTTAGTGTTAATGTCTTCTTTAATCCTGATATGTAAGTGTCGGATGGTGATACCCATATAGTGGTTGTCGCATTTATCACACTGGAATCTCTACACGACGTATGCTTCATGGCATATGTCTGTGTTATCGATGGGGCAGTTGGCCAGCGTGCAGCTCCTGTTGTGTTCTCCATGTCGTCTCCTAGGTAGTGAGCTAGTTGTAAGTCTAGTCCTTTTCTTCGGATGGCCCTGAGGATGGCTTTTGTTGTGTCATCACTGAAACGTGGGAGCTTTAGGAAGCAGGTGTTGGTGGAGGTCGTGCTTCCTATTTCCTATAGGTGTTTCCTATTTCTAACGCGGGTCACGGTGGATGTCGGGTAGCCGTTTAGCTTCAGCATATCCAAGAAATGTGTGGTGTATGTATCTCGGTCTCCTGTGGTGCTGCATTTATTCCGGATACGTGTCAGTTCATTCCTTATGTATCCGGCCTTGGTACCAAGGGGGAGGACGAACAGGTCCCTGCTGGCAGCTTTTCTGTAGAAGCTGGTGTGGATGCCACCTTTTCCCGTTACCCTGAGTTGGAAGTCTTGCAGGGAAAGGGATCCAGTGTCATCGGGGTGTTCCATGCTGAACCTTACGTTAAGGTCCATGCTGGAGAATGCCGTGTATATTTTGTTTGCTTCTTCACGGGATGGTGTAAGAATGAGTATGTCATCTACATATCGGGCGAAGAAGGCACAGGAGTGGCAGGTGTCGAGGGCCCGACGTTCCAGCTGGTTCATATAAGTGATGGCCAGCAGGCCCGATAGGCTGGATCATAGGTAGTCCTGTTCTCTGTCTGTATGTGTGGTGGTGGAAGGTGAAGTATTATCCACCGTGATAGTTAGAAGGTGATGTATGTCTGCCGGGTGGAGGCCGGAGTAGTAAATATTCTCGAAGACTATGCAGTCAGTCAATAGGTTGACAGTTGATGTGTACTGAAGAGCGGAAGTGGTATGGGATGGGTGCTGTATGTGTGTGTTGGTAGTAAAGGAGTGTTGTGTGAATGTTGGAGTGGCCGTGTAGTATGGTTGAGTATGTTAGTATGACTAGTTAGTTAATTAGTACTGTTTCTAACAGTGGAATGTGTGTATTTGTCCATGTGGAATGTGTGTCCTTGTATGTGTGTTGGTATGCGTTGGGGGGGGGGGTAGTGCAATAGTGAGAGTCGTCTGTTAGTATAATTGATTAGTTAATTAGTAACGGTAGTTAAATTATATATATGTATCATCGTTGTAACTAATTTATTAGTTTTGTTCGTGTATGTGGGTGTGTGGGTGAAGTAGTAGTGCACATGTATTGGTGTGAAAGTGGAAGGTCGCTGATGAACGGGATAAAAGAAAAGGGATAGTGAGTTAAGGCCGTTCCCGCTGCAGGTCTGGAGAGAAAAAATAATCCGATGCTCTGTTCTTTTGTGTGAGTCCAGGGTTACGAAACAATGAAACTGAAATCAGTGAGGTGGTGGGTTGAGTATCCGGCGGAGAGGAAATGTCGGGCGAGCGGAGACTGGTTGCCGAGCCGGTTGCTTGGCGTACCTGTCCCCTAGTTGACTTGACGACC
>OZ024743.1:358098429-358145929 GCA_964016885.1 Eledone cirrhosa | reverse complement strand
AGCGTGGTGGCAGTGGTATAGTTGTTGTGGTGGTGGTAGTAGCATGGTGGCATGGTTGTTGTTGTTGTGGTGGTAGTGGTATGGTTGTTGTTGTTGTAGTGGTAGTAGCATTATGGCAGTGCTATAGTTGTTGTTGTTGTGGTGGTGGTGGTAGCATGGTAGAAGTGGTATGGTTGTTGTTATGGTGGTAGTAGCATGGTGGTAGTGGTATGGTTGTTGTTGTGGTGGTGGTAGTAGCATGGTGGTAGAGGTATGGTTGCTGTTGTTGTGGTGGTGGTAGTAGCATGGTGGCAGTGGTATAGTTGTTGTGGTGGTGGTAGTAGCATGGTGGCATGGTTGTTGTTGTTGTGGTGGTAGTGGTATGGTTGTTGTTTTTGTAGTGGTAGTAGCATTATGGCAGTGGTATAGTTGTTGTTGTTGTGGTGGTGGTGGTAGCATGGTAGAAGTGGTATGGTTGTTGTTATAGTGGTAGTAGCATGGTGGTAGTGGTATGGTTGTTGTTGTGGTGGTGGTAGTAGCATGGTGGTAGAGGTATGGTTGCTGTTGTTGTGGTGGTGGTAGTAGCATGGTGGCAGTGGTATGGTTGTTGTTATAGTGGTAGTAGCATGGTGGTAGTGGTATGGTTGTTGTTGTGGTGGTGGTAGTAGCATGGTGGTAGAGGTATGGTTGCTGTTGTTGTGGTGGTGGTAGTAGCATGGTGGCAGTGGTATGGTTGTTGTTGTTGTTATAGGGGTAGTAGTATGGTGGCAGTGGTATGGTGGTTGATGCAGTGGTGGTAGTAGGATGGTGGTAGTGGTATGGTTGTTGTTGTTGTAGTGGTAGTAGCATGGTCGTAGTGGTATGGTTGTTGTTGTGGTGGTGGTAGTACTAGCATGGTGGCAGTGGTATGGTTGCTGTTGTTGTGGTGGTGGTAGTAGCATGGTAGGAGTGGTATGGTTGTTATTGTTGTGGTGGTGGTAGTATGGTGGTAGTGGTATGGTTGTTGTTATTGTGGTGGTGGTAGTAGCATGGTAGGAGTGGTATGGTTGTTATTGTTGTGGTGGTGGTAGTATGGTGGCAGTGGTATGGTTGTTGTTGTTGTTGTGGTGGTAGTAGCATGGTGACAGTGGTATGGTTGTTGTTGTTGTGGTAGCATAGTGGCAGAGGTATGGTTGTTGTTGATGGCGTTGGTGTCGTTTGTGTTGTTGGTGGTGTTGTTGGTGGTGTTGGTGATGTTGTTGTTGTTGGTGTTGTTCTTGTTGTTGGTGTTGTTGGTGTTGTCGTTGTTGGTGTTGTTGCTGGTGTTGTTGGTGTTGTTGGTGGTGTCGTTGTTGGTGGTGTTGGTGTTGCTGGTGGTGGTGCTGGTGTTATTGTTGGTGTTGTTGTTGTTGGTGTTGTTGGTGTTATTGGTGGTGTCGTTGTTGGTGTTGTTGTTGGTGTTGTTGGTGTTGTTGTTGGTGTTGTTGTTGTTGGTGTTGTTGGTGTTATTGGTGGTGTCGTTGTTGGTGTTGTTGTTGGTGTTGTTGTTGGTGTTGTTGGTGTTATTGGTGGTGTCGTTGTTGGTGTTGTTGTTGGTGTTGTTGTTATGTTGTTGTTGTTGGTGTTGTTGTTGTTGGTGTTGTTGGTGTTATTGGTGGCGTCGTTGTTGGTGTTGTTGTTGGTGTTGTTGTTGGTGTTGTTGTTGTTGGTGTTGTTGTTGTTGGTGTTATTGGTGGTGTCGTTGTTGGTGTTGTTGTTGGTGTTGTTGGTGTTGTTGTTGGTGTTGTTGGTGTTGTTGGTGTTATTGGTGGTGTCGTTGTTGGTGTTGTTGTTGTTGGTGTTGTTGGTGTTATTGGTGGTGTCGTTGTTGGTGTTGTTGTTGTTGGTGTTGTTGGTGTTGTTGTTGTTGGTGTTGTTGTTGGTGTTATTGGTGTTATTGGTGGTGTCGTTGTTGGTGTTGTTGTTGTTGGTGTTGTTGTTGTTGGTGTTGTTGGTGTTATTGGTGGTGTCGTTGTTTGTGTTGTTGTTGTTGTTGGTGTTGTTGGTGTTGTTGGTGTTGTTGTTTGTGTTGTTAGTGTTATTGGTGGTGACGTTGTTTGTGTCGTTGTTGGTGTTGTTGTTGGTGTTGTTGTTGGTGTTGTTGGTGTTGTTGGTGTTGTTGGTGGTGTTGTTGTTGGTGGTATTGGTAGTGTTGTTGATGTTGTTGTTGGTGGTGTTGGTGGTGTTGTTGGTGGAGTTCTTGGTAGTGGTGTTGTTGGTGGTGTTGGTGGTGTTGTTGGTGTTGTAGGTGTTGGTGGTGGTGGTGTTGTTGGTGGCGGTGTTGGTGGTGTTGTTGGTGTTGGTGTTGGTGGTGTTGTTGGTGTTGTTGGTGTTGGTGGTGGTGGTGTCGTTGTTGTTGGTGATGGTGGTGTTGTTGGTGTTGGTGGTGTAGTTGGTGGTGTTGGTGATGGTGTTGGTGGTGTTGTTGGTGGTGTTGGTGGTGTTGGTGTTGTTGGTGGTGTTGTTGGTGGTGTTGTTTGTGATGTTGGTGGTGTTATTGGTGGTGTTGTTTGTGGTGTTGGTGGTGTTGGTGTTGGTGGTGTTGTTGGTGGTGTTGGTGGTGATGGTGGTGTTGTTGGTGGTGTTGGTGGTGTTGTTGGTGGTGTTGTTGGTGGTGTTGGTGGTGTTGATGGTGGCATTGTTGATGGTGTTGTTGGTGTTGTTGATGGTGTTGGTTGTGGTGGTGTTGTTGGTGGTGTGTTGGTGTCGTTGTTGGTGTTGTTGATGGTGGTGTTGGTGGTGTTGTTGGTGTTGTTGTTGGTGTCGTTTCTGGTGGTGTTGTTGGTGTTGGTGATGTTGGTGATGTTGTTGGTGTCGTTGTTGGTGTTGTTGTTGGTGGTGTTGGTGGTGTTGGTGGTTCTGGTGTCGTTGTTGGTGTTGTTGTTGGTGTTGTTGGTGTGTTTTGGCGTTGTTGGTGGTGTTGTTGTTGGTGGTATTGGTGGTGTTGTTGATGTTGTTGTTGGTGGTGTTGGTGGTGTTGTTGGTGGAGTTCTTGGTAGTGGTGGTGTTGTTGGTGGTGTTGGTGGTGTTGTTGGTGTTGTAGGTGTTGTTGTTGGTGTTGGTGGTGTTGTTGGTGTTGTTGGTGTTGGTGGTGGTGGTGTCGTTGGTGGTGTTGTTGGTGGTGTTGGTGGTGTTGTTGCTGCTGGTGGTGTTGGTGGTGTTGTTGGTGGTGTTGGTGGTGTTAAAATGGAGGGAGTGTTAGTGGTATTCCTAGTTATGGAGGTGGTGGTAGTGGTGGAGCCTTTGGAGTTAGTAATAGTGGTGGTGGATTTGATAGTATGATAGTAGTGGTGATAGTGGTGTTATTGATGGTGGTATTGAATGTGTTGCTGGTGGCTGTGGTAGGAATGATAATGTTGAAGATAGTGGTGGTGGTGACGATGGTGGTGGTTGTGCTGGTGTTCCCGTAGTGATGGTGGAGGTAGGTTTAATGGTTGTAATGGTGATCTTTATGGTGGTAGTTCAACTGGTGGAGATTTCTATGTTGGCGATGGTGATGTAGGTGTAGGTGGTAGCGGTGGTGGAGGTGGTGGCATTCATGCTAGTTGGAGTTGACATTGGGGTGGTGACGTAAGTGGTTGTGATGGTGAATGTAGAAGAGATGATGGTGTCGTGGTTGTATAGGTGATGGTTGTAGTGGTGATGGAGGTTGGTGGTTAGTGGTGGTGCTAATGGTGATGGTGCTAATGGTGGTGAAAGTGGTGTAGGTGTAGGTGATAGTGATAGTGGCGTCAGCGTTGATGATGGAGGTGGTGTAGTGGCGGTGACATAAACAGTTGTGGTGGTGACAGTAATAGTGGCGGTGACGCTGGCGATGGTACCAGTGGTGACTGTAACGATGATGCTGGTGGCGGCGGCGGCAGTGATAGTGGAGGGGATGACAATAGAACTGCTTACAGTTCTTGATGTGATATTTGACCATTCTCACGCTATTTACGAATAATCAATTTATTCAGACAAGGATTGAATTTGCTCTTCGTTGCCAACAGAATAATAAATTCATGAACGGACACAGTCGACAGACACACAGACAGATCAGTACACCGACCGACAGACAGACAGATAGGCAGATCGACTAGTTGTTGTAAAGGCAGGAATTGAAACGGAGAAATACAATCAAATAAATAGACAAACAAATGAATATATTTAGCGATATTGAAATAGGGTGAAGGCGCGTGGCTTAGTGGTTAGGTCGTGAGTTCAGTTCCGGATCAAGCAGCGTATTTTGTCCTTGAGCAAGACATTTTATTTCACATTTCTCCAGTTCACTCAGCTGGGAAAATTGAGTACCAGCTGGGTGTTAACTCAGCAACTAACTGGAAGTCGTTCGCCTGTGACAACATAGGTATCCAGCTGTATCTGCTTCTACATTTCCGTTGGACAACAATGGTGGCGTGGAGAGGGAAGACTGACATGCATGAGTAACTGTTGGTCTTCCACAAAACATCTTGGGGCGAAATATTCCAGATACAAACCCATGGTCGGTCATAACTGAACGCCGCCGTAATTTAAATAGTATGAATGCAGCCTATCCGGGTGGTTCAGAAGTTCCCTTCACAAACATTACGTTCCAATTTCGATTCCTCTACGTAGAAACTTCAAGCAAGTATCCTTCACTATACTCCCAAGTGGATTCAAGCCTTTTGGATGACATTAGGTAGACTGAAAGTGTTTGGAAGCCCGTCTGATAGACTGTACCTGAATTGAAAGGACCAGCCTTGTCACACATCATATCACGTTGAATCAGAAAACAATGCGTTATGAGCAGATGTGTCTGTGGAATATTCAGTCACAGCAGACCTGCCAAACTCTACCCGTCAGTCATGGAGATCTCCCACCCACTTTGGGGTGTGTGAGAGATGTCTTCTCTTGTGAAAATGGGTATAACATTCATTATGTAAAATCTCCCCATTTTGCCTCATATCTCCCCGTTTTGGGGTACTTTTTTTCATAGTACTACCCGTGTGGGCTTATAGAGGTTGGAAGGTCAGCTCTTAATTTAATGAGTAGGCTCTTCTGTTGATCGAACAACTGGAAGACTCATCATCTAAACCGACAGACATCTATCTACTTTATATTAAGAAAATTATAATAAATAAGTAAACCTGCGATGAACCGAGGTTTTAGGTCCGGTTTTGATTTCAATCAGAAGTCAATTTCGCTTCATTTCTATCGGTAGCCTATATAATTTGTCCCGTTTGATCATAGACTTCTCGGCCTTCTCTTGGGCTAAACAGGAACATCAAATTAAATTACTAGGTCAAAATACCGACTCACAGCGGCTAATATATATATATATATACTAATAAAAAGGACGATTGTTAGATCTTCATTACGTTTATTGAGTTGTGATGCGCGTTTCGCTATTGATCAGCTCAAGGTTCGATCTGTATCGATCTGGCCCGACTCTAGAATCAAAAGCTCGTCGGACTTCTGTTATGGTAATGACAGAAGCATTCTATCATTACCATAACAGAAGTCTGACGAACTTTTGATTCCAGAGTCGAGCCAGATCGATACAGATCGAACCTTGAGCTGATCAATAGCGAAACGCGCGTCACTACTCAATAAACGTAATGAAGACCTAAAAAATCTTCCTTTTTATTATTAGTATTACACTCTATACTTACTGGAAACTACGCATCGAGTGCTCACTCTGGTGAGCCTATATATATATATATATATATATACAGAGAGAGAGAGAGAGAAAGAGAGTATCGGTAGAGGGTCAGACGCCATGCTTTGCAGCATAGAGTTACGGCTCTTTATGATCTGAGTTCAAATCCCGCCGAGGTCAACTTTGCCTTTCATCCTTATGGGTCGATAAAAAAAAGTACCAGTCACGCACTGGGGTCGATTTAATCGACTTTCCCCTCCCCCCAAATTACTGGCCTAGTGCCTATATAAGAAACCACTATTTAACGGCCCCTGGGCGGTGGATTGGTAGTATCGTTAGAACGTAATACGCCATGCTTTGCAGCTTAGAGTTGCGGCCTTTATGGTCTGAGTTCAAATCCCGCCGGCATTAACTTTGCCTTTCATCCTTACGGGGTCGATAAAATATAGCACCAGTAATGTACTCCCCCAGAATTGCTGGCCTTGTGACTAAATCATAAACCATTATTTAACGGTCCCTCTTCCCACATTGTACATAATTGTTTCTACTTTAGGCACAAGGCCAGCAATTACCCAGTGCATTACTGGTACTTTATTTTATCGACCCCGTAAGGATGAAAGGCAAAGTCAACCTCGGCGGGATTTGAACTCAGATCGTAAAGGGATGTAACTATGCTGGAATGTCATTTATAACCTTATGTTTGTTAACTGCTGCCTACCCTTCATCAAAATAGGAAGTAACCTTTTAACAATGTCAACAAATCTCACTGTACAACAACTTTAATGTTTGCGATAATAGTTAAATATCAAGGGTAATTTTAAGGTTTATTCTAACATTAAAGCTAAATACGTTATTTTAACGATTACAATAATATTAAAACGAAAGTTAAGTACCAGCTTATTTAATGTTTTCCACAGAATTAAAGCATTGATATATTTTTAAGGACTACAATAAAATTAAAGCCCAAAACAGCCTTGCTTGTTTTAATATTTATAATTAATTTAAAGCTTCAATATATATCTAAATTAAATATGATGTCTTAAAGTCAACACTGAGACTAAAGCTAATTACAATATTCAAGTGTCTAAAATAAATTCATTCACCTAAATACAGCATATATATTTTTCTTAGTTTATACGGTAAAACTATGTTTTTTGTTTACAGTTTATTTTAGAAAAATGTGCGAAGTATGAAACGATACTAAAATCAATTAAAATAAAGCTTGTGCCAAGTTAAACTGTTTTATGTGGTTAAGACGTTCGCTTTGTTGTCACGTAATTCCGGGTTCGAACCTATTACGTAACACTTTGGCCAAGCGTCTTCTACTAAAGCTTCGTGTTGACGGATTGTTCGTGGATGGAAATTCTACAGAGGAATGTAATGTGTGTGTGTATATATATATATATATATATATATATATAATTTTCAACAGTAATACTATACTATACTATATATTTTGAACAGTAATACTATACTATATATTTGCAACAGTAATACCGTACTATATATTTTCAACAGTAATACTGTACTGTTCTATATATTTTCAACGGTAATACTGTACTATATATTTTCAACAGTAATACTATACAACACAGACGGCTTATCGTCTGTTTATCCAAGCGAAGCTAGGTACGTCAGCTATATATATCTATATCTGGATGCCGTAGAACACGCCAATGGTAGCCGGGCGCCAGCTGGACGGGCCAGCTAGTATATATATATATATATATATATATATATATATATATATATATATATATAATGAATTAAATAGATTAAAAACCGACAGAACCATTACAATTAAAGAGGCTGATAAAGGGAGTACAGTAGTCCTAATGGAGACAGAATTCTATATCAACTTAGCGCTCTCAACTTTGGAAAACGAAACATACTACGAAAAGGCTGAACACTACAATCAACAGAAAATTATGAGAAACCTAAAAACTCTAATCAACCAATACAAAGAAGGACTCACTAACAAGGAATTCAGCTTCATCACAGACTTCACAAGTAAATCCAGCCTTTTCTACGGTATCCCTAAAGTACATAAAAGCGAATCAATCAGTAAGGCATGCAAGGAAGCCACAGACATAGTCATCAATGTCCCCTCACCCAATGATCTCAAATTAAGACCTATAATAGCAGGCCCCGCTTGCGAAACGCACCGTCTTAGCAACTTCATTGATACCCTTCTCAAACCCTTCCTCAAGCACATCAAAAGCTATATAAGGGACGACCTAGATATGCTCAATCACCTCCCTAATATGCCACTTTCTGAACAAACCCTACTAGTGACGTTCGATGTAGTCAACCTATACTCCAACATCCCCCACAACCTAGGAATAGAAGCTATCCAATTCTGGCTGGATAATTTCCACAATGAACTCCCACAACGCATCAAAAAAGAATTCGTGATAGAAGGACTCAAATTTATCTTGGAGAACAATTACTTCGTTTTCAATAACAAACCCTACAGGCAGAAATCTGGGACCGCTATGGGAACGAAAACAGCCCCTACTTATGCCAACCTAGTCATGGGATACCTGGAAATCACCCTCTACACTAAAGTCCTAAACAAATTTGGAAACACCCTCCACTTACACATTGAAAGGAACTGGAAGCGATATCTAGATGACTGCTTCATCCTTTGGCACGAAAACATCGAAAAACTTAAAGAATTTCACACCCTTATAAATGGGCTCAACACAAATATTAACTTCACGATGGAATACAGCCATCAACAACTCCCCTTCCTCGACATCCTCATTAAGATCCATAACAAAAAAATAGAAACAGACATATACTACAAGCCCACAGACTCCAAGCAATACCTCCCCTTCAACTCTTGCCACCCTAGACACGTTAAAATTAATATTCCCTACAACTTAGCCAAGAGAATCTGTACTATAGTCTCCAATAAAAACATCTGCTACTTACGGCTACAAGAACTAAAGGACACACTCATAGGCAGGGACTACCCTGCATCACTAATTGACAATGGAATCCAACGTGCCCTAAAACTCAGTACCCAGGACCTTAGACACCCTAAAGTAAATCAACCAAAACTAAAAGCTCTTCCATACATCTCCACACACAACCCCCTCAACAATGAGGCCTTTGACACCATCCTCCAGAACATCCCTGTATTGAAAAAGGACCATAGAATGAATCAAATTCTACGAACACACGATATCATAAAGAGCAAAAGACAATCCAAGTCAATGAAAAACATCTTAACACATGGCAAAGTACTGCCAACCACAACAACGAAACCCACAGTAAAAAAATGCGATAGACCCAACTGTGGCATTTGCATCAACCTAATAGAGGGTTCGGAATTCTATTTCAAAGATGGACAACGTTTTATAGTAAAACACAATTTCACATGTGCATCGGAAAATCTAATATATGTATTAACTTGTTCAGGTTGTCGAGAACAATACATAGGCCAGACCAAAAACAGCCTCCACCAACGCATGACTGTCCATAGATCCCAAATTAAAATACGGGAATACAGGAAAATACCACTGAGTGAACACATTGATACCTGTGCCGCCCAAAATCATCCCAACTTCAGAATCTTTCCCCTCTACAAATTTAAAGATAATGCCACCCACACCCAGCGCATCAGCAAGGAATCTTACTTCATTAACAAATACGGACCCCGTCTAAACACTTCTCCCTAAGACGAACCCACAACATACACACGTCAACATACATACCTACATCAGCACACATCTCTACCCACATATAAACACAATGACACACGTAAACACACATGCTCTATGGTGCAATACAAGAAAATATATGTGCATATATATGTATGTATATATGTATATATATATATATATATATATATGTAGTGAATATATGTGTGTGTGTGTATATATATATATATATAGTGAATATCATTTCACACCTTTTATTGTTAAGATTTTTGATGTTCTATTAAGAGAACCGATTTTACTGAAAAAATCGAATAATGTACACCATTTTACCAGGGGGAAAAAAATACTGGTCCACCCACACACACACACACACACACATATATACACAAACACATACACACGCGTACATCAACATACAAAGAGACTTATACACACACACACACACACACGCACTTCTCCGTATAAGACAAAAGCTGAAAAATATCTTTTGACCTTCGAATGACTCTGCTATATATATACACACACACACACACACACACACACTTATCTTAATAGCCATTTGACACACATCGCTGCTGGCCATTGTCGCAGCATCGAACACCTTACTACTACTACTACTACTACACACACACACACACACACACACACACACACATATTTGTTGTGAAAGAGTCATTTCTCAATCTTGGCGCAAAACCAATTTTTTATCCACATGACCTCTACCGACCAATCAAAATTGTTTTGACCAAGAATTTTTGCTGGAGCCACTTTTTTAACATTTTAACATAAAAACAGTCTTGGCGCAAAATCAACTTTTTACATTCACATGACCTCTACCGACCAATCAAAATTGTTTTGACCACAAGCATTTTTGCAACACAAAAATAACGCTGGAGCCACTTTTTTAACATAAAAACAGGTAGAATTCCCAAAACTAATCAGATCAGAGCAAACAGCACGGACACTCTATCTCAAAATAATTTTTGAAAAGCATTTAGAAATGCGCAACCGGTAAAAACTTAAAAACTTAAAACCACAACTGAATACTAACCCATACAATCACTAATACTCTTTTATTCCTAATTAAACCATTTTTCAACTGTGAACAATTTGTCAGCATTTTCTATTCCGTTTACCAATATATATATATATATATATATATATATATATATAGGAACGAGTAGGACCCCGACGGCTGAGCTCAAGCCGTTTCGACGGCTAATTCAGGACTAAGTGAAAATTTATCCTGGTATTTGAATAGCCGAACTTCTCAAGGGGTAATTCCATATATGGGCAAAGTGATTGTCACAGGGATTGGTCAAAAAGTTAGTAGTTGAGACATAATAATTCTATGATGGCAATTTGTGGGGGGAAGGGGTAGCTAAACCTGCCAGTAGGAGAAAGAGGGAGAGGGGGTGGAGGAGACCCATTCATGCGTTGATAGTGCCGGCTACAGCTGGGCGTGAGGTCAAAGAAGATACTAGGGAGGGGGATGGGGAGGAAGTCGAAACAGTAAGTAGAACAATGAGGGGTAAATATATATTTAAAAAAAAATATATATATATAATATATTTCTTTAGCACAACAATAGTGAAAGATTTAGGTCGTAGTAACCAGAATTCATTTATTTTCTTTTTTACATTTAATAGCTTTTTAACACTGTTTTTTTTTTCTTTTTTTTTCCATATATTTACCCCTCATTGTTCTACTTACTGTTTCGACTTCCTCCCCATCCCCCTCCCTAGTATCTCCTTTGACTCACGCCCAGCTGTAGCCGGCACTATCAACGCATGAATGGGTCTCCTCCTCCCCCTCTCCCTCTTTCTCCTACTGGCAGGTTTAGCTACCCCTTCCCCCCACAAATTGCCATCATAGAATTATTATGTCTCAACTACTAACTTTTTGACCAATCCCTGTGATAATCACTTTGACCATATATGGAATTACCCCTTGAGAAGTTCGGCTATTCAAATACCAGGATAAATTTTCACTTAGTCCTGAATTAGCCGTCGAAATGGCTTGAGCTCAGCCGTCGGGGTCCTACTCGTTCCTATTACCCACTCTACTACCCTAAGTATTGAGTACTTTGGTGCGTTATGGTCCACCTGGTTCCTTACCACATTTCTTTCGTTATATATATATATATATATATATATATATAATGAATTCGAAGTTTACTTGTCCCAATAACTTTATTTAATTATTGCTCGCACCAACCAGAGGTATATGACTTTTAAAGCGATGAAATACCAATGAAGGTTGGGAAATCACTGATGAAGGACTAATTTTATTCATATGTAACCCATGTGCAACCACGCAGCACCCCATTTTTCTTATATATATATATATATATATATATATATATATATATATATATATATATATATATATATATATATATATATATATATATATATATAGGGGATTTGTAGTTTACTTGAAGCATTGTATATGGTATAAAGAATTCGAAGTTTGAAAGCCACGACAATGCGAGTTTGAACGGAGAATAATTAAATCGTAAGGAACAGAGGTTGTTTTTTTTTACCTTAACTTATTCGTATGCTCTGATATTTCGAGATTAATATCTCTTCTTCTAAGGAAAATAAAGGAACTATTCGGCCAGCATGGTATAGCAAGCCACACCGGTCACTGGAATAGTTCCTTTATTTTCCTCGGAAGAAGAGATATTAATCTCGAAATATCAGGACATACGAATAAATTAAGGTAAAAAAACAACCCCTGTTCCTTACGATTTAATTATTCTCCGTTCAAACCCGCATGTCGTGTCATCAAACTTCGAATTCATTATATATATATATATATATATATATATATATATATATATATATATATATATATATATATATATATATATATATATATATATATATATATACATATATATATACTAGCTGGCCCGTCCGGCTGGCGCCCGGCTACCATTGGCGTGTTCTACGACATCCAGATATATATATATAGCTGACGTACCTAGCTTCGCTTGGATAAGCAGACGATAAGCCGTCTGTGTTGTATAGTATTAATGTTGAAAATATATAGTACGGTATTATTGTTGCAAATATATAGTATAGTATTACTGTTGAAAATATATAGTATAGTATAGTATTACTGTTGAAAACATATAGTATAGTATTACTGTTGAAAATATATGGTATAGTATTACTGTTGAAAATATACAGTACAGTGTTACTGTTGAAAATATATAGTATAGTATAGTATTACTGTTGAAAATATATAGTATAGTATAGTATTACTGTTGAAAATATATAGTATAGTATAGTATTACTGTTGAAAATATATAGTATAGTATAGTATTATTGTTGAAAATATATAGTACAGTATTGCTGTTGAAAATATATAATATAATATTACTGTTGAAAATATATAGTATAGTATACTGTTGAAAATATATAGTACAGTATTACTGTTGAAAATATATAGTACAGTGTTAGTGTTGAAAATATATAGTATAGTACAGTATTACTGTTGAAAATATATAGTACAGTACTACTGTTGAAAATATATAGTATAGTATTACTGTTGAAAATATATAGTACAGTATTACTGTTGAAAATATGTACACGAATATATAAATATCTATATATATAAAACTGAGGATGTCTCTGTGTGTGTGTGTGTGAGTGTGTGTGTGTGTGTGTGTGTGTGTGTGTGTGTGTGTGTGTGTGGCTGTGAGTTTGAATCCCTAAAACTCGAGAAGTGCCCAACCGATTTTTTTCAAACTTTACATGTATTACTTATGCACATAAAAAATCCAACTTTTTGTTCTCCTAGGGAAATACTGCTTTTTTTTCAGGTTTTTAGGGTTTTTTGAGGCGTTACGTCAGACCGATTTCTTTGAAATTGTAACTATGTATTAATCAATCTCTTCGTACCGTGAGCAAAGAAACCCCAACTTTTTATGGTCTAGGGCCCCACATTAGGTGAAAAACTTCACTTTTTCAGCTTTTTAGGGCTTTTTTGAGGCGTTACGTCTAGCCGATTTCCCGAAATTTCAAGGCATATTATGCACATAAAAAAAATTCATTTTTTGGAATCGCCCCCAAAATCCCTACATAAACATGCTCCCCCCCGCTCGAACTTCCCACAATTGCCTACGTCGTACCTCCCGACTAACGTCAGCTGCCCAATCGTGACGCAATTCGTGGACGGACTTGCGACAGGTATCATCTTCCCACAATTCCCTCTGCGTGCAGAATTACCACTTACGGCCCACTGCCTCCGGTTGTTCTGCCACCCCTGCTCAAGGCAAATCTCACACTCATTCCCCAGACAGTTGGTAAGTGCACACAACTTTTTCCTCACGTTTTAAGCAAATGTATTTAGCTGCTAATAGCTTCAGTTTTCACAGTGTTGCTTACGTACCACCAGACCCTTACTTCTTTGCCAGCCGTGGTTGTGACAATACTAAGCTTAGCTAAGGCGTTCGAATTACCCCCTACCCCCTTAACGCTCTCGCTGTACCACCACCCAATCTCCCCACCCGGTTAGGACGTTTCCATTTTCTTTTTTAAAATTTGTCTTTCTCATTACATAGACATCGTGCACATTGTTCTAGGGTGGGTGAGAAATACGACGTGGAGTTGCTCCCTACCTAACATTGTACATTAGTAGAGCGAGTGAAATAAAGTCGATCCTGCTGCGATTCAAAAATCCGGTTTGCAGGTTATATATTTCACACAACTCTAAAATGAAAGCCGGTAAATAAAAACATCGCTTTAAGCCGCAACAACCTTATATCATTATTTTTTCGTTTTGATTTTATATTTTTATGCGAATTACTTAAGAAATAAAGTATTGTTTATTTTATTTGTGTGTAAATTTTATATTTTGTAAGAATTATAAATGATTTGTAATGTTATTTATACAACTGTGAGTAAATAGTTTATATCAACATACTACAAGGCAGCCTTTACGAGAAAAAAAGTTACTATTTTACCGCTTAGTATTGTAGAAAATCTATATATATATAAAATAGAGGATGTGTGTGTGTGTGTGTGTGTGTGTGTGTGTGTGTGTGTGTGTGTGTTACTTATGTTTCAGGGAGTGTTATGCGCATAAAAAAATTCAACTTTTTGTTCCCCTAGGGCCCACATTAAGTGAAAAACTGCGTTTTTAGGGCCACCACTTGAAATTGTTGATGGTTACCTCTCCTTACTGGGGTGCCAGTGAACGGCATACACGGCATACACGGCATACACGGCATACACGGCATACACGGTCCTTGAAATAGTTGATGGCGACCCTTTCATTTAGGGCTTCCAGTAAACGCGCACACGCCTCGGAGCCCATTTTAATGCACCATTCCTCTTTAAAATTGTAAATCATACCCACAGTTTGATAAACGTTTATCCAGTTGCGTTTACTTACTATGGTGCGGTGGACTCCTTGGAGAAGGCTCCACATGCTGTCCGATTGCACGTCATGCCTTGCTCAAGCATTGCAGACTTCCCTATGATATAAGTGGTGACATCTGTCCTGCTGACTCATGCCACTTTATTAAAGTACAAAAGCACCAAGCCGATTTTCTCCATGTGGAAGGAGAAGCATACCTAATAGTAATTGCATCAGAGTATTCGGTTTATTTTCTTTACATATTGTCCAGGCATGCAGTTTTACCACGATTAGGTCTATTGGCGACCCGCGTTCCAAAATACCTTATCCCGTGCAACGCCGGGTACCACTGCTAGTATTATATATAATAAAATACCAGTAATGTAGTCAGATTTATTAATATAGATAGAGATTAACAATATACACAGAAATTTAATCCATGATACATAAAAAAAGACGATATTATATATAAACTGAAAAATATATGAATGTTTATTTAAGCGATCGCTAACCAGAAGTGTTGATATTTGAAAATTTTAAAGAAGTGAATCTTTAGATAAATAATAAAATATCATTAATCAATAATAACGAAATTTAGTAGACAAAAATACCCTCACTTTCTTTCTTGGAAAAAGTTACATCTATGGTGCAAATTTGGTGCTGTTTGGTCCAGTCGTTTTGCCAAAAGTTTGTTACATACGGCCGTCAGCTTTATTAATATAGATATATATTTAATTAAGGTGTTCGCTCTAACATAGCTGTATCTAAACTATAAAGTAAGGAGTGCGGAACTGCACGCAGAATATATTTTTTTATACCGTTTGTAAAATAAGTTGGATTACTTTGAATAAATAATGAATGAATATTACATAATTTATCTCCTAAATTTCGTGGCTGTTCATTAAATATATTTTATTACTTATTTAAAGATTCACTTCTTTAAAATGTTCAAATGTCAACACTTCCGGTTAGCGATCGTTAAAAAATATATTCATATATTTCTGTCACTAATTATCTCCTAATGTGGTTTATATATAATATCGTCTTTTTTTAATGTATCATGGATTAAGTTACTGATTACATAAGACAGTGTAACGTAGTCTTCGTTCAATTTCTGTGTATATTGTCAATTACGATTTTATTTGATGTATCATATCTACATGCACATATACTTGCGTATAATATCAATATGCACACTACACATGCTAGCAGAAAACCACCCCATGGGTGGTTTTTCTGCTAGTATATGTATAAGTATGCATATTTTGTATATCTAGCGATATACGGTATGTTTGCGAATAAACATTGTGAAAGCCTTCAGCTATGAATTTAGAAACTGACGACGTAGAGCCATCTAGCGGATTCCAGCAGAAGCAAAGGGTGGGTAACTGACGACGACGTTGTTTTAGAATCTGGTCGTTATCAAGTCAGTTCTCTCTGCTGAAACTCAATATAGGTGAACACATAGTTTTGACACCTATATACATGGGCTGATTAGCCTCATTTGCATATAGAGCTATCGGCTGGCCCAGTCGGAAAATAGAATTAAGGTGTTCGCTCTTACATACCTGAATACATATACGTATGCGTCTATAAGATGCTTCGAGGGCATCCAGGAATGGCACACTTCCCCCTCAAATTAACCAGCCTCTAGGTAAATTTGAATAGTTTACATTTATTTCGACTGTCTCTAGCCTTTTAATTGGGTTTTAAACTTGATAAGAGTTGAGATTATTAATAATTGTTTCTACTTTAAGAACAAGGCCAGCAATTACCCAGTGCATTACTGGTACTTTATTTTATCGACCCCGTAAGGATGAAAGGCAAAGTCAACCTCGGCGGGATTTGAACTCAGATCGTAAAGGGACGTAACTATGCTGGAAAGCATGGCGTCCGACCCTCTACCGATACTGCCAATCCACCGCCTTAGATTATTAATAATAAAAATCATAATAAAAAAACATAATAATGATTAATATTTAATATAACGAGCATAAAAACCACCTTTCGGGTGGTTTTCTGCTAGCATGTGTAGTGTGTATATTGATATTATACGCAAGTATATATACATGTAGATATGATACATCAAATAACATCGTAATTGACAATATAAACAGAAATTGAACGAAGACGTTGTTACA
Organism: Eledone cirrhosa; assembly: GCA_964016885.1. Lineage (NCBI taxonomy): Eukaryota > Metazoa > Mollusca > Cephalopoda > Octopoda > Eledonidae > Eledone > Eledone cirrhosa. The sequence goes on along the minus strand of OZ024743.1, from coordinate 358,129,136 downwards.
CTGTCTTATGTAATCAGTAACGTAATCCATGATACATTAAAAAAAGACAATATTATATATAAACTGAATAGGAGAAAATTAGTGACAGAAAATTAGTATGTTTATTTAAGTGATCGCCACCGGAAGTGTTGACAACACACACTCTCTCTTTCTATATATATGGTAGTTGAAGTGGTGGTGGTGGCAACGATATACCGGAAGTGCAACTTTGAAAAGAAGTAAATTATTTATTTTTACGAAATTATTTTTGTTTACGAAATTTAGTAGATAAATTATGTAAAATTCATTCATTATTTATTCATAGAGTTACGGCCCTTGCCATTCTGAGTTCAAATCCCGCCGAGGCTAACTTTGCCTTTCATCCTTACGGGGTCGATAAAATAAAGTACCAGTAATACACTGGTTAATTGCTGGCCTTGTGCCAAAAGTATAAACAATTATTTATTCAAAGTAATCCAACTTATTTTACTAACGGGATAAAAAATAATAAACCGTACGCAGCCCCACAGATTTATTATAGTTTAGATACTAATCAATATAATAATAAAAATGTAAAATATAATAAATGACACACACACACACACACACACACACACACACACACACACACACACACACACACACATATATTTACATGTTCACTCACATATACACACATAATTGATTATATAATAAATATAAATACAATTGTTTCTACTTTAGGCACAAGACCAGCAATTACCCAGTGCATTACTGGTACTTTATTTTATCGACCCCGTAAGGATGAAAGGCGAAGTCAACCTATATAAATATAATGAAATAATAAACACATATAAATCTAACGGTTAGGGTCAGATTATTGGTTGAGTCAGTAGCAGAATGGTGTACAATTTTGGGGGTTAATACGTCGATCTGGTAAACGTTTTGGATATTACATAAGTTTGAAGCTTTTACAAATTGCGTTGATCTTGTGCACGCAACTGGGGAGATTTTACAGTATTGGGACTTTGGTGAACAAAATTTCAAAACTCTCAGGAGTGCATAACTCGCAGTGCTTGTGTCCGCCAGTGTATGAGCACCCTTTACAGAGTATTTTCTATCGCAGAGTAAATGGCATTGATTTCCTCTTCAGGTCCCATACATGGGCGGCAAGTGAAGTTTGGTGATCTTTGTCAGAGTGTGTGTCTGCATATCATCGGGTATTAAAAGTGTTCGAAGTCATACCGATATATGTCGTCGTTGAGTTGTTAGTAACGACATCGCATTTTATACACATAGGCACTATCTGTCGAGTGGGCAAGTGTTCGTATCAGGACAATTACACAATGCCTTCTAACCACCTTGGGAACGTTAATGTTGGCTATGTTCCTAGCTAAGTTAGCTAAGTGTGGTGGAGTATGAAAGTCTAATAGTGTTTCTATTAAGATTGCTGTGTGGAGTTGTGCTTCTTTAGTAGTGCAAAGAAGTTCCTAGCTACTGGTGTGAATACTGTTAAGTTGAATGGGGGGTTATATCAATTTATGATTACACGCCTATTACGGTTGGCGGATTCGGGTGTTATCTATGTATGGATTTTTCTCTCTCTCTAAATCCGCTACGTTGCTCTGATTATTGCCAACAGCGTGAAACAGACAGTTTGTTAGCTTCTGTCCCCTCTTTCGCCGAAGAAAAGAAGTAAGTGTCATAGTCACTACTTTAAAACTGATAGCGTAAGGTCTTCAAAATGTTTTAATTAAACATTCGGTATATTGCCAAATATACTATACATACATTCATATATATATATATATATATATATATATATATATATATATATATATATATATATATATATGTATGTGTTTGTGTGTGTGTGTGTGTGCGTGTGTGTGTGTGTGTTTGTGTGTATGTGTGTGCGGTGGGTGGGGTGGCGATGCATCTCTATATATATACATATATATTATCATTATTATTGAAGTACCAGTAATGCACTGGGTAATTGTAGACACACATGAATTGTTGCACGCACGCACACACACACACACACACACACACACACACACACACACACACACACACACACACACACACACACACACACACACATATATATACACCTAGGACTAGACATAGAAAAACATGGTATAATCCACCATACTCGACACATATATACATAGGAACAACGTCGACGAGCTTCAATGACAGGTGGTATAATCACCGCCACTCCTTTAATAGGATTGACAAACGGAAAAGTGCGACCCTTTCCGAACTGATCTGGAAGCTCAAGCTGGACAAGACCCCGTACTCTTTGGTCTGGTCCAAGGTTAGGGAAGTACCTCTGGAGGAAGGTGGCTCTGGTATTTGCAGCCTCTGTCTGAGTGAGACCCTCGAGATACTCAATGGTGGAATAAATATAATCAATTGCAGGGCAGATTTCTTTGGTGCATGTCGACACCTAAGGACGGAAAATTTCCTCAAGCTATATGGATAGCAACCCTACCACACAGAGTCCCAGAGACACAGATCCCGCCCACTGCACCTATCTCTTCTCTCTCCTCGCTTCTTCTCTTCTTGTCTCAATTATCATCTAAAAATATCCCAGACCCACACTAACATAGCGTTTGGGCCCATGCCCCATTCTCACTTCCTTAGTTCTAATCCAAGTATCTAACCACTAACTATTTAGCGAGATAATATACGTTGACAGAATCCAATCCTGACTATCTACCCCACCACACATTTCTGCTCTCTGGGTGTCACCATCTACCCTCTGTCTATAATCCGGTTTTCCTAAGGACAAACTATCTCCAACCTAATTCCTTTCGCCCATATACGCCAATACAAACTGATAAGTAAATAGGACGTACATGTTATTTGTATTTTCACCCTGAAACATAATAGTACCACTGATGATGTCACAGATGTGTGAGGAAAGAACTTTGATAGACTATATATATATATATATATTATTACTATCATTGACGCATAGAGTTACGACCCTTTCCATTCTGAGTTCAAATCCTGCCGAGGTTAACTTTGCCTTTCATCCTTACGGGGTCGATAAAATAAAGTACCAGTCATGTACTGGGTAATTGCTGGCCTTGTGCCAAAAGTAGAAACAATTATTATTAAAGAGTTCTTTATTTGCCATAAACATGGCAAATAAAGAACTCTTAGAACATATAAAGCAGCGCACAGACATTACAGACAAAAATTACTACACCCCACCAACACCAAGAACTTTCTCGAAAAATATAAACATTATTGAAATTAAAATAGAACATTATAAACATCTAAAAGAAAAATTTCCCAACGCAGTTGGAGACTTCAGAGGGTCGGTTACCAAGAGGATATACACCGATATCATCTTGGAGAGACCCATGACCAGCCAAAGGGATGGTTCGACTGTCCCTTTCATAAACGATCAGGGTAGGTAATCCTTTCTCACTTATTCCATTCCTCACCCAACATGGCCTTACTTAGAAGAGGCAGTATAAATACACGTGGCCTGGGGTCATCTTGGAAGCAGGGCCACCTACTTAACGATCTATGCCCATCAGCGAGACCAGATTTTCCAAAGCACGAGACTTCGCACCGATCTTCGGCGGCTACGATGTATACGCATCTCCCAGCCGTCCGGGTGCGGGGTTGGGGTGGGGGTGGGGGAGGCTTGAGTTGCTGTGCTTTTTCGGAGAGGCTTGGATCTCGCCATACGGGCCATCTTCCTGGACCCAGAAGGTAAGTCGGTGATACTGGACGTGACAGGCAGCGAAGGCAATGCATTCAGGCTAGTAGCCGTCTACGCTCCAAAAGAGGCAGGACGGCCAGATTTCTTCAGACGTCTAGAGACCTTTCTTTAGTGTTAGCAGGTGACTGGAACGGTATCTTAGAAGCACGCTGGGATTATGTGGGGCTAGTAAATAAGGCAGGAGGATGTAAAAGCCTCACCAACCAGCTCAGACGTTTTCAACTGTCTGACAGGTATCGACTGGATTATCCGAATGTGCCAATGTGGACATGGGCAAACCACATCGGGTCATCCAGATCGTATCTAGATAGGGTATTGTGTAGTGAAACAGATAAGGCTAGCGTACGTTGTGCACAATTTAAAGTATTGAACTATACAGACCACAAATTTGTGATCTGTGAAGTCGACTGTGATAGACTTCATAGGCAAGGACCCGATTACTGGAAGCTGAACGCGTCTTTCCTGGCGTGCAAAGCTTACAGAGACCGGATAAGCGAATTAGTTAAGCGTGCGTTGACGGGTGCGATCGTTAACAACAGGTGGTGGTTTACCCTGAAAAGGGTAATTAGAGTAGAATCAATATTGTTTAGCAAATGAGTAAAGATAGAGGAAAATAGAGCAGAAGGAGAGCTAGTTAGAAAGCTAGAAGAGGCGTTTAGGACAGGCATCGCACCGACGTGCTTGCGGTAAGATTGGCACTCGACCAATTCTTCAATGCAAAGCACAAAGGCTGCATTGTCAGAGCTAGAGTGTGTGCTCTGAGACAAAAGAGGACTAAAGCTGTCCAATGGGTCCGGGTGGTGGAGGCGTGACGTGGCAACAAAGCCACAATTCAATCATTGCCTGACCAAAACGGGCACATGTTGCTCGAACCCGAGCATATGTATGAGGTTTTTCAGTAGCACTTTGCTCAACTGTTTGGGAGCGGCGGCGGGCCAGATCGGAGTATGAACTTCAGTGCATACCTCGAGGGACTGACTGCCCCAGCTCTCGACGACCGCAGTGCGGTATTGCGAAAAGCCAATAACAGCAGGTGAAATACGGGAAGCAATGTCTAACTGCCCGAAGGGTAAATCGCCAGGTTTGGATGGTCTGCCCTACCAGTTTTATGCGTACATGCAGACTTTTTCGGCGACCTCTTGGCAGACGTCTACTGCAACTGGCAGCAGAACGGGAGCGCTTCCAGTTTTGTGAGCCGGAGAGCGGGGACGTTATAGGCAACTTCAGACCCATAACTCTGTTAAACACAGATTTCAAAATTCTGGCCAAGGTGTTAGCAACGAGATTGGCGAGATGCACAGCGACATCTGCTCAGTTGTGAATGTGAACGCTCATCTGACACAGCCGTTCAACATCATGCGCTCAGTCCGTCAGGGTTGTCCCCTCTCATCACTCTTGTACGTGTTGGCCCTAGAGCCGTTACTGCACAAATTAGAGGCGATGTGAGACGTCCCACGCGAACTGGGATGTGGGAGATCCGTATCGGCTTACGCCGACGTCGTCACCGTGGTGGTGTCAAGCACCGGACATGTCCAGATGCTCGGCACCGCTCTCAAGGAATATGAAGCATTGACAGGAGCAAAATTAAACCAGGAAAAGTCGGTGGGCACCTGGAGAGGCAAGTCCAGGCCGCCCGACAGCGTCGTGGGGCGCTGGACGGAAGGACCCGTTAAATTGCTCGGGGTCTGTTTCGGTCCGGACCTCCAGATGGAGAAAAACTGGAGCGAAGTGACGAACAGGGTGGCCTCTCTCACCCAGAAATTTTCCGAGAGGAAGCTGTGCCTGAAAGGTCGGGCAGAGGTGGAAAATGCGTTCCTCGCATCCGTCATCTGCTACCGCCTAACCGTTGTGCCTTGCCCCGGCCCAAATCTCACAAAAATGGAGCGCCTCCTCTTAAGATTTTTATGGAAGGGACGTGATCTTATGGTCAGACGATCCATCTGCTGTCAACACCCGTTGCGTGGAGGGCTGAGCATGTCGTGGCTGATGATGCACAAACACGCGCTGAGGCTGCGACATCTCTGGTGCTTCCTTGACGGTGAACAAGTGTGGTCACCGTTTGCCACACCTGTTTTCCCCAGCTCGTCTCATTAACGGAGTTGCAGTCCTGGATCAGGAAAAGACCGAGGGATAGCGCTTGGAAGCTGGAATGTCTTCAAGCGCTAACAGCCTTCTACCAGCTGGGCACTAGTATCGGTGGAACATCCACCTCGGCGTTCTATAGAGGACTAGTGGAGGGGGAGAGTGACGACGTTCTCGGGGAGACCCTGGGCGTTGAAGACGATCAGCTGTTCGCTCTATTCAAGAGAACTTTCAGCCCGGGGCCTATGGACAACTTCCAGAAATCCCTGGCTTGTCAGTGCTACCGGGGAGCGTTGCCGGTTCGAGATAAGCTCTACAGGCACGGAAGTGCCGTCAGCCGAACCTGTCCGAGGTGTGCACTGAGCGACGAAACCGTCGTGCACGCACTCGTTCAGTGTCCGAGCATTGCTGACTTGTAGAGCTATGTCGAGCATTTGCTGTCACGTGTAGGATGGATCCGGTTATAGACTGAGTCCATTGTGCAGATAGTCCCGCCGTCCTCCTTTAAGGAGGAGGAAAGACAGGCAGTTTTCCTCTGCCTGGTGGCCATGGCGAAAGAGATTGTATGGTGGACAAGGTTGAAAGGATTGAAGACGGACACTTTCCTCTTCGGTGAATCCCTGATTAACTTTTTCAAATTTCACTTGAAGAGGAAAATCAGGGTGGAGAGGCAAGTGCTGTTTTCTAGTAATTTTGTTGAAAGGTGGATGAAAGTGGCGAGTCTGGTCCGAGTAAACGGGCCCGCTCTGAGTATGCGTCTGTAGGCTGAGGAGTGGAAAACTGAAAGAGGGCGTTTGCCCTGGTGGTCAGGGTGGCCGTGGTCTTTTGTGTGGTTTTCACCACGAGTGACCCTTGAAAGTTTCCTCCCTATTGCGGAATTTTTGTTGTTTGAATATTTTTTATATTTCTATCTTCTTGTTATAACCTTTTTTACACGGCCAAAACCCACTTTATATCGTCCTGTACCGTTCTGTGCTGTCTGTAATGTTTTTCTTCACGTTAGCCCTTGTGGCCAATAAAGAAACCATTAATATTATTATTATTAGTATTAGTTCAAATCCCACCGAGGTTGACTTTGCCTTTGATCCTTACGGGGTCGATGAAATAAAGTACCAGTAATGCACTGGGTAATTGCTGGCCTTGTGCCTAAAGTAGAAACAATTATTATTATTATTATTATTATTGTTGTTATTCCTTGAATCTCAGTCATTGATGTTGGTGAACTGGAAAGTCCGTTGGATTGAATATCAAGCCACTACCTGCAGCCTCAGATATTCAGGACGTATCGGAGGGTTCTTGCTGTTCCAAGCAAGCATGCCTTTTGAAGCGTTCCAAAAAGCGTGAAGGGGCCGATTTTCTTTAACCATCCCTGGAAACTTTTGGAGATAGTCCCCAGTGCGCCTATGACAATCGGGATCACTTTGACTTCATGGCAGCTCCAAATCCTTTTCACCTCCCACTTTAGGTCCTGGTATCGGTTAATTTTCTCCCTCTCCTTCTCTTGCACTCTCGTGTCGAAAGGGCAGGCCACATCCACAATCAGACATGATCTTTTTTCTTTGTCCACAACCACCAGGTCAGGTCTATTGTGTTCCAGTTTTTTGTCCGTCTGTATCCTAAAATCCCACAGCACCTTCACCTGATTGTTCTCCATCACCGCCTCTGGCCTATGCTCATACCATTTCTCAGAATGTGGTAAATTGTTTACTTTGCACAGGTGCCAGTGGATCACCCTGCCCATCACATCGTGTCTCCAGCCCTTATAGTGGGTCTGGGCTAGGTGTTTACACTCGGACACAATGTGAGCCACAGTCTCCTCTCTCTCTCCACAGATCCTGCACAGTGGGCTAGCCTCCTCCTTGTAAATATGGTGCTTCAACCACTTCGTTTTGAGGGCCTGCTCCTGCGCAGCCATTAGCATTCCTTCTGTAGCCTTTTTGCGGTCTCCTCTTCTCAACCAGTTCCATGTCTGTGGATCTCTAAATTCAGTTTTCTCAAAGAAGGTACTATGAAGGGATTTTCCCTTAAGGCTGCTCTTCCTCCTTGATGTTATTTCCTCCTTGGACATCCCCTGGTCTATTGTCCCCTCCTTCAGTACAGTTCTGAGCATTGGCTCCTTACTATAGGTCACGTATTTGTATAGGTTGTTTTTCTCCATCTGAACACAGTCCTCTATGCTGATAAGACCTCTTCCACCCTCAGATCTCCTTAGGTAGAGTCTATCGACATCACTCCTCTTGTGGAACATGTTGTAGATAGTCAATAGCTTCCTAGTCTTCCTATCCATTTCTTTTTGTTCAGCAACATTCCATCTCAGAATTCCCGCACTGTACCTAATAATAGACACAGCTCGGGAATTTACTGCGCTTATGGCATTTCTGCTGTTCAGATGTGACTTCAATACGCTCCTTACTCTCAGAATGTATTCAGTTCTTAACAATTCCTTCATTTTTTTGTTCTTTATGCCATCAGCCTCCAGAACGCCCAAATACTTGTATCATTCCTCAGAGTCAATTTCCTTTATCGTCTCACGTGTTGGTATCTGGATCCCGTTACTTCTGCTCAACCTACCCCTCCTCATCACAATGACTCCACATTTACTAATACCAAACTGCATACATATATCACTGCTGAAAATACGGACAGTGTCAACAAGCACATCCAACTCCTTCTCACTTTTCTCGAAGAGCTTAAGATCGTCCATGAAGAGGAGGTGATTGATGGTAAGCTCTCCCTTTCCCAACTTGTATCCTGCTCTCACTTTTCGCAGCATAATGGTCAAGGGCATCAGGGCAAGGACAAACAACAGAGGGGACAGGCTATCTCCCTGGAAGATACCTCTCTTGATCTTCACGCTTCCCAAGGATACTCCAGTTGATGTCAACTCTGTCTCCCAGGACCCCATACTCCTGCCCAGCAACTGTCTGATGTTATCTGCCACCCTGAAGAGATCCAGGCTGTTTGTGATCCAAGAATGAGGCACCATGTCAAATGCCTTTCTGTAGTCTATCCATCCCATGGCAAGATCAGTGTGTCTCCTCCTGCAATTCCCCATTACCATCTTATCAATAAGCAACTGGTCCTTTGTACCACGTGACTTCTTTCGGCATCCTTTCTGTTCGTCCGGTAACAAGTTGTTTGTGTGGAGGTGATGGTAGATTTCCTCAGACACAATGCTCGTCAACAGTTTCCACATTACGGACAGACATGTGATAGGTCTATAGTTGGTAACATCATTACCCTTGATTCGGTCTTTCATTATTATTATTATTATTATTGAATGCCATGGTTGACGGAGGCTCGGCTCTGTAAGGTATAGTAATTTTTAACCGTTAAAACAATTGTAAATTGTTTAAAACTTGAACCAAATTGTTGATAAAGACACCCTCCTCCTCGTGAGAGGGGTCTTTCTGTCCGTTATTTGGCCCTTCGGGGTTAAATAACCAGTTATTGGGGTTTTGTACCCAATATTCATTTTAAACAAAAAAACAACATGGCTACGAAAAAGAAATTTCATACGTCACTCCCACTCATTCCGTCTTCTTCTTCCCCAATCATCACTACAGCAGAGAGAAGATTGTCTCTCTCCCTCCCTTCTTTAAATGTGTCTCTCTCCCTCCCTTCTCTTTCGCAAGTGACGAAAGAAAAGAAAAGTCTCGTGCAAAGCGTGCAAGGTTTCTCCACGACGACGACGACAGCGACGAAACAGGTGTGCGGGAAATACGAAAACCCAGTTCATTCGTCTGACGTCAGGAATAATAGCAGTAGCAGCCGTAATAACAACAGCAACAGTGACAATGAAAACAACAGTAGCAGCCGCAACAGCATCACCAGCAGCATAAACAACAACAGCATTAGCAGCAGCAACACCAACAACAACCACAGCAACAGCGGCGGAGGCAGTAGTCGTAGTACCTGCAGCAACAACAAAAGTACCAGCAGCTCTGACGACAACAACAACAATAGCAGCAAAGAAAAACCAATCTCATTTGCAGGCATTGCGAAAAACTTGGAAACAATCCTCATAACAAATGAGGAATTAGAGGAAGCGAAGAAGATGGTGACAAAGAACGGACACCGAGCAATCTGCAAGGCAGCGGAAAAATTTTTCGAAACCCAACAGCACTGTACGGTCACGTACCGTACAGTAAGTACAAAATCTCGTAGGGTGGAAAGAGCCACAGAGGCTCAGATACAAAAAGCCTTGGGGTCTGTGTGGCAGCGGAAAACGCACATCACCCGAGGCAAAAAATATGCCACCGTAGACGTACTTTTTGCCACACCCCAGGAGGCAAAGGCCCAATCAGTAGTGACCCTAAGGAGCGAGGAAATGGTGTTGGTGCCCTCCTACTGCGGGCAAAATATTGTGAGGGTCAAACTGACCCACGTCCCCCCCGGAATGGCCCCTTCTTGGCTGGCCGCGTCTGTCCTCGTCGGAATCGAGGACAAAACAACTGTACTGCAAGTACAGAAAAAAGTAAGAGCAGATTGGGTCGGCACCTCCATTGAGATGCTAATCCAAACCAACCAGGAGTGCATCGAAGCTATCCCGGATGTGATAGACTTCGATAACGGCACTCAACTGCCCATAAGTGTTGAGGGCAAACGCCCGAAATGCTTTCGCTGTGGATCGAAGACTCACCTCAGGGCCTTCTGCAACGAGAAGACCCTGAGAAAGGAGAAAACCCCCCTCCTTCCGAATCCGGCTCCACAGCTACCAGCAACAGGACAAGCGGCAACCAGGAACGATAGGTCCGTGGCACCCATACCCACTCCACGGAAATCAAAAACAGCAGCAGCAGTGGAAATATTAACAACAACAACAGCAATACCAAATGCAGCTGCAACAGAGACTCCAGTGCAAACATCACCAACAACAACAAGTGAAAGAGTGGAGCTGGTACCCCTCCCCGACCTCACAGAATCAGACATGGAGTGTGAGGTGGGAGAGGGATGGCAAAAGGTCGTAAGAAGGCACAAACGCAGAAGCAGCGCATCGTCGCCTTTGAAAAGGGAGGAAAGAAATGAGAAAAGGGTAAAGTCTACTGCAAAGAGACCCACAGCAACAACACCACCAACACCATCACCACCCACACTAGCACCACCATCACCACCGGCGACAACCCCACCGCCAACAGAACCTTCAACACCACCACCACAAGCACCAACATCGCAAACACAACAAAACACACACACCCAGCAACAACGACAAGAAAATAGCAGAACCACACCTCACCCCCAGAAAAACAAATGCACGGCAATAAATACACACAACAAGAAACTAATGACTTACATAATTGAACACACAGAGATTTCACAACAGGACTACATAATACCAGCACCAATCAAAACGCCAACTAACATAAGACTGCTAAAAATAGCACAGAAACAATACACAAACATTAAAACGAAATTCCCCAACGCAGTTGGTGATTTCAGGGACCTAGGAGGTACCATCAATCGAAGAGTATATTCAGACATTCTCTTAGAAGAGCCGACGACCAGCCGAAGGGACGATTCAACGGTCCCTTCACCAGACGATCAAGTGAAAAGGGATGTAAAAACCATCCCTCCTCTACCAAAAGTACGGTAAGTGGTCTTTCCCATCTTTTCCACTCTATTTTAAACATGACCTCACTCAGAATAGGCAGCATAAATGCGCGTGGCTTGGGGTCGTCATGGAAGCAGGGTCACCTGCTCAACGACCTCAGGTCACTAAACATAGATGTAGTGGCCATCAGCGAGACCAGAATCTCCGAAGCACGGGCCTTCGCACCGATCTTCGGCGGCTACGATGTGTACGCATCTCCCAGCCGTCCTGGATCGGGTGGAGGAGTTGCTGTGCTTTTTCGGAGAGGTTTGGATCTCGCCATACGGGCCATCTTCCTGGACCCAGAGGGTAAGCTGGTGGTGCTGGACGTGACCAGCGGAGACGGGCAAGCTTTCAGGCTAGTGGCCGTCTATGCCCCGACAGGAGCAGGGCGGCCTGATTTCTTCCGGCGTCTGGAGACCTTTCTTGGAACGTCCCGCTCTTTAGTGTTAGTGGGCGACTGGAACGGGATCTTAGATGCACGCTGGGACTGTGTGGGATTAGTGGATAGGGGTGGAGGGTGCAAGAGCCTCACCAACCTGCTCAGGCGTTTTGAACTGTCTGACAGTTACCGATTGGATTTCCCGAATGTGCCAATGTGAACTTGGACAAACCGCATAGGGTCATCCAGATCATATCTAGATAGAGTATTTTGTAGGGAAATAGATAGGTCTAGCATAGGCTGTCCACAATTCAAGATAGTCAGCTACACGGACCACAAATTCGTGATCTGTGTGCTTGACTTAGATAGGCTTCATAGACGAGGACCCGGCTACTGGAAGCTAAACGCGTCCTTACCAGCGCGCAAGGCCTACAGAGACCGGATTAGCGAACTAGTTAAGCGGGCGTTGACGGGGGCCATCGTCAACAACAAGTGGTGGTTTGCTCTGAAAAGAGCGATTAGAATAGAATCGATTAGGTTTAGTAAGGCTTTAGCAATAGAGAAAAAAAGAGCAGAGGGAGAACTAGTTAGAAAATTAGACGAGGCGCTTAGCAAAGGCATTGCGACCGACGTGCTTGCGGCGAAATTGGCCCTTGACAAATTCTTCAATGCAAAGCACGAAGGCTGCGTTGTCAGAGCAAGGGTGCGTGCTCTCAGAAACGAGGGGACGAAAGCCGTTCAATGGGCCCGAGTGGCGGAGGCGCGTCGTGGCAACAAAGCCACGATCCGGTCTTTGGTGGACCACGACGGGCGCATGCTACTCGATCCCGGGCAAATGTGTGAAGCTTTTCAGCGACACTTCGCTCAGCTGTTCGGGGGCAGCGGTGGGCCGGGTAGAGGGATGGACTTTAGTGTCTACCTCGACGGACTGCCGCGGCTCTCGGCCACTGAGGCGAAGTGTTGCGAAAAGCCGATAACAGCCGCTGAAGTAAGGGAGGCAATGACTGGCTGCACAAGGGGTAAATCGCCTGGTTTGGATGGTCTGCCCTATGAACTTTACGTACAGATGCCAGACTTGTTCGGAGGCCTCTTGGCGGACGTCTACTGCAACTGGCAACAGAACGGGAGAATTCCCAGTTCTGTGAGCCGAGGAGCGGTGGCACTGCTGAGAAAGGATCCGAACAAGGGGGATAACATAGATAATTTCCGGCCCATAACTGCTAAACACAGAGTTCAAGATTTTGGCCAAGGTGCTAGCAAAGAGGTTGGCGCTTGTCGTTGGTGGTCTGGTGGGAGAGGCGCAGACATGCGCCATTCCCGAGAGATCCATCCACGACAACCTCCACCTCATGCGATACATCATAGAGAGGGTAGCTAAGGAACCTGGCACGGGTGGGTCCTTGATCAATTTAGATCAGTCGAAAGCTTTCGATAGGGTCGACCATCGTTACCTAGCGGCAGTCCTGAGGGCGGCTGGCTTTGGGCCCGTCTTCAGAGGCTGGATCGCTGCCATGCACAGCGACATCTGCTCTGTGGTGAGAGTGAACGGTCACCTGTCGGAACCGTTCAACATCATGCGCTCGGTCCGCCAAGGATGTCCCCTCTCGTCCCTCTTGTACGTATTGACTCTCGAGCCATTACTGCACAAACTGGAGACGTTGAGGGGAGTCCCGCGCGAACTAGGATGCGGAAGATCCGTGTCAGCATATGCGGACGATGTCACCGTAGTGGTGTCGAACGTCAAACACATCGAGGCGATCGGCACTACACTAAGAGAATACGAAGCGGTGACAGGAGCAATGATCAACCAGGAAAAGTCAGTGGGCCTGCAGCTCGGCACCTGGAGAGGCAGGTCCATGCCGTCCAACAGCGTCGTCGGGCGCTGGACGGACGGACCGGTTAAATTGCTAGGGGTTCTGGTTCGGTCCGGACCTCCAGACGGACAAAAACTGGGACGAGGTGACGAGCAGGGTGGCTTCTCTCACCCAGAAATGGGCGGAGAGGAAGCTATCCCTGAAAGGTCGAGCGGAGGTGGCTAACGCGTACATCGCGTCTGTCATCTGCTACCGCCTGACCGTCGTACCTTGTCCTAAGCCTCGCCTGACTGCGCTGGAGCGTTTGCTCTTTCGCTTTTTGTGGAAGGGACGTGCTCCGATGGTCAGGCGGTCCATCTGTTGTCAACACCCGCTACGTGGAGGGCTGGGCATGCCGTGGCTGATGATGCGCAGGCACGCGCTCAGGCTACGACATCTCCACCTCTTCCTCGACGGTGATCAGGTGTGGTCGCCGTTTGCTAGGCGCGTATTTCCCCAGCTCGTTTCCTTGACGGAGCTGCAGTCCTGGGTTAAGCGAAGACCGAGAGGGAGCACCTGGAGACTGGAATGTCTTCAGGCGCTCACAGCCCTCGACCAATCGGGCAATGTGATCGGTGGAAACTCCACCTCGGCGTTCTATAGAGGATTAGTGGAGGGTAAGAGCGACGACGTACTTGGGGAAACTCTAGGCGTCGACGAAAATCAACTAGCCAATCTCTTCGGAAGAACTTTCGGGCCGGGGCCTATGGACAACTTCCAGAAATCTCTGGCCTGACAGTGCTACCGAGGAGCCTTGCCAGTTCGGGATAAACTCTACAGGCATGGAGGTGCCGTCGGCGGGCATGTCCGAGATGCGCGCAGGGCGACCAAACCGTCCTGCACGCACTCGTCCAGTGTCCGAAAATTGCTGACTTGTGGGTTTATGTCGAACACCTGCTGTCGCGTTTAGGACGGATCCGGCTATCATCTGAGTCCATCGTGAGGATTGCCCCGCCCTCCTCCTTTAGCCGGGAAGGGCAGGCAGTTTTTATCTGTCTGGTGGCCATGGCGAAAGAGATAGTATGGTGGACACGTTTGAAAGGGCTGAAGACGAGCACTTACCTCTTCGGTGATGCTCTGATTGACTTTTTCAAATTTCATTTGAAAAGGAAAATCAGAGTAGAGAGGGAAGTGCTCTCTTCCCAGCATTTTGTTGAAAGATGGGTGAGAGAAGCAAGAATGGCCCGAGTGAATGGGCCTACTCTGAGTATATATCTGTAAATTAAAGGTGGAAAATTGGGAGAGGGCACTTACCTTGGTGGTCAGGGTCATTGTGGCTTTTTACTGGGCTTTCTCCACAAATGTCCCTCCGAAGTCTCCCCCCTATTGGGGAATTTTTCATTGTTATTTTCATTGTTATTTTTGTTACATCCTCTGTTTTTGTTTTTTACACGCAGAAATGCCCATTTGTACCGTCCTGCATTGTCCTGCACTGTCCTTAATGTCTACTTTATGTAAACCCTTGTGGTTAATAAAGAAATCATTATTATTATTATTATTATTATTATTATTATTATTATTATTATTATTATTATTATTATTATTATTATTATTCTTTGAGTCTCAGTCATTGATGTTATTTAACTGGAAAGTTTGTTGATATGAATATCAAGCCGTTACCTGCAGCCTCAGATATTCAGGACGTATCGGAGGGTTCTTGCTGTTCCCAGAAAGCATGCCTTTTGAAGTGTTCCAAAAAGCGGGGCTGGACTAATTTTCTTTAACCATCCCTGGAAACTGTTTGAGATAGTACCTAGTGCGCCTATGACAATCGGGACGACTCTGACTTCATGGCAGTTCCAAATCCTTTTTACCTCCCACTTTAAGTCCTGGTATCGGTTAATTTTCTCCCTCTCCTTTTCTTGCACTCTCGTGTCAAATGGGTAGTCTACATCTACAATCAGGTACGATCTTTTTTCCTTGTCTAAAACCACCAGGACAAGAAACTGGAACACAATAATTTATTGTGTTCCAGTTTCTTGTCCGTCTGTATCCTAAAATCCCATAGCACCTTCACCTGATCGTTTTCTATCACCGACTCTGGCTTATGCTCATACCACTTCTCAGAATGTGGTAAATTGTTTACTTTGCATAGGTGCCAGTGGATCACCCTGCCCATCACATCATGTCTCCAGCCTTTATAGTGAGTCTGGGCTAGGTGTTTACACTCGGATACAATGTGAGCCACAGTCTCCTCTTTCTCTCCACAGATCCTACACAGTGGGCTAGCCTCCTCCTTGAAAATATGGTGTTTCACCCACTTCGTTCTGAGGGCCTGCTCTTGCGCAGCCATTAGCATTCCTTCTGTAGTCTTTTTAAGGTCTCCTCTTTTTAACCAGTTGCATGTCTGTGGATCTCTGAATTCAGTTTTCTCAAAGAAGGTACTATGAAGGGATTTTTCATGAAGGCTGCTCTTTCTCCTTGTTATTTCCTCCTTGGACATCCCCTGGTCTATTGTCCTCTCCTTCAGTACAATTCTGAGCATTGGCTCCTTACTATCAGTCACGTATTTGTGTAGGTTGTTTTTCTCCATCTGAACACAGTCCTCTATGCTGATAAGACCTCTTCCACCTTCAGATCTCCTTAAGTAGAGTCTATCGACATCACTCCTCTTGTGGAACATGTTGTAGATAGTCAATAGCTTCCTAGTCTTCCTATCCATTTCTTTTTGTTCAGCAACATTCCATCTCAGAATTCCCGCACTGTACCTAATAATAGACACAGCTCGGGAATTTACTGCACTTATGGCATTCCTACTGTTCAGATGTGACTTCAATACGCTCCTTACTCTCCGAATGTATTCAGATCTTATCAATTCCTTCATTTTTTTGTTCTTGATGTCATCAGCCTCCAGAACACCTAAATATTTGTATCCCTCTTCGGTGTCAATTTCCTTTATCATCTCACCTGTTGGTACCTGGATTCCGTTGCTTCTGCTCAATTTACCCCTCTTCATCACAAGGACTCCACACTTACTAATACCAAATTGCATACATATATCATTGCTGAAAATACGGACAGTGTCAACAAGCACATCCAACTCCTTCTCACTCTTCCCGAAGAGCTTAAGATCGTCCATGAAGAGGAGGTGATTGATGGTAAGCTCTCCCTTTCCCAACTTGTATTCTGCTCTCACTTTTCGCAGTATAATGGTTAGGGGCATCAGGGCAAGGACAAACAACAGAGGAGACAGACTATCTCCCTGGAAGATACCTCTCTTGATGTTCACGCCTCCCAAGGATTCTCCAGCTGATGTTAACTCTGTTTTCCAGGACTTCATACTTTTGCCCATCAACTGTCTGATGTTATCTGCCACCTTGAAGATCTCTAGGCTTTTGGTGATCCAAGAATGAGGCACCATGTCAAATGCCTTTTTGTAGTCTATCCATCCCATGGCAAGACCTGTGTGTCTCCTCTTGCAATTCCTCATTACCATCTTATCAATAAGTAACTGGTCCTTTGTACCACGTGACTTCTTTCGGCATCCTTTCTGTTCGTCCGGTAACAAGTTGTTTGTGTGGAGGTGATGGTAGATTTCCTCAGACATAATGCTTGTCAACAGTTTCCACATTACAGACAGACATGTGATAGGTCTATAGTTGGTAACATCATTACCCTTGATTCGGTCTTTCATTATCAGAACTGTGGTACCTTTTGTCAACCACTCTGGTACCTCACCTGACATCAAGCAGTCATTGAACATGGTTGTCAGTTTCGGGTGGAGGGATGTTATATTTTTAATCCACTACCCCTGCACACCATCTGGGCCAGGTGATTTCCAGTTGGTCAGTTTTTTGGCCTGCCCCTTAAGAGTTTCAACTGTGATACTCAAATCAGTCTGTTGGTGTGCCTGTTCACTGATCTCCTTCTGTACTGTCTCAATCCACACTGCCTAGTCATTATGTTTAACATCCTGCTCCCATATTCCTCTCCAGAATGTTTTAGTTTGTTCCGCTTCAGGGATCAAGTCCTTGCCTCTTTCTTTCCCTTCAAGCTGTCCAAACAGCATCTTCTGGTTGTTGTCGAACATGCGGTTCTGTCTATACTGGCTGACTCTGTTCTCGTATCGCCTGATTTTTGCACTCTTTGCTACAATGCGTTGCTTCAGTTCCTCTATGATAATATTTAGCTTTTTCCTCCTAGTTTTGTACTTTATTTCCAGTCTATTTTTAGTGTCTATGTTTTTTAGTGTCCCATTCAGTAGGGACTCAAGCTTTCCAATGTCATTTCTCATTTCCCTGATTTGGCCACTCAGTCGTTTCTTCCACCAAGGCTCTGCTCTTTCTTGTCTGATGTTTCCTCTCGCTTTTATACCAAGTAGTTTCCTCACCGTATTTGCTGTTGCTTTGAGGATATTGTTGCACTGGTGAAGGCTCCTCGCCTCAAGGTATGGGATGACTTTGTTTACCTTAGCTGTTGTTTCTTTTAACTTTTTCCTGTCTACAAATCTTAGGTTCATAGGTCTCCCACTATCATTGTTCAATTCATCTACCACTAAGTTTAGGATATCTACCAAATCTTGTCCTAGCCCGTCAGCATTCATCTCCTCAGTGGCCGTATCTCTGTTCCAGGTATTATTTATTTCAGCATTCTGAGTTCAAATCCCGCCGAGGTTAACTTTGCCTTTCATCCTTACGGGGTCGATAAAATAAAGTACCAGTAATACACTGGGCAATTGCTGGCCTTGTGTCTAACGTAGAAACAATTATTTATTTCAGCATTCAGATCATTGTCTGTTTCGGGTGGTTCCTCTGTTCTCTCGACCTCTTCACCTTCATTTCCCACTGGCTCGTTTGCCTGGCATACTCCACCCTCCATCTCCAAGCTAATCTCTCTGCTCAGTTCCTCCAGTTCCAGTTCGCTTATCCACCCATTATTTCTTATTACCCAAGCCTGCCCGGCCAGTTTTTGTTCATCTAATTTAAATGGACCAATCTCGTTCCAGATGTTATGCATCCTTTTCCTATAGCCTTTCTCCTTGGGGTTACTCTTCAGGTAACATTGCATAACAGTTCTATTCAATTCTTTCGTCCAGTTGGTTCTGGTCTCTTTCCTTCTTCTTCTTCCTCTGACACCAGCAGTATTTGGTTGACAGCCAGGTCCCTGCTGCTGAGCCAGGGAGCACCTATTGGGTGAGAGTCTGTCACATGACATTCTAGTCTCCATTTCACCGTTATTCGAACTGTTTAGGTTCGACATTTAAACACTCATATCGAGGATTGGCGAATGTATGGTTACATAACCACCGGTGAATTACTTGTCTCCGGTGGTTTCGTCACTCCACGTGACTTTTGTGTGGCATTATCACGCTGTAGACGAACCCAAATAAACAAACAAACAAACAGGCAAAAAACCCCCCAAAAATGAATAAGCATAAGTTTCATTGTAATGTAGTGTTTGAATGTCTGACTCAGTTTTTCCCTTCCCTTCTCTGTCCGTCCGTTGGTTTTTGTCTTCATTTTTATTTCCTTTACGTTTTTCGTTGTTGCTGTGCTGCTTTGATTTTGACTTTTGTTTTTTTTTGATTTTGACCGGGTCATCAATTTAGTCTATTTATATATTTTGATGCCTTCCTCTTTTATTGAGAATTCTACAATGTAGCAGGGGCTAGCGGGAGAGAATAGCGGTGGTAGTGACAATGAGGCAGCGGCGGCGGCGGCGATGGCGGTGCTGTGCCAGCAGCAACTAGCAGGAGGTAGTGGGAGAGAATAGCGGCGGTAACGATAATGAGGCAGCGGCGGTGGCGATGTGGTCGTATTACTGTAGCGATGGTGTTGAAGATGGAGTAGAAATTTGAGTCGACTTGACCAGAGTTTTCATCGTGGCAGTGGTGGTGGCACTGGTGGTGAAATTATCTTTAGTGAAATTATCATTAGTCGCGTATATGTGTTGACATATTTTTCTTAATAATGGAATTAAACATTTTGTTAAAACTAAAACTTGATTTTGATTATTGTTTTTTTTTTATTTTGACCGGGTCATCAATTCAGTCTATTTATATATTTTGATGTTTTCCTCTTTTAGTGAGAATTCTACAATGTAGCAGGGGGTAGCGGGAGAGAATAGCGGTGGTAGTGATATTGAGGCAGCGGCGGCGGTGGTGGTGGCGGTGCTGTGCTAGCAGCAACTAGCAGGAGGTAGTGGGAGAGAATAGCGGCGGTAGCGATAGTGGGGCAGTGGTGGTGGTGATGTGGTCGTATTACTGTAGTGATGGTGTTGAAGTTGGAATAGAAATTTGAGTCGACTTGACCAGAGTTTTCATCGTGGTAGTGGTGGTGGTATTGGTGGTGAAATTATCTTTAGTGAAATTATCGTTAGTCGCGTATATGTGTTGACATATTTTCTTAATATTGGAATTAAACATTTTGTTAAAACTAAAACTTGAGGCAATAGTAATAGTAATTATTATTATTATGCTGAGATTGGTGGTGGTGGTGGTGAAATTGCCGTTATCTGGCTGTTGTGTTTAGTGTACACAGAGGGGTGATGGGGTAGGTGGTGTATCTAGTTTCTGATGTTGGTGAAATTGCTGTTATTTGGCTGTTCTATATAGTGTAGACAGAGGGGGTTTTCTTCCATTTATAACCATTTTCTTTTTTGAATATAAAATGTATAATACAAAATTGAATATTTGAGCGATATAACAATATATTGTGGATCCGAATTTTTTGGAACTCAAGCTGGATGTTTTATGCAACATTTGTACTAAGAATTGTTATTTCACAATTGATTTAAATATGTTAAAAAATCAAAACTTACAGGAGCGATTTCTCGACCTTCTATCCACCATGTGTGTCTTCTTCCCTTATTATTATTATTATTATTATTATTATTATTATTATTATTATTATTATTATTATTATTACTATATGACTGAAAGAATTAAAAATAATCATTTAATCAGAGCTATCTATCAAATTGTAAATGTGACAATATATACCCATTTTTTCTTCAAATTCCTGACTGCAGTTTCGCCAACTGGTTTGCAGCCGTTGTGCACTAATAAAATGTACCAAGACTGTGAGGCTACCGGCTTTTCAAGAGACCCCCTCACGTGAATGGGCTACTTCTTGAACTAACCTTTACAAAGGAATAATTCTCGTGAAGGAGAAATTATCACGTGGTATAGCGGTCACAGAAGGGAGGTAAATGCTGGACGTTTGGTGTGTAATACATTTGCTAGAAAAAGCAGTTAGCACCCGCCTATTTTTCTCGACCATAGGGGAGTTGGTATAAAATAGTAATAAGATACACACAGAGATACTTAAGTATTAATATATGTGTGTGTGGTGTCCCTCCTTGACTAGTTTAACTTAATGACTGAAATAATTAAAATAATCATTTAATCAGAGCTATCTATCAAATTATAAATGTGAGGAAAGAATATACAAAATATACCTATTTTTCTCCCAAGTTTCGACTGCAGTCTCGCCGACTGGTTTGCAGCCGTTGTGCACCAAAAAAGTTTATGAATATTTATTTCCTATCTCCAGTCACATTCCTGCAATGAGTTCAGAATTATGTTCAATTATGAAAATTCATTTGACAAGTCGATGATTGTCTCGAAATACATAAACTTCAAAGCAGTAAGATAATATTTAATTCATATATGATTTTCAACGCCGACTTGATACTTAATTCATCAAAGTTAACTTATTCTTTCGAAGATTCAATGACATCTTTTTGTTTGTCATGATGGAACTTATTTCTGAACTTATTGTACATCGTGACTGAGATAGGAATACATTGTGTTTATGTCTACTCGTGTGTGTATGTATACATTTTAAAGAGTTACACACATACGTATATATAAGTGTAAGTCTGTGTATATTTGTATATATCTAAATTTTCAAGAGTTACACACACATACATATATGTGTAGGTCTGTGTATGTTTGTGTGTATCTAAATTTTAAAGAGTTATACACACACACACACACACACACACACACACACACACACACACACACACACACACACACACACACACACACACACACACACACACACACACACACACACACACACACACACACACGCACACACATATATATATATATTATGGTTGATATAATTTTCTTTTAAATCATCAGAAAAAGTCACATGCCTCTATGCAAAATTTATATATATATATGTGTGTGTATGTATATGTATGTATGTGTGTGTGTGTGTCTAAGCTTGTGCGACTGCATGCTTGTGATTTATGCGTGGCTTCTTAGCTATCGAACTTTCTAACATTCCATTGCTGTCTCCTTACACATATGCACACACACATCTGTATATATATTTATCTTACTTTATCCTCGTATGTATGTATGTATGTATGTATGTATGTATGTATGTATGTATGTATATATGTATGTATGTATGTATGTATGTATGTATACACCCCCCCTGTACACACACACATATTTATATATATATACATATATGTTTTTGTATGTATGAATATATATATATATATTTATGTGTATATGTGTATATGTTTTTATGTAAGAATCTATATACATACATATATATATACATACATACATATATATATCTAAGAGTATACATACATAGATATATATAGATATATGTATGTATATATATATATATATACATATATATATATACATATTATATATATATATATATGTGTGTGTGTGTGTTTGTGTGTGAAATTATTTGTAAGTATTCATTAATAAATTTATTAAAGTATTGTCGATTACCCATAAATAAATGTATAAAAATATTTAAAGGGAAAGGTGTAATTGAAGTGATGATTTTAATATATTAATATATTAAATTAATATATATTCTGTTGCCATTGTTGGTATTCTGCCAGTTGCGAATGCTTTTCACATTGTCACATTTATTACATGCAGGTGGTTTTTCGTTAAAAAATAAAAATAAATCAAAAATAATTACGCAAAGATTGCTTTTTAAATAATTTAAAATGTAATAAATTTAATTAACTTTGTCAAGAAAATTCATTGAGCCTAGTAGCTATGGTACTACTGAACCTGTTTAAAAATATGGACTTCGTATCCTTGTCATGAATTTCGTATCGAATCTTGTGACCAAGACGCAAAGAGTTCAACGGACTTCTTAACCACTTGGTCATGTAGCTGAATGGGATGTTTCTTTTAATTTATTTGCTTGGAGCAAAGTTTGCATGGGGTTGGTGCAGTTCTCGCCTTGAGATTGACGGTATGAGGACCTAACAGTGGAGCTACCGTATTTCCCAGCGTCGAAGACGCTACCTTCTTCCTAAAATAAGTCTAAAATATGTACCATGCGTCCTGGAGACCGAAGCTTGTTTATTATTTTCTTTTTCAAAATTTTGGTCAAAATTAGGGTGTGTCCTCGAGGACGAAGCGTCTTCGGCGCCGGGAAATGCGGTACTTGCTTATAAAGACACGTCTATTTTTATTTTTATTTTTAATAGTATTTCGGAAACATGAGATTTTAATTGTTGTTATTTTACTTTATATAGACTTGGTGACTTTAAGAGATAGTTTGCTAGTCACTATTTAATGTTGTTTCTTGGTGAGCTCTTGTTCATAAGTGAGTTGCATGACAGGTAAAGATTGTTTTGGTTGAAGCCACCATATTTTTCTTTTTAGTGTGAGGAGTATGTTGGTTGAGTGTAATAAGCTAATTCTATGTTGTCAGTTGGAAATACCTTGTGGTACTTATTCCGGCACTTTGTATTCTGTGCTCAAATCCCGCCGTGGCCTACTTGCCCGGTTTAACCGGGAACCTTTGCAGGGGTCCACTCTGTTGCATGCATTCGGAACAAGTCTCCGGTTGAGGATACCTAAAACCCTCTCACCCACTAGGTGCCGAAAAGTGTCATGAGCACTGCCATTTCTCTTGATAAAATATATTTTCACAATGTAAGTATATCTGTGAGAAAGACTAATCATTTACATCACAGACTTTTTTCAACGTATGAATATGGTAGATGAAAGCTAGATGTGTCAGGGTGATTTTGTCTTAATTTAAGAATTGTTCTGATATTAACTTTTCAGATTCTGAATCATAAGGAGTGTTGGTATGGCTGGCTTTTAAGATGTTGCTTAGTATAATTTATCTGTTATTTTCTATGATTTTGTCGGGCTCTGAGGCTCTGGAAATTTGGATTCCCTTAATGACTCAGAAGAATATTGTCTCAAGTTTATGACTCAGTAGACGGTGGATATCTTGTGTGATTTGATTTTTTGTTCTCTATGTAGAATTTAGTAAATGGTTTTAATAATGAGTTTGATAAGTGGGTTTGTTTTTTCTTAGAGTGTAGGTTTCTACCTTGAAGATACTTTTAATATTATTGTCTACCCAGATCAGCGCAAATTGAGCATACACATAAAAGATATTCCAGTTGTGATTACACAACTTTTTCAGATTGTATATCTAATACTAAATGATCCCGTGTATCCTTCTTTTTCTAATACGGTGGGGCATGACTTGGAGATTTGGCTGCTATTTTAAGAATGTGGAGTGATCACATAGACGTTCTTTACTAGATCGTTTTGTTGGCTTTTAGAGTAGTTGATACTTCTAATTACTTTGTATAATGTTCTATTACAAATACTTTTCAATTTACTTCATATTTTTACTTCTTTGTTTGCTTGCTAGTTGATGCAGACTTCGATTTCTGGTGGTGCGGCGTACTGTTGAGGATTGTACATTGACTTGTATCAGGTTGGTTATGTTAGGATGCTTCTTCAATTATTTGTTGAATACATTTATCTACGTTGCTGTGCTTGTTAAATTGTGCAATTTGCAATTCCCTCCCTTAATGAAGTTTGTGAAAGCGTTTTTCTCTTTTACTCATTCTTGGGGGGTGATGGTGATAGGCAGGTGAGTAGAGGAAAATAGAGAGATTGTTTGCCATGCGATTGTTGTAGATAGTTGTGGGGAGGAGAAAAATATGTTTGGAAAAAAATACCTTGTTAGCTTGTTAAATTATGTGAATATATTTTGTGCATTTTTTTTTATATATAAAAGGAGTGTAGTCGTGCTCCTGTAACGCCCTTCGTATTGGTTTGTGTATGGATGTGTTTCGTGTATTGAAGTCACTTTCAAAAACCATGCTAGATATTTTTTTGAGATGTAGATGGAGTGTATAGCTTGGTGGGACCGTTAGTAAGGTAGGGAAGTGGTATGTATACGTCTGTTTTATTAATGTGAATCGTGTTGATGGTTTTTATTTTGAATGCTTGCAGTTTTAGTGTGTTTTCGTGCGCTATTAATGTTCAAATGTCGTTTATGGTAGCGATGTAATGGATGCAGGATTTTATGGATGTATATATTTTCTTCGTGTTGTTTTTTACGAGGAAAAACATTCAAGAGTTCAATAGGCGATTGTAATAAAGTGTGTAGAGTTCTTTATGTATGCGAAGGTAACTATGAGATTAAATAGATATTATGGTGTCACGCACTTATCTGAGTGGATAGCAGATATACTGACTCATTTGCACCAAGAAGTGTAGGTATTTACGAAGTTATTTGAATGAATCTATAGTATAGATATAATTATATAGTTATTTTAGCAGGCACACATTACACACAGATGTATATATGTTTTGGCACAACAAATTGTAAAAATAAGAAGGAAAAAAAGAGAGTACTCTATATACAGTATAGAGTTTTATCATGTTTATTGGAAGCTTAAAACCTCACTAAGAGTTACTCCAAGTTTCATGCTTCTGAACTTTGCACAGAAAATCGGAGATGTGAAATTTGGAGTAAGACTAAGTAAAGTTGTCTACTTCTTGGTGAAAGTTGATATTTATAAACAGTGAAAAAAAGTAGTCAATTTATAAAGTAAAGTATGACTATTGACAAACCGGAAACGCTACTCTGAGTTATACGCATGAGCTTGCTCAAATGATTCGCTTGAAACATTTTTATAATCGTCAATATGAAAATCAGAATTATGTATGAAGCAGCGTTATATTCTAATATCGACTCAATTTTCATATTCCTTTGTTTGTTGGTGTTGTGTTTGTGTATGCACACACACACACACACACACACACACACACACACACACACACACACATGTGTATGTGTATCTGTATATATATATATAGAGAGAGAGATGTGTGTGTGTATCTGTATGTATATGTGTGTGTGAGTGCGTGTGTGTATGTGTGTGTGTATGTGTATATCTGTACGTATATATATATATGTATACATTTATGCATTTGTATATATATATATATATTGCGAAAATCAATTCCAACACCAATATGCAGTTAAAACATTTAACCTTAAACTAGCCATTAATGGCTATAAGATACAGACACAATGAAACGTAACGATATAAAATATAATGTTTAATAAAACAATCTAACCCATATCCCAAGTGTCTATGGATCGAAACTATGCTCTGCCAACAATTATGTTTTGTTGTGCTTTTAGCTGGAAACAAAGTAATTCAGTGATATACACTAGTGTATATCACTGATATCAATAATGACGGTTGTAGTGTTGAATATATTTAACTTTTGGAGTCCCGTATTACCGGATATATGAACAATCATATGAACTAGGATATTTGCGTTTTCATAAATTTATGGTTTACATAAGAGAAACCCTATAGTTTATGTTCATTACTGACTCATGAAAGGGATTAAAGATATGAATGATATTGCAATAATATATTTTTGGGGGTATAATTACATAAATATTCATCATATATGTATAAATGACATACAGGCTGAAATGCATGACTATTTTTGTATATCTGGAGAAGTAACTATTAGAACTTAGCACTTAGCTCTTAGAACTTATTGAGTGGAGGCGCATGGCCTAGTGGTAAAGGTGTTGGACTTACGCTCATAATGTTGTGGGTTCAATTCCTGGGCTGGGCTGCGTGTTGTGTTTTTGAGCCAAACACTTCACCTCACGTTGCTCCAGTATATTCAGCTGAAAATGAGTACCAGCAATAGCTGGGGGCTAAACCCTGCGATGGACTGGGGTCCAGTCCAGGGGGAAGTCTTGTACTCTCAGTCGCTTCACGCCATGAAACATTTGTACAATCGTAAATGTGAAAATCAGATAAGCACCAGCCTAACAAGGTCTAAAGTCTGGCTTAAGATAGACTTTAGACCATTCTTTTGAGAAATGAACTTCTTATTGAAGTAACATAACTCAGATAAGAAATGCATTGTGTGTATATGTACGTATGTTTGTGTGTGTAAAGAGTTACAAACACACGTGACGCAATATTATGGTTGATTGCTGTGTGTAAATATATTATCTTTACATTTTGCTATTGTGGTATTTGTTGCAGAAATTGTATAAATTATGGACTATTAATATTTATGATTCGCTTCGACATTTAACGATTTGTTGGCTTTTGCCATTTGACAGAGATAGTCACAGTTGGAATATTTTTGATTATAAGTTTTCTATATCAGGGAAGAGTAAGTACATTTCGTAGCATATGTTTCTCTTCCAACATTTCTAATGTATTAAGTAAATGGGTGAACTTCACCAGTTGTTCTAAAACAGAGGTTCTCAAACCTTTTGGGCCACCGCCTCCCTCACAGCTACGTAATACCCTCAACGCCACACATCTATTTCCAGAGAGACCTGCCTACACACAAATTGTGAATAATATATATTAAATAAAATCGTTCGTTTATATATAATAAGTAATATAATATATACTATGCATGAATAAATATATTTTTAATTTTACTATATTTATATATATGTATCATTTGATATTTAATATACTACTTTATAATCTCTACCGCCCCACCGCTCCTTTAGGACCCAGTGCCCCCTCATTGGTGGGAGGGTGTAGCGCCCACTTTGAGAATCTCTGTTCGAAAAGAAATGTGATCATTTTAAAACAAAGAAAGCAAATTCATGCAGATGGATAGCGATTCCATGTCAGCCCTGCCAGACTATCTATTAATCAATATTAAAAATAAATCATTCAATTTAATAATCAGTTGTAGCCTACCTATGGAGAAGACATTCCAGCCATGACTATGCCATCGTTTTAGAAAGAATCTTAGACCACATTATATAACGTGTCCTTCATTTATTAAAAGTGTGGGATTTCCGTTTCAGGGAAATTTCACTGCTTCGCTTAACAGGTTAAGAGGTTCCCGCATTATAGAACATTTGAATAAATTAATCTTATAAAAGACGATATTTTTAGCCTTAATCGAAGGGAGAATATATAATGATTTAACAACAAAAGGTTAGCGATTTCAATCTGGTTAGGCCTTAGTTATAACCGTACATAAAACTTTAGTCTGACTGTTTATACATCAGCAGGGGCGGTGGAAATATTTCTATATTGGAGGTGGGGGAGAGGGAATTGGGTCAATATAGTTGTAATGATTAATTTAGCTGTTATTATCAAATATCAATCAAGATATAAAAAAAACTTCGATATGCGATAAACATAACATGTACATAAATTGTATCGCATGTACAAATAGATGTGTTTTGGTAGTTTGGGGAGAAATATATAATTATAGGGTTGGGGTTAGGGTGGGAGTGCATGCCACCACCACCACCCTGTCCCCCTCCCCAGTTCTACCGCCCTTGATCAGTTAGTATCCATATGGTTGTTTAGATTTATCTATAAGTCTTCAATGAAAAATTATGGAACGTTTACTAAATTTCGGGATAATAAAATCCAAATAGATTTATTAGAACTGTTGTATATTCATATACACACACATGCCCCCACCCACATATACACACCAACACCCTCACACACCAACATACCCATACCCATACATACATTGCCTCTTTCTCTCCACTCCCTCTCACACATACATGAAACATACAAAACGGAAAGACATACACACACATCCAAATACACACTTGTATACTCCACATCACTTACTGGAACAATATTGATAAAGAAACATAGAACAACATATGACACTTAATAATTTTATCGATACAATATTTAACCCTTTTAATACCAACCGTCCTAAGTCCGCGTTAGCTCTATGAAACAAAACCACATATTTGAAAGGGTTCCTATTTAAATTAATATTTTCCTACATAATCTCTCTCTATATAACATTCTGTCTGTCTGTTTGTCTGTCTGTTTCCTATGCATTCTCAAACGGCTCGACCATATCAAATCAAATTTTATAAGGTAATAGTATTAGGCGCCGGGATGTCAACATGTAAATTTTATTTTCATTTGGATTAAAACAATATAACATTTTATCTAAAATAGTTTTTCTATAGTCAACTATAGTAAAGGACATCTTATACCACCACCACCCAGACAACGACGTCACATTTTGTATATGAGTGTGTATGTGTCTGAGAGTATGTGTGTGTTTGCGAGTTCGTTACGTACGTTATGCCAAAGAGAATTAAACACACACACAACTTCACATACACATAGCCTTAGTAAGTTGCATACACATTATCATCACATACAGAGAATTAAGCACACACACCTACACATAGATATACATATGTGTTGACTAACAAGTAATAGGAGTGGGTGAATATATGTCTGTGTGTGTCTGTCTTAGTATATGTATGTGAGTGTATGTGAGAGTGTATGTGTGTGTGTGTGTGTGTGTGTGTGTGTGTGTGTGTGTATGTGTGTGTGTGTGTGTGTGTGTGTGTGTGTGTGTGTGTGTGTGTGTGTGTGTGTGTGTGCAGCAACAATTTATTCTTTAGACACCAAAAAATCACACAATGAATATTGTTTACCCTAAGGTGCCATAAACAATAAATATCTACATATTTATTGTTTACTAATCTGAATAAGAACAGGAGTAACCTGGACAACGCCGGGTAATTCAGCTAGTTTTAGATAAGAAACATATATTGCGTAACTATCTTCAAAAACTAATAACTCTGCTTAGATGTTTCTTTATTAAGGATCAGAATACATTAAACAAACAAAACAAATATTGCTTTAAGAATTATCATGATTGTACTGGGGAAAGAAAAAAGAAAATGAAAAGGAGAAAAAGAAAGAAGGATCAAGCAACAAAAGAAAATGAGAGGGGGAGGGACAGTCACTACACCCCAGTCAGAGCGGTGGAACAGCCGCGAACAAAACGGTAAACGCGTTACCGCTGCAACAGCCAGCTCACCTTAAATAATTAATAATTATAGAAACATATTCTTCTACAGTGCAACGGTCAGCAGAGTGGCGCAGTGTA
Organism: Eledone cirrhosa; assembly: GCA_964016885.1. NCBI lineage: Eukaryota > Metazoa > Mollusca > Cephalopoda > Octopoda > Eledonidae > Eledone > Eledone cirrhosa. The sequence continues at coordinate 358,099,364 of OZ024743.1, read as the reverse complement.
ATTGTGCTGCGCCCATAACCCAGAGTTTTTCATTCATTAAGTAGGATAATAGGGCTCTAAGCAAGGGGTTATTTTGTTTAATGATTAATGATAAATCTGACTCTAATCAAAACCACTGGCCATGACACGCTGGTACCGCTGGAGGGCATATAACATATAAATAAATAAATAAATAAATATATATATATATATATATATATATATATATATATATATATATATATATATATATATATATATATATATATATAAGTGGAAGCTTAGTAAAATCGAAGCTTTGGCTGTGACCAAGCTAACGACCTACAGTTAGGAATGAGCAGCAAAGCACTCAATAAGGTAGGCCCTTAGAGTAATAACATACGTTTAGACAGCTTGACAAATTGAAAATTGCGGCAGGCAGACCTAGCGACACAATACCAAAAACAACGAAAAAACTAATCAGGTTAGACAACTGACCTGGACATATCGAACGATATTTTGCAATACGTCCGATAGGTTTCTATGAAATCCGGAATCATTCATCCAGCTTACGTAATATATAAGCCTGTGATATTCCATAATCGAACAGAAGATTCACGTCATCAACAGGAAATTCCGTTCTATGCCTCAAGCCGGTGTGGAATGTAACGGTGAACTGCTATCGTTGACAGCCTTCAGTGTTTCATTGTCACGTGTTATTTCCATCAAGGGAAGTAATCCCCGGTTTTTGGCGGGTAAATTCAAAGTGTGAACAAAGGAAATCAATTCCGTTCCACATTCCGAATGAAAAGCTCTCGACTAGACGTTATTAGACAAACATAAATAATTAACGAATCAATGGAATTGTCTAATTAAATTAATTAGTTAATCATTAAGTCTAGGAGATAATAATAATACAAGAGAGAGAGAGAGAGAGAGAGAGAGAGAGAGAGAGAGAGAGAGAGAGAGAGAGAGAG